>OY039071.1:27934982-28311396 GCA_955850985.1 Elophila nymphaeata | reverse complement strand
AACAACACACAGTTTGTTAAAAAGCTATTTATACTAACACATTTTCGTGAATACGTACAATCGTACATTATAGAATTAGAAGATAATAAGAACAATGATATGATGTCTCTCTGTGGTTTTCACTTAGACAAAATGTCAAAGTAAATAAATCCACTTGAGAATTTGATGTAAGAACCAAAAGAAACGTATCGACGATGATTCAATAATGGTTTAAAGATGAAATCTGTAACACAATCACAACACAATATGTTATAGCTACAGTTTTACGACAATTTTATGGACGTCCATATAATAATCTAAAAACTGTAGCTATAGCCACACATTTTTTTGGATATATTATTTACCAGTTTTTCGGTTTCATCCATTATTGTATCGTCGTCATCTTTGATCACATATTGAGCAGCTAATATTACATCTTTCTTTTTGTGGTCCATTCTAGATTCCGATATGTCTATTATTTGAATTTTGACCAGTCGCCTTCCATTTGTCGGCTCTTCTTTAATTACATATGATTGTTGACGTCGGTGGTTATGTTTGATGTAGTTGCTTTTCTTGGTTACTCTTGCCCGTGCCCGAAGCAATTTGGAAGCAAACTCTGGTTCCCTCAAAACATCTTCGTAGCACTGGGTGTCTTGGGCATCTTGATAAAATAGCGGTGGTTGTTGGTCAAAAAGTTGGAGCTCGTCCAAGTTTTCTTGATCGTGACGATTCTGGAATTAATATTGATTACTTTAGTATTTATTAAAAACAATAATAACAAGACAAATTGTGTTCAAAGCTAGAAATTACTTACCATTTGCGACGACATGATTTTCGATTACTTTTCAGTCTTTCCACCCAACGATATGATGAAATATAAGTTTAAAATTTAAATGCCAACCTTTTATACCAGCACTATGCTTACGTATAAACAAAAGTATTTTTGCAAGATTTACAAATTGTGTTGGTGTCATTTGATCTACCTCGCAGTTTCTACATGCAAAGTTAAATTGCTGATTCTGTAATTGCAACATAAGTAGAGTCAGCACATAAATGATTTGATTTTGCACTACTTACATTATTGTAATTCGATCTGACGCGTGTTAACTGTTTCGAAAATTTCGTTATCAAATTACATTATGTAGGTCATTCATTACTTATAGGTAAACATTAAACGGATATAAATTAAACGACAAAATGTAATGCAAAGTAATGTATTTATTTAAACAATTTTAAACACAATGACACGTTTTCAACATCAATATAAATTAAGTTTAGATTGTAATATTTTTTTTTTTACAAAAATAAGTCATTACTCTAATATCTTTTTGAATTATTTCAAAACACAATGTTACATTATTAGCATGAACATTAATTTGATTTATTTGTAAAAATAAAATTAATATACAATAATAAGTAATGAGTTTAAACTATGGGTTTAACTATCTGATGCACTTCACAGTCTATATAGTAATAGAATAATGCCCCCATGCTATGGTTGAAATATTATCGCTGGATATAAATCGCTTGTCATCTTTTCTGGATAATGCTACTTTATTCTGTTCTCTAGTAAAAATGTGATGTTTGATTGTTTTGAAAAGAACATTTTTACCTCTGAGTTCCTTTCCAGTGGAAAGGCAGTTTGTATAGTCAGAAAACGTTAATCCTTTCGTGACAGGCTTTTTAACACCCTTTGCTTTTTTTATCTCATAATCATTAGTTCTAATGCTGTATAGTTTGGATCGTAATCCTACAAATTCTAACAAAATTTGACCGCCTAATTCATCTTTAAATAAACCGGGAATTTTGTTGTTTTTTGGAATTATGTTAAAACGATTCTTGGGAGGATAATTACTACTATCAAAATAAGAAACAAAATGATCTCTCATATCGCTATAAAAGTCATCCGTTTGTATGGAATATAACAAACTGTCAGTGTCCGTGTAGCACAATGACAAATTTTCTTTGTAAAAATTTTTCATAATGGAGTAATGGAAATCATACATGTGACTTTTTGAAAGGTCTAAAACAGTGAAGCCGATGTATATTGGTTTATTTAAAAATACTTTATCTCGTTTCAACTGAATGGCTACCAAATTTTCGTCAAACACGGCTGAACTATGGAAGTTGGGCCGGGCTATCAATTGTTCTGCAGAATAATGTTTTTTCGTAGTGTTACGATCGTCACGCCAGGTACTAACAAGTTTTACGTCAACTCTGCGTTCAGTATCTTCCAACGTTTTCCCAAAAATGCTATTATTTAAAAGCTTGAAAAAGTCTTGTTCGAAAAGAGAAACTGAGTTTTGTCTTAATTTTGTATTCAAATCAATATATTGTTTTAAATATGGACTTTGTTTAAATGCTAATACCTTATGAATTTTTTTGAGCTTTAATCCATGATCAAGACAAACTTTTAAATGTACATAGTGAATTACGTAATTATATTTGTCATATAAATTAGGAATTAATTTTTTATGTTTAGAGCCAGGTAGTATAAAATTTTGTGCACAAAATGGAAGGTCATTATGTAAGTTATGTAAACTTTCAGGATATTCAAGATCTACTTCTAGAATATAACCATAGTCATTATTGTTGGGAATGCTCATTATATTAAGTTGGTTAAATTGGTTTTCATCAAGTAATTTAAAATCAGCATATGGCAAATAACTACACATAGCATAACCGTACAGATTGTTGCAATCCAAGTATATTAAATAATTATTAGGTTTTGTCGAATCGAAATTGGGCTCATATTTATTATTACACCGAGAATATCTTTTGGAACATAAACAAATACCTCCACGAATGCCCTGTTGGATCATGCGGATTATTTCCAAGTCAGATAATAATTCTAATTTTACTCTTGTCTTTAAAAGCATCGCATCGAAACTAAGACTAGGTGCTGTAACATAGAAAGCAGGATCTAAATCATAATTTTGTTTACATGTTTTGCGGAACTTTTGAAATATATCAGCTAGTAATAGAACATCAGTTTTGACATACAAGTCAGTGTATTCTCCTAAATTTTTTATTTCAAACGTTTTCCAAACATTGACTGCATGTTCATAATCACTTAAGCTAATAGACTCATTCGTGAGACTACTATAAAATTTATCTATATCTGGTAGACTTCTTTCTTTGTAGACATCCCACGAAGACATATATTCGTATGGATATATACCTTTCCTACACAACAATGAAAACTGATCTTCACTCATACAGTTATCACGTAAATGAATAAAATCGTGTTTATTAAGAGTTTTAGCTAATTTTTCTAAGCTTGTTCCTAAAAATTTAAAAGAATCTACAAAACGTATCGCGACAAAGTCTTGTTCTGAGAGTTGGATAAATTTGGTAAATGAAATATAGTTTTCTTTGCTTTTAGGGATAACTTTAATATGCCCCGGAATAGTGCTTAGTTCACGTATAAATAAATGGCAATCGTAACCGGATAAATTGTGAAAAAAAATTGGAATGAATTTAGGAACTCGAAAATTAAGATTACAAAATGAATGGGCAGCACCTCTGTATTTGCCTGTGAAATGACAATGATCTCTTACTTTATCAAAGATTAATAAGTTAGAACATAAATGACAATACTCTGCACTTTCAAAATTTTTTGAGTCAGTTTCACTAAATAATATTGGCATGGGACTTTTGGATGCTGATTGAATAATACCGTAAATTCTCTTTACATCTAATTGTAAATAATTTACAAACTTTGAAGAGCAGTCCGGACCGCGATAAGATTTTAAACAGTTAAAAGAACTATCATAATTACAAACAATATAGTATGCAAATGAAGCGGGAATATGTTGATGCGTATGTTTTGTATAAATACCCTGATTATCAATACATGTTTCTAATAAGGTTTCAAAATCTGCATATATAACAAATGGCATATACTGTTTAAATTGAAAATTTTTAAATTGTAATATAGTGTTTTTTTCTGGTAAAATAGTTACGACTCCACCACAATCATGATTTTCATATTTTTCTCTAGTTTTGAAAAATATCAAACAATCATCACAGAAAAATATTTTACCATGATGACTAGTTACTTGACTTCTAACTAATTTTGACATATCTTTTATAAGACAGTAATGAGATTTAGAACCATTCTGTAAAAAAAGCATGTTCACATGAAATTTTTTTCGCAATTTAGTTTTATACAATGGTCCAGTTATATTTATTTTGCTATCTAATCCGTATATGTTAACACTAATATTTAGATTATTATTTTCAAATATTTTTATATCTTTGAACGAAACAGGAAATGACATGTCACTTAGGTTTAACACAGTACTAAAATGAGGGTACGATGATACTCTTTCGCTATTTTTTTTAACTGGATATAAAGCAGCAATAACAGTCCACGCGAAGCAATAGTCATCGTTATTTTTTATGTTAACACAAGCATGTTTTGATTGTATTTTGGTTGGCAATTTCAAATAGCTTGACCCTTTCAGTGGAGTATATTTATTAATGTTAGTTTCGAGATATAAAATATTCAAAAGAGACCATCCGCTACCTTTTTCCTGAAATTCCTCCATCTTTTTAGTTATGATATCGGAAACAGTATCTACTAAATCATCAAAACTAAAGTTTTGATGTAGTGAAATATTTTCAGTAGCAAAGGACTTGATTTCCATTGTATCATCCTTGGGTAAAATTACTTTGACAAAGAGTTCAAAATTTACTTTGATATTAATGTGATTATTAATTGCCGTCTCAAGTAGCACACGTATATCCGAGGCAACACACCGCAAATATTGGTCTGCAGATGTAGCAGCTACGTTGCTACCGTCTATACGATGCTCTCGCTCAGCACTTATACGATATGAACCTATACGACCTTTGAATGCTGAAGAAATTTTTGTAATTCTCGTATTAATAAATACTGCACTATTGCTTTTATGTCTAATACTGCGCAAGTGACCTGGAAAAGCCTTACTTCGAATAGACTGATGACAAACTGAACAATAAATAGTTTCACCCATAGCAGAAGAACTAGTTATCTACCACATAGATTAGTTATTTTATGATTTTAAAAAACTACGAAATATTATTTAATTTCTCATGCCTGTTTATCAGGGTAAAAAATTGCTTCTTTTTAAATCTTTTCTTAGCTTCGCCGCACAATCTTTATCAGGCTCAACCCTTAGAGGTAGCTGAGCACTCCACTTATTTGTTCTATTAATAGATTGTGTCTTCTATTTTACACGTATTGTACACCTTCACGTCAAATATAGTTATGACACCGTTATCGATTTACACTTTGTCGTTATTTTAGAAATATTTACCCATAGCAGAAGAACTATAGTTTTCTACCGCTTAGATTAATTATTTGATATTAACAGAAAATGTACCTACTGAGCAAAACCGGAAAAATATTATTTAATTTGTAATGTACTACACTACTAGATACTGCACTATATCATTACTAAGTAGTCTGAACAGATAGTTTCACCCATAGCAGAAAAAGTAGTTGTCTACCAACCACCTAGATTAGTTATTATAAGATTTTTTTAAAATACGAGTTGTTATTTAATTTCTTACACCTGTTTATCAGGATAAAAAATTGCTTCTTTTTTAAATCTTTTCTTAGCTTCGCCGCATAGTCTTTTTAATTGCTCCCAGAGTGGATCATCCGGCTCAACCCTTAGACGGAGCTGAGCACTCCACTTATTTGCTCTATTAATGGGTTCAATGTCTTCTATTTCGCCCGTATTGTACACCTTCACGTCAAAAAATATGTCACCTGTATCATGCACCTCGAGATGCCGCAGCACACCGCCCGGGACACGACGCGCCAGTGACGACCACAGAGGTGTTGCTGAACGATTGGCAGCCTTTGTTTCGGCGGAGGCTCCAAACAAGGACGATGCTAGATCGTCGTTCGATTTTCTGTAACAATCAGAATTTATTAATGTGAATTCATAATTAGCTACCAATAATTATTGAATTCTAAATACAAACAATATACCATCAAGAGCTTGTGACATAATTTGATGTCTATATAAGTAGATTTAGAATATATAATTTCCCATTTACTCTATAACTTTAGAACGACTTTACCTATTTCATTTCAGATGGTTCTTAGGGAATGAAATTGGATATTTTCAAAAACTTGAAAGACTACTCGAACTTCACACATTTGGCAGCTCGCGCGATTGATTGGTTTATTCGTAGCCTTATATTACAAACACAATGTCAGGACCACGTCTCTAAAGTCAGCTCCTTAATTATACAATAGTGGTTAAAATCAGAATTAGCACGGGTCTCCCAAAAAAAATGTTATAGCACTACCAATAAGCAATAGCACTACCATTTCAACCACTTCGCCTCTTTGTAACGAGAATGGTAAGTACCTATAACAGCTAACGTCAACCTATAATATCTACAGTTACGTGTGATGTGAAGTACCTACGATCCGTCCGATCCGTTTAACCAGATGAGATTTACATATCTGTACATTGCGATGGACGTAACGAGAGTTAACCTACAGCACTGCACATGCAACGCAATGGATGTATTGATTGTTATCCTGCTACGATTTATAGCTCCTTGCAACGCGATTGATGTAACGAGCGTGAACCTATACTGTAATTTTTACGTTCATAGAACCCGACGGATTTATTGATAGCTAACCATTTTCAGCTATGTACAAAGTGAGCAGCGTAAATGTCGAACGAGTGTAATGCGACTTACGGTTAAAAATAAAGTGCAGAGTGATACCACGCAACGCAAGCAATTACGAATCGTATAAAAAACTGTATAGTTTGTTGGATAAAATAACTAAAACTAAAAATATTTTTGATAAGTATACATACTTGGATAACTTTTTGGACGCCCTTGATTTCGATTCTTTGTAGGAGGTCTTCTTGGAACTTTTTGGTTTTTTCGGCGCTTCAACAACGTAGTCTTCTTCTACGTCCGATGTTTGCTGCTCCGAGTCGGAGTATAGAGCATGTGCGTTGCGTTTAAGCTTTGAGTCTGACCTGTAGGATAAAAAACAAAGATAAAGAATTATTTTAAGTTCATGTTGTCTCATACAATCACTAAAACCATAAGAATTATTAAATAATTCTAATGGTAAAGCGCATTGTACAAATAAAGTAAGACGACAACAAGTCAAGATATATTTCCATAGTGAAGTATGTTGCGGAAATTATCCTAATTTGTTGTAAGTAATAAAAATAAGAAAATTAGACTTACGTACATTTCGATGCAGTTGAGGCAGAATAAGTTTCAGCGAGAGAATTAAAATCACTTAACAATTCACTATTAAGTATTTAGCGAATCCTCCGATGACTGTGACTGAAATTGGTTAGAAGGAAGTTTTATACCCAATTTCGCTATAGATTTTACACACTACATGTAAATAATAACACACATGCGTATGCCACCATTCAGCAATTATTTTGTGAATAAACAGTTTTATTGAATTACAAATATTTTGCAATAACATAATATTGGAGCAACTTATAGCATATCAGTTTAGGGATCCGTAAACTAAATAAGTAGGTAACTGATTTTACCAATTATTACATTTTATAAAACACATTTCACAAATAATTATTAGTTATCATATTGCAAATATGATCCGTGTGATGCTGGCAGAGTAAAAGAACATCAACCTATATCCTCCTAAGGGTGTCGTAGAAGGCAACCGTTGGTTTAGCAAAGGGGTATTGATCACCTTATACTCCAACGTAGGTACTGTTGACTGTAGATAAATCAACAGTGCGATAAGGGCAGAGTAGCATAGCATCGACCCATATCCTCCAATGGGTGTCGTAGAAGGCCACCGTTGGTTTAGCAAAGGGGTATTGATCACCTTATCACCTCCGTCTACCAAACTGTACTGGGCAAGCATGGTGAATTACATTTCACATAAATTAACATACTACCTTCAGCAACTATCATTTAAAATAAATAAAATATTAATACTGAACCCACACTTTAATAATTTATTAAAATTGCATTCGCTTTAGATTTGCATGCGATGCATTAAATATGTTTATCAATATAATTAATAATTTATTTCATATTTCCATCAATTGCACTAATTTTGACGATTTAGGACTTCTGACTAATATTTTGTGTACACACACATTACAATATTGATATTGTGATCAGCATATTGTTTGTATAAAACTAGCAGATTTTTCATGTTCAAACCAGTCTCTGTTTGATTTGCCTAATTGCTGCCCAACTACGGACCTGGTTTCGGCCTGCCGGTTGGCTTCAGCAAGGAAGCTCTGAGATCAGGGACTGTTGAGCTATTTCTAGACTACTCTATTTTTGAGTAGTTTAAGTTGTAAGTGGTATTCAATAACTTTTTATTAAGTAGATATCAAACTTATAAAGTCAGTGTGGAACGTGAAAAGAATTCAGGTGAGTTTTTTTTCCCCTTCAACATTAACAGTTTTCGTTCTTTTCAACAAGATTCGGTTCAGTACCTTGTTTTTTTAGTATCGTGAAAATACACAGTCTCAATAACGATTTTTTCCAACAGTTGCAACTTTATGCGTTGATACTTTCGAAATTTGTTAAAAAATTTGATGATACTTTTTTCGTCATAAAATCATAGTCTCGAGATAGCATTCGTACAATTTTCGTAAATTAAATTTCACAACTTCTCGCGACCCCATTGATGTGTCCATCCATAGCAAGAGCTGTCTGCACTGACCCACCGAAACGGTATAAAATCAAATCTGAATTAAATCAATATCGACCGACTTCCATAAAAATAAATTGGGAAGGCTGGCTCACATCGTTTCATCCGACGGCGCACGAAGTGCGACGTAGCGAGCTTGCGAGCGGTGAGGATGAAATGATGTGAGCCAGACTTCCCAATTTATTTACTACTACCAGAGTACCTACCTACCTACGTGATTGATTGCTAGCACTTCCCTACCTACTACTACCTGCGTAAAAAAAAATCAAGTTTTGTAGGTAATGTAGGTACTGATTATAGTGACTACTACGTAGTGCGCACGAATCGCCACTTTATGATCGAATTTGAAATAATATAGGTACAAGACAAATTATCTATACTTATTCAATTGTTCATTGCCTTGGGTAGGTATACCCAAGGCAATGAACAAATAAACATATTATAAGTATATAGACACCGTCGTGGTGGAGTGGTCAGTAGCGCTGCCTACACATCAAACGGTCCGAGTTCGAGTCCTGGTAGGAGCAAATGTTTGTGTGATAAACATGAACATTTGTTCACGAGTCATGGTTTTTTATGCAATTATTTAAGTTTATTTAAAAAAATATCTATAATATTATGTCTATTCAATTTGTTCGTTATTTAGTATCCATAACACAAGCTCTCATAGGTACTTAATTTGGGCGAGATAATTGTTGAGACCATGAAACTGGACAAGTTTCTCTATGGGGGCAACTCTTAAAGCGCAAAAATTCAATTAGCTGTTTCATACAAAGCTGTAATACCGAGACGATCTATTTGTATGGAACAGCTGATTTTTATCTCGCGCTTTCAGAGTTGCCTCCATAGAAAAAGTTGTTCAGTTGGATGGTCTCGAGTAGGGTAGCCACCTTTTTTTGAGACAAAAAAGTACTTTTTCATTTAGAACGAACAAAAATAAAGTACACAGCATGAAAAAAAAGTAGGTACTTGTTTATTTTAACCTGTTTATCTTTATAAGCAAATTTTATTTTTATTTTTTTTATAAGACAACTCAATCACAGTCAGAGTAAGGTCACGTCCTAAATATAATATTTTAGCGTACTCTATCGGTGTCGTAAATTAAAAAGTACATCTTCGCAAAATAGAGGACAATACTTTATTAGAGTACGGGTGGCAACCCTAGTCTCGAGTATCCCTTAAAGATTTGTCGAGCATTAAAAAAAACTTAAATTATGTAAACGATTTAAAGGCGAAGGAAAAAATAGTGTCAGTAAAGCTTGGTCAAGAGTAACCTTTTATTGAAGAACTCGGGAGAAACTCCAGTTGTAATTACCATTTTGTATCATTTTATTGCAGCTAGTAAACACCGGGAAAAAAATAAAATTTTGCAAACAGTTGCTGAAATTAAAGATATGAGTTCTACTGTTACTAAACATACAGAGACAACACCGCATGCTTTAAAGTCGGACTTACCTATCACTTGCAGTTCTTTGCAAATAGATACTGCCAGAAATACCATAGTTGAAGAAGTAGGTTCTGAAGAATTAATTTTACCATCTGATTTATTTGAACACTCGACTGCTGAAGACAATAACACACAGGAAGATATTCAGATAAATAATAATGTCTGTATTTCTGGAGGTCAATGTGAAAAATCTTATTTCGTCACAAGTAATGATACTGAGGCTTCCAAGTCATATTTTTTTGTCGAAAATTCAAATTTGTCCTCCAATATATCGGAAACCAGTTGTATTCCTAAAAATATATATATTCCGCCTAGTGACAGTGACGAATCATATGTCATCGAAAACCTGCATACTACAAATACCAAGTCTTATTCATTTAATTGTATCGAAAATTCAGTTTTGTCTTCAATCATAACGGAATCCAGTTATACTCCTGAAAACATACAAATACCGTCTAGTGACAATGACCAATCTGCCTTTACCAACAACTATACGGCTCCTTCTCAGGTGTATTCATGTATTGACAACTCCGACAGTTCAATTGTTTTACATTCAAGTGCTTCCCATAATAATATACATCTTCTACTTTGTGAACAGGAAAAATTACATCTCTCTCCAAACAATCATGCAACATTTAGTCATTCAGTGTCATCTTTTTCCAATCCAATAAATGAAAATGCCATTGTTTCCCCAAAACCGAATACGTCAAAAGCTTTTAACTGTCTTCCTGATAGTGGTATTACAAATTCACCTGGTAGTTCATCGTTTGATGATAGCGATAGAGACGCAACTTTTTATCCTACAACTATGGACTCGTCTTGTGACTCAAGTGATAAAGAAGAGGTTTGTGAAACTTTGAGTAACACTGAGCATAAAACTGAGGATAAAACCAATAAAAAGGACATAGCGTCTAGAGTACGAACTAAAGATTTCTGTTTTTATTGCGAGACTGATGTTTTAAATTTTGCCAGACATGTAATACGTAATCACACTATGGAAACAGAGGTACAAAAAATCTTATCTTATCCCAAGAAAAGCATATCACGTAAAAATCTTCTAACCACCTTACGTAAAAAAGGAAATTACATAACTAATATTTCGAAGTGTGTGAAACCCATGAAGAAGAGTAATATCTATCCGTACACGGAATACCTACCGTGTGAGAAATGTTTGGGATTTTACTCTAGGAAACAACTGTGGAAACATAAAAAGACTTGTCAACCACAATTTCAAACAAATAATTCCCAAGTGGCCTCCCAAAACTTTATGATACGACATCTTCCTATAGATAAAAAACTAAAAAACGAAGTTTTTCCAAAGATGAGACCAGACCGCGTATACCTCGAAGTGAAACAAGATCGATTAATTTGTGCATTTGGTGCTCAATACATGCGTATCCACCGTGAAAAACACTTCATTAACGTTACGTCTCGAAAGATGAGAGAATTAGCTAAATTATTGATCGAATTAAAAAAAATAAAACCTTTTAAGGATTTAATGGATGCCTTAAAACCACAAAATTATGATTTAATTGTAAATGCCACAAAAAAGGCATCTAGTTACGATGACAAAATAGATCGGTATGGTGCTCCTACGTATGCAATGAATATTAGTACCAGTTTAAAACAGTGCTGCAACATTGCAATTATGACGACATTAAAATCAGGTACCAGCTTGGAAAATGCTACTATGGAAGCTGATTTTAAGACTCTTATTCAACTGATTGAGGCTAACTGGAAGTTTGATGTTTCAAGTCAGGCATGCAGTGACTTAAATCTAAAAAAATGGAATAAGATAACGATAGTTCCTCTAGCAAGTGATTTGAAACTTCTTAAAGATCATCTTTGTCAAAAGGCCAAAACTGCAGCTTCTAAATTAAAACAGTCTGACAGAAGCAATGTTGAAGCATACAATTCTCTGCTGGAAACGGCTTATTGCCGCATTATACTTTTGAATAGACGTCGACCTGGTGAGTTGCAAAGACTTCTTCTAAGTACTTATCAAGATTGTAATAATGGAAAAAATAACTATGAAGAATTTGATCGCGCCATCTCAAGCACAAAAAATTTTAGTAAAAAGTTTCAAGCGCATTGTTATAAGGGGTAAGAGAGGTCGAGGAGTACCTGTTTTGATATCAGATGATGTCCAAAGTGATATTGATTTATTGATCTCTGTCAGACGCAAATATATACCCGATAGTAATAATTATTTATTTGCAAATCCTGGGTGTGAAACTCCTTTATGTGGATACAAAGTGTTGGCCATATACGCTAAGTCATGTGGAGCTAAGAATCCAAAAGCTATTACTACGACCAAGCTCCGAAAGCATTTAGCTACACTTACACAGATGTTAAACTTAAAAGACACAGACATTGAACAACTGGCGAATTTTATGGGACATACACAAGCGGTACATAGACAAAATTACAGATTACCCGATGATATTTACCAAACAGCCAAAATATCTAAATTGTTATTATTAATAATAATAATAATAATGATTTATTTCAGACAACAAAGGGTCCAGATAAATGTTAGTAAATGTCTTAATCTAAATTAGTAAATTTGTAATCATATTAGTAGTCCCACCCAATGTTTAAGAATGGGACAGTCCATTTTATATGCAATAACAGCCAGGACGCTGTTAGAGCTAGCTCGAAGCCGACTTAGCGAAGACGCTATTCGTTTACGCCTAATTGCAAAGAAATCATCAGTCCGTTCTTGTGCAAACATAAGTGACGCGCTACAAAAGCGGGGCAACTTCAACAGCGTCCTGAATACATTATTGTATTGAATCCTGAGAGCGTTGTAGGACCTTTGGGTGTAGTCGACCCATAGGCTGCTGGTGTAAAATACTTGGCAGAAAGCTTTGAACAGTGTAATTTTAACTTGTTTAGTACACCTAGCGAACCTACGAGCCAACATATTACCCCGGACCGCCATCGCCCTCCTTTCACGTTCTATATCTAGATCGTCCTTTAAATTACTTGTGACAATGTGGCCCAAATATTTAAATTTTGACACCACATTCAACACGTTGCCGTCGAGTGAAACAGGGGGGATATTGCTCGGCTTTTTACCTCTAGATTCAAATACAACTACTTCGGTTTTCTTTGAGTTATATTTAAGACCGTGCTCACTCGCGTATGCTTCACACTCGGCCAACATCTTCCTTAGAGCACTGACTGAGGGGCTCAGCAGCACCATGTCATCAGCGTAACTAATGTTATTTATACATACGCCATCAATATAACATCCCACATGCATGCTACTAAGCCTCTCAATCAGACCATTCACATAAAGGTTGAAAAGGTTGGGCGAGGTCAAACCCCCCTGCCTCACACCACATTCCAATCTGTAGGCATCCGAAAGATGACTTATCCATTTGACATGATTAGTTTGATTTCCGTACCAATACCTAAGAAGCCATATGACATCTCTCGGCAGAGTAGTAGCCTCTAGTTTGCGCCACAAGAGGTCATAGGACACCATATCAAAAGCCTTGCTCAGATCGAGGAAGCACGCGTAAATGGGGGTAGATCTATCCGTATAGTACTTGACAGTTTGCTTGAGACACAGGATAGCAGACTCAGTCGACACTCCCTGCCTGAAACCAAACTGCAGGTCATGCAATTCAAGGTGTTTCCTGAGCTGCAAGTCAAGCAAACCGTCAAGCACCTTGGCTATTATGGTGGCAAGTGATATGGGCCTATAATTCGCAATGTCATAGATATCACCCGTTCTGTTCTTAGCTATTGGCACGACAACCGTCTTCATCATGTCGTCCGGTAAATATGTGTGTCTTATACATATGTTATAGAACATTGAGAGTACCCTGGGTAAATGTACTCCCGCTGCCTGGAGATGCTCAATACTAAGCCCATCGTGACCCGGTGATTTGCCTTTAGTAAGATTGCGAATGTAATCGCCCACTGCTTTGGCATTAACTTGATACACGGGATTTTCGATCGGCTCAGTATGCATCCCAAAGGCTAAGTTATGTGTTGCAGATGAAATTACTGAGGGAACTATTTTAAAATGGCTCTTAAAGGCATTAGCAATTTGCTCGGGGTCATTTATCCCATTTACATTGTCAGGATAACTAGGGCAACCGTTTAATTTATTTGTGGTTCTCCAGAAACCAGCGAAATCATTGTTGGAGTGGTGTTGTGCTATAATGTCCATCCTAATTTGTTCTTGATTATTAAGACACCACTTCAGCTTACGTTTAAACCTTTTACGAGCTTCACACATCTCTCCATACACAACGCCTTCCGCCGGATTCCCACATAATTCCCACATTTGGAACTTAATCCTAGCCTCCTGGTGTACCCCTTTTATATGCTTGTTCCAACCGACAACACATCGTCGCTGACGCCCACCCGTCGATCCGCTGTGACTCCGCACTGCACCCTCCGAAAGCACATTAACAATTTGCATGTACAATTGATCTATTACTTGTCTATGAGTCGGATTAGTACAATACCCATCACAGCAGCTCGATAATTCGGACGGAAAATCAATACATTTTAAGTTGTCATTACAGTAATTATGATATAGTTTTTCCTGTTCGTGATTTCTGTGTCCCCACAAAATATTATTACATGATCTAGTATTAGATATCGTACTTGAATCATGAACTTGCAAATTAGAAACTAACTCGACAGGAAAGTGATCGGACCAGAAAATGTCATTGTGAATTTTAACACTAATGGTGGATTTCCACCCAGATTCCGTCACTAAAATATGATCCAACCATCTCCTAGACCCATGCACTTCACTAATGTAAGTATAATTGTCAGAATTAATACCGAGTTTCTCCATATCCGCACAAATTAACTGTTGCTCCGAACAAAAGCTTAAAAGTTCCTTACCAAACTGTTCGTTGGGATGTGCGTTGAAATCTCCGAGAACAAACACCGGTTGCACATCACAATTTTCGATTATAGCGCAAATCTCACCTAAACAATGTGTAAATTCCGTTAAGTTATCATTTTGATCGACCGGCATATATACACTTATAAACACTATTTGTTGATGGTCACTACTTTCTGCCCTAATTGCCGATAAACGCACATTCTCACATTTTATAATCGACACTGACTTAAACGCACTCTTTCGCCAAAGCAAAGCCACACCTCCGAATGGCCTGCCACGTAGAATTCCCGCGGACGTATCTATTGCTGATGTTCCCGTATACCCGAAGTCGTTGCTTACACCGCCCAGCAAGTGTAAGTCATGGGGCAAGAGCCAGGTTTCTTGGAGCGCAATAACGTCGGCACGATCACATAACTTTCTAATACAATCCATGGATCTCTTGATTGATTTACAATTAAAAGAAATAATTTTTAAACTTTTATTTGTAATTTCCATTAAGTTTTATTCAAGCCATCAATATTTCTGTCCTTTCGTGTAAAGTTCACGAAACGCCGGAATGTAATTCCGTCAGGCCATAGTCTTGAATCCATGAAAGTGGAATATTTATTTCGTGGTATCAATATTTTATATGCATCATATTCTCTATTTACTTTCATATTAATTTTTTCGGGCGTAATGGATTCGTTTGTTTTCTGCAAAATGTACATGGCGATATCTTCAGCTGACATACTTTTGCTTACATTATTTATGAATAACGGTATCTTAATTTCCGCCGCTCGAAACTTCTCGTTGGCATCTACACAGGCTTGCCCTTTGTTTCCAATAAGTTTATTTTTTAATCTTTTTCTCTGTACTACTATCCAATTTTCATCGGGTTTATTAATGGAGAATGGTAAAGCGGATTGTTATAAAGGTCAATCTTTGGATGATATTAATATAGATTTAGAACAGGACTTATTACAAGAAGAAAGAAACGAAAATGACGAAGTTGATGATATAGTAGAGTATGATGATTTAATGCCAAATGAAGAGTCTTTTGTAAATACGAATACGACCGTTGATGCCCACCCACAAGAGGCAACTTACCTTTGTGAAACCAATGCTCCTAAGGAAAAGAAAAAAAGAACTCTCGTTCCTTGGACTGAACAACAAAAAAAAATAGTTTTAAAATATTTCAACAAACATGTTAAGTCTAAACAACCACCAAAACGACATGAGTGTGAAGATCTTCGATGTCAACATCCCGACATTCTGCATAACAAAGATTGGTTAAAGATCAAAGTTTTCGTTCAGAACACGTACACAAAAAAATAGTAAAAAAATATTCGTTGTAACTCACGTCATTTTGTGTATACCCAATCGACAACATTACATTTTTTTAATAGTATTTTTAAAATAATATTAAAAAAATGTGTTATTAAAAGACTTAACACGTATTTTTTTAATTTTCTTTAATTTTGCTTCTATGTATTTTAATTTAAAATTTCAAAACTTATTCATTCTAAAACAACGTAAATGCAACTGTAGGATTTTTTATGTCTAGGGCTCTATCAAATAAAAATAAAATATAACACAACTGTCAACTCTTTGATGATAAGTATGGTTAATAGACTTAACATCACAGAATTGACAGTTGTGTTATATTTTATTTTTATTTTGTAGAGCCCTAGGACATTGACCCCACAAAAATCCTAAAGTAGGCAATAAATAAAAAAAAAAGATGGATGGCAAAGACATTTTTTGTTAGTAATCTACGCTGTCTATTTTTGGTACGTTTAGGTTTTCTTTATATCTCATAATTTAGCAAGTAATAAATTCTGAAAAAGATATATGCTCCAAATGGTTTTGTTAATTATCATATTTTTTTTAATGTCACTCCTACCTACTCATAAAATAGTATAGGCAACTACTCATCAGACATTACAAAACTGTTAAATTTCGTTAATCAACTTTGAATATTATCTTTTTGACCCCACAGTTCATAATCAACTGAGAAAATTTGACAATTTGTGTAAGTCTAATGTGCTGTTATCCATATACAAGGTGTTTGGTACATGGGGTATGAAGCCGGCACCTACCCATGCTAACTTAGTCATATAAATACTATGGTGATATCAAAAATTCAAAATTGTAAAATATTTTTTATATTCTCTATACTTTTTGTTTTTTTGATCGAACTATTTATATGGGGAATTCAAATATTTTTATACAATTTAAAGTATTTGATATCACCATAGTATTTATATGACTATGTTAGCATGGGTAAGTGCCGGCTTCATACCCCATGTACAGCCGGCAGCACGTGCGGATACCCATTATACATATCTATAGCTACTGTATAGTAGACATCGTTAGAAAGAAAGATTTTTTTTTCTAATAGGTGTAAAATAACTATAGTTTAACAAAACTAACCAATGGTGAGAGCGCTCCTTATAACGACCAATAGTGAGGCTTTTGGGCTAAATTGACAGCTAGTTGACAACTGTCATTGTGACATCTCTTTAGACATATTCTTTCTAATCTGTGGTTTGAAAATTTAATGGCGTCATAATACTTTGTTTACCTAATAATTTTAATAAAAGACAGCGTCGCAGATCGAAATATACAGTGGAAATACTCTTATAATATTTCTAAAACACTTTACAACCTTCTATGAGGAAAACATGTATAAAAGGTGGCCGAAGATGAGTAGTTTTAAGTCGATTTCATTGTCGACTTTTATTGTTGCAACGTAATAGTAAACAAGATCTAGCAAAAATAATTATGATCAAGTCGGGACAAGCTCTGTGTTGTGGTATTGATTGTGACATCAGGCAGGCACTAATATCAATTCAAGGTGAGATATCGATAATTTTTGATGTTTGTCTAGTTTCACTTTCACAAAGCATTCACCACTACTACACACAATAAACAAAACCTTATACGCTGTATCAACAATGTAACAATCATAAAATTATTTCCTCTAATGATATAAAGCTTATTTCAACTCTATTTGTATAAAAAAAAATTAAATGTTCTCATACATATTATTCATAGGTTATATTTTAGAAGTCACAAAAAACTATCTACTTCCTTCAAAGTATATTATTAAACTTCAACAATTGCATCAATCCATTTACCTTGTAGTTAATTTTCAAAAATTAACTACAAAGTAAACTATCAAGACAAGTAAATGCCAGGATATCCAGAGTGATATAAATATATTTAATGTTTAGTTGTAACAAAATGCATCTTTCGTAGTTTACTTTACATTTCATACTTCAGTTCATTTTGGGTTCATAAGTATACTATAATAAGCTTGTCTTGTGTGTGTATTGTGTGACAAGCTAGACTTGTGTGTATTATAACATAGAATAGAAGACTAATTAGACGACTATTAGCCTAAAAGCTGAAAATTATTCATGCATGTGCAATATTATAAAGGTAAGGAGTTTGTTCGTTTGAATGTGAACTACTGATTCAAATTGAAAAATTCGTTTTGTGTTGAATAGTCCATTTATCGAGCAAGGCTATATAACATCATAACACGTGAACAAAGTTGCGGGCACAGCTAGTGAAATTATTTTGTAGGTTAACTAAGCACAATGTTCATTTTCAACTTACAGTGACCAACTAATGCTATCAACTCTTCCTATGTAGTAGAAATACTTGCATAGTTGCTCAATGTATGTAATAGCACTTCCAGTAATAAACAATCCATACCATTTACATACTTAATATGCCTCCGAAAGCACATAAATTAAATGGGTGATACCTACTATACCATAGGTAATTAATGTATTTTTTTATAATTGAAGCCCTAGTCCATCAGTTTGGACAAAATCTGGCAGGAATGTAAGACATAGTAACTAATTAATTTCTTTGGGTTAGAAATGGCATTTCAGTTACAATTAATTAGCAAAAACAACAATATTGTTTTTTCTAATTTAAAAATGACTTACATAATAAGAAACAACATAATTATTATGTTCATTTCTTATTATGTATGTAAGTCTATGTTTTAATTTACACTGATTCATCAATAGTAGCTAGATAGAGAAGATAGGAACATTCTTATAGTGATGGCATGAATTGATAAGATTTACATTATTTAGTAAATTTTCCAAAACCTTGTCTTCTCCTATCTTCTCATCTAGCTACTATTGATGAATTAAGAACATTATTCTGCCATCCTAATGAAGAATGCAGTAAGGACACTTGATGAAGTGACTTAATTTTATAAGATTTCTTGGAATCACTTAATTGAGCTCAAGTATGTGAAGTTTTGATTGAGCAGAATGTAGTCAGTTATCTGGAAAGTTCTTGAATGTTGGATATAAATGCCTTCCGTCCAAAGCTCCTTACTGCATTTTTTGTTAGAATGGCGATATTGTGTTCCAACAGTTAATGATAAAATAGCCACAACTTCAGCTCTAAATGAAGCAAACTTCTTCTTAGCTCTATCTGACAGGACAACGGCCAACTCCAAAGTATTGTATTAACAAGCCCTTTATGATGCATTACACACTCACCCACTCACTCTTCTGTCTCAGCCTGGCCATATTTAGTAAGATTCTGCAGGAGTGACTTTAAATATACATTCTAGTACAGAACTTTTGGAATTTGTTGAATGTTGATGTATTTTAATAATGTATAGATAGATTTAGTTGTTCCCCATAACCCTTTTTACGTTTTCTTGTTAGAAAATCGATGGTTACCAAGATGACTGCATAGGTCTGCTTCCAGGCATTGTGTGACTAAATAGCAGGGGCTCTCCTCTGCTTTCACTCAGCCTAATTGTTCGTCTTCTATAGAGTCACTGTGAAAAGATTACCCACAGTGTAACACAGAGTGTAACTACTCCCTTATCAAGAGAGTGTCACTGGTATCAGCTCATACCCAGTATCCGTCCCCCTCAACTGCATACATTTGTTTGTTAAACCTAAGTATTTATTCGTTTCATAGCATAATGTTTGGGAGTGTCAGTCAGCTCAATTAGCAGTACACATTTGACTATTAACACATTCATTTATTTCTTACCGATACCACAGTGTAAAAACTTACAATGGTTTTTATCTAGACAACTTGGGTTGTCATATTTTTTCATTTAATCTTTTCCACATTTTCTTATTGGTAATACACTGAATCATCAATTGTAGCTAGATAGGAGAAGTAACATAAGTTTTTGGAAAATGTAGTGCCTGTGCGATGCCACCAGAGTAGAATAGCATCACCCCATATCCTCCAATGGGTGTCATAGAAGCTGACTAATGGATCAGAAAATGGTTATTGATCACCTTATACTCCATCCACCAATCCGCATTTGGCAAGCATAGTGGACTTTTACCTAAACCTCCTTCGATGACAAGTAGATGCCTCATATCCTAGCAGTAGATCGAATTATAAAGGCTGTTATAGTAGGATGGTGATGGTAGGAATAATGTAGTAGGAACTTGAGGCAAGCTGAAAACCTGTCATATAACTCTCCTATAATACTGTAACATAGAGCTGCAGACCTGGCTGAGAATTAGTTTAAGTAGTGGCGCTACAACCCATAGACATCCAAAGTCCTTGAGGTAAACAAAAATGTTTTTATCATTATATTGGTAAAGAATAATAAAATAAATAAGCTAGTCCATTTAGGTGGTTTCTTCACTTTGCCAGATGCTTGCAAAAGTGTTTAAAAAAATTATTGGAAAAAATGTGTTTGAGGCAAATTGAAGTTTTAACAGGGTATTATTATTATGATAAAAAAAATTACATTTTAAAAAATACAGATAATTTCGGTGGGATATTTTGTGTGTGTGTGTGTGGGTGTGTTTGTGTGTGTGTGTGTGAGTGGGTGTGTATCATATCCACGATAGCGGACGCGACTTTTTTTTACAAAATGTCGATATGGGTATAATTTTCGTGGTTATTTTCAGGTTATTTTAATGCAACGAATTAGGAATTTTTAATGGTTATTTTTATATATTTTATTTAAAAGTCGCGTCTGCTGTGTTGGATCTCGTCATTGCCATTTTACGTAACAGATACATCAAACATCGAAAACAATGAAACATTTTTTTCTTTTTACATTATATTCCTTATACTTACCCTACACTATATAAACCACACCAACTATCAAAATCAAATGTAGAATTAGACTTAAATTAAAAATGTGATAACCTTTTGTGCCCAGAAAAAAAACTACATTTTCCCCAACTTCAAAGGCATCGGATCAATGGATGTATTTTCACTGTGGTTCTATTGTGTGAGAGAGAGCGTTTATCTGAAGAGTTATTTCATGTATTTTGGGTTGTTTTTTAAAGGATTCTAGAATGTTTACCTCACTTTTGCGATTTTCACTTGTTTTACAGAACTCATCTCATCCTTTCTTGTATATAGCTTTTACCTCTTTCACCTCCTTCGTGACTTTTCGAACCTTATGGCTCTGCCGGATGTCATGCCTTACAGCTTCGACCTCCAAGGCGTGCGCTAATGCTTCCTTAAGTGAGGCGTGTTGCCGGAGCCTCACCGCAGCTCTAACCTCGAAGTCCTTAATACCGTCAACGAAGGCTTGCACGGTGTTTGATTCCACCATGTTCATGTCGGCTGCTGGGTAGGCCTTCCGGACAAGCTTCTCGATCTCCAAAGCCCATTGCTGTAGCCCTTCCCCCGAACGCTGGTCTCTGTCGCGCAACTGAGCACGGAAGACGTGCTCCAGGTGTCGTTCTCCGTATCTCGATTCCAATGCCTCTAGCAGGTCTTTGAAGCCACTACCTCCAACACGGTAAGAGCCTGTCCGCGGAGTGCAACTGTGAGGGCGGTTAGGCACTGCCCATCTGTCTATCTATTCGTAGCGGCGATCTTCTGAAACTGTTTACGGTAAGCAGCCCAAGACGAGGTACCGTCATACGGAGGCAACTTAACGTTGGGCTCATGGGCTGCACCTACAGCACCACCCGATGTGACTGCTACTCCCTTGGTTTCCAGACGCACCACGTTTCTTTCTAATTCTGTAAGTCTGCTCTTCATATTATATGCAAAACTTTTCTTCTACTGCACTGACGTCTTTCTTGAGTTTTGCAACCACCCTGCTCTCGCTGACTGCCGACAAGACCTGCCGTTGGTCGCCCTTTAACTCTGCTCTTAGCTCTTTCTGAGCAGCGGTTAGATCTGCTCTTAACTCTTTCTGAGCAGCGGTTAGATCTGCTCTTAACTCTTTCTGAGCAGCGGTTTCCTTTTTCTGAGCAGCGGTTAGCTTTGCAGTTAGCTCTTTTTATTCGTTATCGGAACAGAAACCACGAAAACGAAATTCATATTGACATTATGTTAAAAAGTCGCGTCCTCCAGCTTGGATCTCGAAATAGATATTGTATTCGTAATCGGAGCCCCGAAAACCACTTAAATTATATTCATATTTAATTTATATTAAAAAGTCGCGTCGCGTAGGCCATCTTGAACACCAATATACAAATGAGATGTTGGTATTTTTATTTATTTATACTATATGCAGTCTCTCACAGCACATGTAGTTTAAATACCAATATTGTAACAGCACTAAAATAATTATAAAGGGTGTTTTTTATCGAGGGACACCAGTTTAAATCATAATAAAACTACTGATTAAAAATAAAGCTACTGATTGATAAGAAAGCTGCTATTAAAACTAAGTACAAACATCGTCCTACTGTCACAAATTGGGAGAACTACGTCAGTATCCGTAATCAGTGCAATAAGGTGTGTAGGAACGCTCAGCGCCACTACTTTCATAGTTCTGTTGAAAATGGAGATCCAGCAAAGGTCTGGAAATTTCTTCGATCGATGGGTATTGGGAAGTCACGCCAGACGACAACAGCTGGTGGTCTTGACTTAAATTCTTTGAATATTTATTTTTCTTCTACTTCCTATTTTGATGGGCCAATTAAAGCCTCTACGTTAAGCTATTTATCTTCTCTTCCCATACCAAATTATCCTGCATTTTCCTTTAGTCAATTCTCGGATTGTGGTGTTAAAAAGAGCATATTATCTATTACATTGTCTGCAGTGGGCTGTGACTCGCTAAGTCGTAAAATGATCATTCCTATCCTAGACGATATCCTTTCTGTCATTTCTCACATCCTTAATTATTCCGTACAAAGTGGTGTCTTTCCTACTGCATGGAAAGATGCCCAAATCACCCCGCTACGGAAGAAACCTACTCCTTCGTCCTTTTCCGACTACCGCCCTATTTCTATACTTCCATTTCTCTCTAAAGTGTTAGAGCGGTTAGTCCATGACCAACTTACCATATTCCTTTGTCATAATCACCTCCTCAATCCATTCCAGTCCGGTTTCCGATCGGGTCACAGTACCACCACTGCACTTGTTAAAATCACAGACGACATCAGATGGGGCATGGAGAATGGCTTGCTAACTATACTATCACTCCTTGATTTTAGTAATGCCTTCAATAACGTAGATTTTGATGTGCTCCTGGGTATTCTAAGCTCTATTAACTAGTGTTGCCCAAATTCAGTCTTGGTCTTGCAGTCTTGGTCTTGGTCTTGCAAAAATGCAAGATCAAGACCAAGAACAAGACCGCGTATTTTTAGCAAGACCAAGACCAAGACTGACCGTGCAAGACTTGAGCAAGAACAAGACTAATCCCGCAAGACTCTTGCGTCTTGCAGCTAGGACTTAGCGCTATTTCACGGAGTAGTTAGGTATAACAGTTCTGTGTATAGGTACGCTTAGGAATTCTATGAGACGCAAAAAACTGTATCAAAGAATATGAAAAACTGGACCTATGCGCATTACGACCAATACCTACCATAAACATACATAGCGAATGAAAAAATATCCATTAAATTCAAACAGAGTGCATGCATAGTTTTGTTTTAACCATCGGCACTTTGATAATGCGGCATCAAAGGTTTTGTACTGACTTCTCAAAGAAATTTGCCGCTTTTCGGAAGTACATGGTGCCGCCGCGCCGAAATTACAACATTTGACACTAATTGATTGCCGCCACAGGGCATAGGTATAGTTTTAAGAGCACAGGTGTTCCAAAGAATAAATAAGTTTCAGTGTGCTTAGAATGGAAACGAATACATTATTGTATTTTATTTTTTATTGAAATAAATGATAAATCGTAAAACTCTTTTATTAAATTTCATATAAGTTGAGGTTTCAATCTCTTTCTAGGGAGATATTGTTCTTTAAAATACAGTCAATTAATTGTAATTAATTTGTTTTTTTACATGTTTTAGCACATGTAAGCTTATAAAGCGTAAATGTTTATTAAGAAACAGTTACTCCCATGGAAAACGGCATATAGCTCAGTTGATAACCATGTGGCAGTTATCGAATTTCTTATCAAATCTTCAGACATTTATTAATCTGATTGGTCTTTACTATGGCTATGTTAAATCCTAAGATCTAAAGTAAACTGTAATAAATAGCAATAGTCTAATAGGTAATTGCAAGACTTGCAAGACTCTTGCTGCAAGACCAAGACCAAGACCAAGACTGGGAGCGCAAGACCAAGACCAAGACCAAGACCAGGTGTATTGGCGCAAGACCAAGACCAAGACTAGCCAAGTCTCGTCTTGTTCTTGCATTTGGGCAACACTACTATTAACATATCTCCAACGGCAATTGACTGGTTTCGTAGTTACCTGTTTGGTCGCCGGCAGAGAATTTGCATCGACGATTCTACATCTTCGTGGTGCGGCACATCTGCTGGTGTTCCACAGGGTGGCGTTTTATCTCCTCTACTATTCGCAATCTTCATAAATTCTATTTCCAAACAGCTTTCTTCATCCTACCACCTATACGCTGATGATTTGCAAATTTATTGCCAAACCTCACCAGATCGCCTGGCAGAGGGTGTTAGAATGGTTAACTCTGATCTGGTACAAATTTGTGAGTGGAGTAGCTGTTACGGTCTCAAAGTTAACCCAGCTAAAACACAAGTAATTATTATTGGTAGCTCTCGATTGACTTCAAAAATTGACTGGTCTGTGGTTCCTAATGTGATATTCGATGGATCTATCATTCCTTTCAGTCAGACTGTTAAAAACTTAGGTCTTCACTTTGACACTAATATATCTTGGAGTTATCATCTGCAGGAACTCAGTAGAAAAATGTTTGCTTCGGCAGGATCACTCAGAAGGCTGCGAAACTTCCTACCAACTACTACTAAAACTGCGCTTGCTCAATCTCTCCTTCTCCCAATCCTTGATTATGCTGACTCTAGTTTCCCAAATTTGACCGAAGAACAACTAAATAAACTTGAGCGACTCCAAAACTTTTGCATACGGTTTATATTTGGTTTACGCAAATATGACCACGTTTCAGAATTTCGTTTTAAACTCAAGTGGTTGCCCATTCGCCTTCGCCGGAATGCACATATTTTATCCCTCCTTTACACTATCTTATTCCATCCTAACACTCCATTTTATTTAAAAAATTGCTTTAAGTTTCTACATGATACCCATTCCCGAGTTTTAAGGTCGTCAGAGAACTTGAGGTTAGAAACACCATCTCATTTCACCAAATTTTACAACAAATCCTACTCGGTACAAGCTGTATTGTTGTGGAACGCGTTACCTGTTCACATAAGGCAAGCACAAACCCTCAACACTTTTAAAAATCAGGTTGAAAAGCACTATTTGTCGCTATGATTATTTGTTCATGATTATATATCTATATGTATACCCTATATATTTTTATATATTTTATATATATTCTTATATTCTATTATTATCTTTCTTATATATATTCTTTTATACATTTATTTATACCTGTATATATTTAGTTTATACCTATGTATATTTATATGTATTATAGTATGTAGTTATTGCATGTACATACATATTTGTCATAATAAGTATTATTATTACTATTTTTTTTTTTAATTAGACATCGCCATCTTCCCTCGAACTCTTTAATTCTAAATCCTGTCCATCCTAAGGTTACCTGGAAGAGATCGCTTTTAGCGATAAGGTCGCCCTTTGTACAGTATATTTTAAGGTTACAATGTTTGTATTTTTGATTTGGTCGATGTACAATAAAGATATATTCTATTCTATTCTATTCTAAAACAAAGAAATCTATTTTTAGTATTAATGAAACGGGCTTTATTTGATAGAACATTTTATGACATTAATGTTTAAATATGACTGCGGCCATGTGGCCGCCACGGCTGGCGCATACAAGGCGCAATCTGGAAAACCAATTTTGCGAAAGTTGGTTTTGCGGCCGTATTTCGCCAATAACTCTTCGAATGTTGATTTCCAGGTATTCTTAATGTCTCTGGTTTATCGATGTAGATAAGTGAGGATAATCCACAAGCTTTTGTCGAAACATCATTACATCCACAGAAAATTACTGTTTGGTGCGCTTTATGGGCTGGCGGACTCATTGCTCCAAATGTCTTCAAAAACGATGATAGGCAGAATGTTACTGTCAATGTTGAGCGGTATAGGGACATGATTAGAAATTTTTTCGTACCTCGATTAGCTGGCATTAATCTTGCTGACATGTGGTTCCAACAGGACGTAGCCACATGCCACACAGCGCGCGCTACAATTGATTTACTCAAAGAAACTTTTGATCAAAGAATAATTTCTCGGGTTCAATAAAATTGGCCACCAAGATCGTGTGATTTAACCACATTGGATTATTTTCTTTGGGGTTATGTAAAGTCACTTGTCTACATCGATAAACCAGAGACAATTAAACACCTGGTAATCAACATTCGAAGATTTATTGGTGAAATTCGGCCGCAAATGCTGCGAAAACTTTGTGAAAATTGGTATGCCAGATTACGCCTTGAACGCGACAGCCGTGTCGGCCACATGGCCGAAATCATATTTAAACATTAATGTCATAAAATTTTCTTTCAAATAAAGCCCGTTGTATTGATATTAAAAATATATTTCTTTGTTTTATTATGATTTAAACTTGTGTCCCTCTATAAAAACCCTTTCTATACGTTTAATCGTTACGCGACAACCTTAAACAATAGCTCCCGAACGAGTGTATGGCAGTTCGGTGGCGCCACCGCGCTCCTCTAGTCCCGCGTTCCCCTCACGATTGACTCCGTCTCGTCGTACGGCTTCTATAGACAGTGGTTGTATGGTGTTATGGTTATAGATAACGGACAATTATACTTAAGTGATAACAAAATAGTTTTAGATATTTCGTATCGAAGTTAGATAAACAGTAAACACCTTTGATTATTTAGTAATGAGATCTAAAATTTTATGAAAAAATCGGGAGTGGTCTCCCCTTGACTTTCTCGTATACCGGAAACGACTCAAAAGATGATAGAAACCTTACATTTTGATGTCATTTATGAATGTTAAATTTTAGTCACCCATCCGAGTACCGACCGCGCACTTGGTTGCTTAACTTTCGTGATTGACGTCTCAAAAGTTGATAGAAACCTTATATTTTGATGTTTTACATGCATGTGAAATTTGGTTGCAATAAGTTAAAGCATACTCTAGTTATCGTGCTAACGCACAGACACACACACAGACAATTCCAAAAACTGTATTTTTACTTTCTCGAACGGCGTAGTATAGAGGAAGTCTTATACTAATCGTAAAAAAATTCGACCTCGAGATATTGACAGATTTACACGTTTTGGACCTCCCTGAGTCCAAAAATATTTTTTTTGGAATTATGTCTGTGTGTGTGTCTCTGTGCGTTATCACGATAACTCGAGCATGCTTTAACTTATTGCAACTAAATTTAACATACGTGTATAACATCAAGATATAAGGTTTCTATCAAATTTTGAGCAGTCGATCACGAAAGTTAAGCAACCAAGTGCACGGTCGGTACTCGGATGGGTGACCAAAATTTAACATGCATGTATGACATCAAAATATAAGGGTTCTATCAACCTTTGAGTCGTTTCCGGTATACGAGAAAGTCAAAGGGAGACCACTCCCGATTTTTGGACCCAGGGAGGTCTAAAAGTGTAAATCCGTTAAAATCGCGAGGTCGAATTTTATGACGATTACAAGGCTTCCTCTATACTACGTATACGAGAAAGTAATAAAAAAAATATAAAGGTATTTTTTTTCCCAAGCTCAAATGAAACACTGTCGACGGAGCGGCAACGTCGCGCTCGCGTCGCTGGCCGCTCTGTATCGCCGCGCCAGCCGACCGTCTTTCATTCATAGTTTAGTCAGGCGAGCGCATAAGAAAAGTGTTTAATCACTAACTACGTCTATGAAGCGTGGATAGTAGTAGACCCACTAAAATATAAGCTCCTTGAGTAGACCTTAGATTTATTTACTTATTAGTGCAAATTCCAAAAATTCAGTTGGCAAATAAAATCATATCAAATTGAAACTTATTGTTATAACTGTAGGATCCACCACTGCACTGTTAAGTATACTTACCTAATTGAAATAATATATTTTATGAATTCTATAATTTTTTATACTTACTTGCTCAAAATAAAAATAGAAAGGTTATAAAAGAGGTAGCCAGGTGTATTGAACTATTAAATTTTAAGCAAATATAAAAGATTAGACGTGCGTTCCTTCATATTGAAACTAGCCTACCTACCTACTAATTTAGATTAAGGCATTTACTAACGTTTATCTGGACCATTTGTTGACTGTAAATAAAAAAAAAGACTTCCTCTATACTACGTATACGAAAAAGTAAAAATATGTATATGAATATTAAACAATCTACTTAGAATTCTATATACAGAGAGAAATTCGACTTTCCTTCCTTGAATTAAAGTCGCGCATTGCAGTGTTTACGTCGGAGTCGCATGCTCGTAGGAGAGTTCGTAGCTCGTAACCTACGTTAATAACGTAGTAGGTATCACCAAGTGAAAGAAATAAAATTCCTAGACTATGCAATGCATAGCAAAACGTAGTGATTATATACTCTTTGTGCATAGCTAGGTATTTGCTTACTCTACAAGCAAAACTGTCTTTAGACAGATTATCGAAAGCCTGCCTAAACTGTTAGGTAGGTAGGTATCTCAGATCATATATGATCTGAGGTGAGGTAGGTTTAAAGGATTTTTTCATTTACACTAATTTTTGTTTGTTTCAGATCTCTGTGGACAGACAAACTTTGCATGTGCTTCCATCATGGGCAAAAAATGTTTTGATTAGAATGGAAGGAGTATGAATAAATATTTGAAATCCTAATACTTGTTTTCTTTAAAAATAACATATCTAGGTTGGTACTGACGGATGAGGCATTAGGTTCAAATTACACGAGACGGGTGAGAACGGAAGAGTAGAGATTTTTGTCATTTTTTATATACCTACATAATAATTCTATCTAATCTAATGAGTTTAATGTAAATTCTGATAACGTTCAAAGGGATTCCACAGACATCGCCCGCGCTGCGGGACTGCGCAAAGTTTTTTCAGAAGACGCGTAACTTTTATATTTGGCATCTACTTATATAAATTGAACGATATAGAATAGAAGTTATTATACCAACTAGGTATAACTTCGTTTCAAAAATTTTTCTTCGCTTCCCTTCGCCCGCACTGTAAATTGAGCCCATTTGGAAATATAATTATTATGATGGTAATAATAATAATTATATTTCCACTCTCACACTAATATCATTTAATACTATACTAGTAACTAAATGATATTTCTAACGACAATTAAGAATCATTGAAAAGTCATGTATCGATAACTAGATAACGGAGGACAATATTTATGACCATGATCCATCAACAATAATTTGTAGTCGTCCCGCAAACATTTTGTCGCTACCATGACTCGAACCCGGACCGCATGATGTGTAGCGATACCGACCACTCCACCTAAACGCCTAAATGTATTTTATTATCTACTTATGTTCTGTTTTCTAAGTATGTTCTGTTTTCTTCTTCATACAAAAGCGCAATAAAATCAATCATTATCCCAGTCGACAGTCCAGTAAAGTTGATGTCTAATGAAGTGCTTATAACATACTAACTAGCGCTCCGCCCGCGATTACGTCCGCGTAGAGTATTTTTAAATCACATTATGATCATTATGTATTTGTCGTAGCGTAGGCGGATCGTATTATGTATTTGTCGTAGCGTAGGCGGATCGTATAACCACGTTAGTAATATTATCTATAGTAAGTATAACACGCCGTCTTACAAAACGGCGCGGCGTATTGTAGTCTCCGAGTGTGATGAGTTAAAATATTTCCACTCCGCTTGGTCATAAAAAAATAACCTAAACCTACCAATAATAAGTGATCTCCATTCGATTATACCTACTTTAGATTAATCTAAGGAAGAAAAGAAGCAAATCTAAAGGTCTAATAATTTTATTTGGCTAATCGGGAGGAATGTAGAATCCCACCGATATCAATCCACAATAAACTCTTGGTTTATAATAGAATAGAATAAACTTTATTCAGAAAATTTACATAGATTTCACATACATTGAATAATGTGATAACATGATACCTATAACATGATACCTATAATTAAATTGATGCATGATAAACTATTTAATTTTCATCGAATTAGCCATGTGTGCTGGCAGAGTAGAATAAGATTACCCCATATCCTCCAACGGGTGTCGTAGAAGGCGACTAATGGACCAGCAAAGGGGTATTGATCACCTTAAACTCTGTCCACCAATCCACATTGGGCAAGCATGGTGGACTACTGCCTAAACCTCCTTCGATGAGAAGGAGAGGCCTTGTGTCCGAGCAGTGGGTCGAGTTATAAAGGCTGTTATGATGATGGTAACACTATTTAATTTTCATCATATACTGCATCTATTGATTATTATTTATTAAATGATTGTTAATTATTATTTGCCACCGACATCTTTGTCTGTATGCCTTTCATAGGCAAAGGCCTCTTCCAACCTCTTCCATTTCTGCCTGTCCCTGGTCTGAGTGACATAAAGCTGTTGTTTACAAATGAATCATAAAACCTGTATGGACATATGGCATTGAGTTGTGGGGAGGTGCTTGGTAGCTTGTCTAACTTGGAAATACTACAAAGGTTTCAAAATATTACTTCGAGTATGATTGCCAGCATGGTTCATAAGAAATAGGGAAATCCACAAGTACTCACCTCAAAATATCGACTATCAGAGAAGAGATCAAACAGCACAGCATCAGATACAAGCAAAGGCTAGTGAGTTATGGTAATCAGCAGGCAAGGAAATTTCTTATTGTGACAAGTGAAAACCGTGGAAAACCAATGGCAAATTACTGATCTTAATACCAGAAGCTAATTTTAGGACGCAGTAATAATTATTTGTGGTACTCTTGCTGGAGATTCCTATACATGTCACATGAACATTAAAAACATCTAACTTGGGCTTGGGAGCCAATGGCAGATTAAGAAAGACATAAAAAAATATTGTTTTGAAACTGGTGTTGCATAATCCGAAATCAATAACATTAGCAGTGTCTGTAAATACTTCTATTTACTTAAATCATACATTGCCAATTTGTGAAGAAAAGAAGATTTCTCAACTTTACAAAATTAAGTTTTGTTAAAGTATTAATAGCTACAGAAACTAATAGTATATTTAGGCATATATGACAAATATAAACTTATAGGCAATTATTTCTATCTGTCATGGTTGTTGGCTTTAGTTGGTGTGTTTACTAAAGTGTTGTTAATTTTTGGGTTCGGTGACCCTTTATGCAAGCGACAGACTGGCAACCTATAACTATTTGGAGGCACTGCATGGCCATACTGCTAGATGTGGCTTTATGTATAACAAAATGGTGGCTAAAGCTCTGCTCAACCCCCATGGGATTATGAGGGTGATTGTATGTATGTATACTATATACATATAAACTGTTTTGACTCCATTGTCGTGGAGTGGTAATAATAAATGTTGGATACACATCAAGAGGTAGTACAGCTTTGATTTCTGGCAGAGGCAAATATTTTTGTAATCAAAATGATTATGAATAATGGTTGTTTATATATATTTAATTTCATTTACAATAAAGTTCTTAATGATACTTCTTTTGGACTAGACAATTGGTGTGAGTGTGGAAATATATATTATTATTATTGACACAAAATGTATTGTAATATATTGATCAAAATGATCATTTGCTTATGAATTATGGTTGTTTATATATATTTAATTTCATTTACAATAACATTCTTAATAATACTTCTTTTGGGCTAGATAATTGGTGCGAGTGTGGAAATATATATTATTATTATTGACACAAAATGTATTGTAATAGCTTAATAGCATATATTGAGCATTGTGGTTGGTGAATAATAAGAAAAGATGGTCATTAAAGTAATTTTATTCATATTTACATATTAAACTAACTAAAATGTAAACACCCATTTATAGATAAATTAACAACATACTAGATTATAGCAATGAAATAAAATAAGATTTATTTGTAAAGTATTTATATTATCCAGTTACACTGGATAACATTACAATTTTATTCATCGCGTATAATATAGATGAATGTCACATATTTATCTTTGAGAAAAAACTTGATGGGGACTTTTCACATAGGAATTTGGAGTACCTATGATATATAATTTGCTTGACATTAGAACGCAATTTTAACCAATGAAAATAATAAATACCTCGGCATATTTGTAGTGAGCTTTCCATTTATTGACAATAAATACACTAGACATTTAATTGCACTGGATTGATTTTATTTTTCTTTGCTATTGGAACTTTCATTACTATTTGTTATGAAAACCAGTCTCATAATCCACCAACTGAGATAATTTAAAGCAAATTTTGCTTTGATAGTAAGCAGCATTGTTTAGTTTGCTATGGTTGCTTCATTATTTTTCCAAGATATGTATGTAGATGTTTAAACTTTATTGATACATCTTTGTATACAATCATATCTTCAATTTTATTTTGGACAGAATGTAGTTTGGGTCTGAGGTAGTTTGATTCTTTCCATTGTTAAGAGCCATTTAATTTTATGAGCTGTCAATGTAGATTACAATATGAACCCATAATTATGACCATAATTCCAATGGATAATGCAGATATAAGTATTTATAGAATAAGTTGATGCACCACACTTTTTCATTAATATTTGTAGGTAACACTTGTAAAATATTGACTGCTATGATAAATTCGTAAAACTTAGAACACAACACCAATATCCACGATTTTTATTGCTTTGTTGAAAATTGTTCCGGGCTTAAAGTTCTTTTACACTTGATTAACAGATGTTAGATTCCCAACATATTACACGAAGTTATCAGCGCCATCGTCTTTTTAAGGACACATAGATAGATCTGTAAGAAAAATAAAGTTTATTGTAATTTGTTGACAAACTTAGCCTAAACTTAATGTTGAAATATAAAATTAATCTATCTTATGATTAGTTTCGTAACTTCTATACATTAGTTACCTGTTTTAAGTTTATTATATTTGTAAATCTGCCCTATTTTCAGCACTATATATTTTGTTTGTTTTCGTACTCGTATTTCATCAAAATAAACGACCATTTTGACTCACAAACACATTTGAATTTTGACGTTTCTTAGCTGTCGTTTACAGGGTCTCTACGCACACAGTTACACAAAACGGTGTATGCAGCGCGATAAAATGAGACGGCACAGATCAAAAGCTATTTGTCTCTTTCCACTGATTATCGCTGTTCAACTTTCAATGCGCTCAAGGTCAAAGTGGGGTAACTGCACGTGCTGGCGACTGTACCAAACACCTTGTATACATTAATAAATTAATGATCATAAAATTATCTCGCAATAACGACTGATATAACTACTTACCTACAATTATAAAGCTATGCTTGTTATTATTAGTAAATAAGATATTCTACATTAATTAATTATTATCGTCGCGAAAGGTTTAATACATTTTATTTTAATGCTAGTATATATTTAACGTCCATAATGCCTGTTATTTTTGCTTACATAAGTAAACGAAAATAAATCTTAAATATAATTTTAACACATATTTCTGTTTTGTAATGGCATATGTATTTTTTTCTATCGTTGCCGGATATTTTAAATTTAATTGATAGCTATTTCATTTAATGCAACCATGCATTTGGTAACGACAACACTATTTTCATACAAAGAAAAAACACATCGAGGCCTGCTCAGTTAGTTTCCATTTGTTCAGCAGACAACTAGTCACATAGGTGATCGATACTGTGCTACAAATAACATGTTTTTCACTTTTTTGCCATGTTACGTACTATTTTAACGTAATATTTATATTGTGGTCCTTAAGAAAATGGCAAGTTTTGCAGATATTGACATGTTTTTAGAGAGAAGCTCGTTTTATTATATTTTAAATAATAATCTTATATGGCCATGGCCTGAAGTCCATTATAATTTGAGGTCCAGTTGCTTTAATTGTCGAAGGGTGCTTGGAGATATTAACAGTCGACCCCGACACATAGTTGCTGACATGAATGCTCCTGGAATCCATAAAGTTTTTTTAAAATACTACGAGTTTTGGTGCTCTTATTGTGGATTTGCAGTTTACGAACATTTCCCCAAAGACGAATGTGTATTTTGTGATTATCATTAATTGTGTGTTGCTTAGCTTGTATTAAACTAAATGGATAAGACTTTCATCACTGTGATTTGCAGACTACGTCTACAAAGGTAGTAAGTAACGTTTATTACCGCACTACATTTCGTGTATTATAATATTCCAATCAGTTTTTAATTTAAGCTTAATTTTATCTTAACGAAAAGACTGTTAATTGTTAAGTTACATTACATGAGATTGATAAGACGACCGTGTATAAAACTCTTGCGCATTGATTCTTTTAAAATAATTTTGTGACTTTATTAGTTTTGGGTTTAAGAGGCACTGATTATTAATTTTACATAGTAGACAATAATTGATTGAGTTACTTGTTGAATAGGTAATAATAATATAGGGACATCAGATATTATAAAACGTGAAAATTTTGCCTTAATCCGGCGTCTATTGGATGACTTTAGCAGACGTCAGATTATCATAAAACATTGTACTAAACGATTGTGCTTGTATTATATTTATACGGAGGTCAATTATCGTGCAGTATAAATGTTTTGCGGTAATTTGGCGTCCGTATATCGTGTCTATTCGGACGCCAGTTTGTAGCAAATTTTTCGGTATTTTTCAAAAGTAAGGCCACAAAACTACTACTAATATAACCCTATTAGTAGTAGTTTGGTGGCCTTACTTTTAAAGATTTTTGGGCACTGATTGACCATTTTACTTATGTAAATTAATATGTGGATGTCAAATATTGTAAAGCGTAAAAAATTTGCCATAAACTGGCGTCCTAGTGGATGACTGGAAGCGGACGTCAGACTATCGTATTGTGCCTGTACCTATTACATTTATACGGAGGTCAAGAATCTTGCAGTATAAATGTTTTGCGGTAATTTGGCGTCCGTATATCGCATCTATTCGGATGCCAGTTTATGGAAAATGTTTCGTTATTTTTCAATTCACTTGCGCATTGATTCTATTAGTAGAATCTTGTGGCCTTATTATTTAAGGTTTTCGGGCACTGATTGATATTTTTACATAAGTAATAATAATATACGGACGTCAAATATTATATACTTAGCGTAAAAAAATGACAAAAGTGGCGTCCAAGTGGAAGACTGGTAGCGGAAGTCAGATTATCGTAAAAACATGTTACTGAACGATTGTACTTGTTGCAATGTGGGGACCGGGAGTGCGCAGTAAAACAACGAGTACACGTTATGATGTCTGATTTATTACTAAAACCTTAATACTAATTACAAGATACCTTAGCCTAACTTAATGCTAAGTCAGGAGAGGCGCGTCACACACTACACCTCTCCCGTTTTTTTGAAAAAAAAAATAAACCCTTTTTTTTATATTTCCTTTTTCTTAATATTTTAAAACTTTCAATCATCAATTTTATGAAATTAAAATTAAACTACAATTTTATTGGTTAAACTACAATTATTCCACAAAAAACAAAGGCACTGTTGGCAATACAAATTTAAAGCATTCGATAAAAATTAGTTTACTTATAAATTTTGGACCTGGCAATGAGTAACTCTGGAACTCCCTGTGTTGTTACAGAAGCTCAACCTCTTAGTCGTATTGACGTTTATCACCCACCCCTAGAAATAATTTTAAATTGTGGCAAACATAATCGCTTAAAGCAAAACCTTGGTAGAAGATACAGATTTCACAAAACTGATTTCTCTGCCTGTAATGCCGACCTAAATGAAATAGACTGGGATCAGTATGCTGACTTGGATTGTGACAATTTTTTACAGGTATTTTATAACAAATTGTGGCTAATAATTGAAAAACATACGCCAAAATCTAAGTCTAGTAATGCCTGGCCTTCGTGGTTTTCCGGTGTATTAATTAAAACTTTAAAAGAAAAAAATAGATACCATAAGAAATTTAAATTATACCACAATCCGCGTGATTTCGACGTTTTCTCGATGCTTAGATCCAGAGCCAAATATGAATTTGACAGGTGTTACAGAAGATATTTAGATAGAACAGAACAAAGTTTAAAATCCGACATTAAAGCTTTTTGGAGATATACTAAGTCAAAAAACACTACAAATATATTACCCAACCAAATGTTCTACAACTCTGATTTTGCAAGTGATGGTAGAGACATAACAAATCTTTTCTCCAGGCATTTCGAGTCTGTTTATAGTAAACCTTCTACAAGTGCTTATGAGCCTAACTTTCCTGAGTCAAATAGAAGTATCTCGTCTATTATCCTAATGGAACAGGATATTATAGAGGCTCTTACTTCAGTGGATATTACGAAGGGTGCTGGGCCAGACGGAGTACCGCCTATATTTATAAAAAAATGTGGGATGTCGTTGGCGAAACCTTTACATCTAGCATATAATTTAAGTTTGGGTACCGGTAGATTCCCTGAAATGTGAAAGGTTGCTAAAATTGTACCAATACACAAGTCAGGAAATAAGATGGATGTAACCAATTACAGGCCAATTAGTATACTAAGTCATTTTGCAAAAGTCTTTGAAAGCCTAATTTATAAATATTTGTATTTTCATCTAAGTCCACTTATTAGTAGCAAACAGCACGGCTTTGTCAGTGGCCGATCAACTACCACTAATCTTTTGACGTATGTTCATGACCTTAATGTAGCATTTAACAGGCATGTGCAGGTGGATTCGCTTTATATTGACTTTGCCAAGGCTTTCGACAGGGTGGACCATTACATTTTGTGTAGCAAAGCTTATCATTATGGGATTCATGGGGTACTGCTGCGGTGGTTAATTTCTTATCTCGCTCGGCGAACACAACTGGTGGCAGTGTCTGGTTACAGTTCGGATCCTTATGAATCTACATCTGGTATTCCGCAGGGCTCAAATTTGGGCCCACTTTTGTTTATAATGTTTATCAATGACCTCATAGAGACTATAAAGTGTAACTGTATTGCTTATGCAGATGATATTAAGATATATCATGAGGTGGCATGCAGCGAAGATGCACTGCTCTTGCAAGACGATATTCATAGGGTGTATAATTGGTGTGTGAATAATGGGATGTCTTTAAATGTTTCAAAGTGTTGCATCGTTACTTTTACAAAAAATAAAACCCCTATCCAATACCTTTACAGTATTAATAATATTCCTTTAGAGCGTAAAAATTTGGTCAAGGATCTCGGGGTGTGGTTGGATTCAAAACTGAGTTACACATACCACTACGATAGTATTGTCAACAGGGCAAATAAAATTGTTGGCTTCATTGCAAGGATAACAAAGCCATTTAGAAAGCCAGCCAGTGTATTGACGCTGTACTTTGCTCTTGTGAGAAGTGTTTTAGAATATAACTCCATTATATGGTATCCCCAATACAATATCCATGTCGATAGATTGGAGGCTGTCCAAAGGCGTTTTTTACGCCACTTAAGTTCGAAATTGGGTATGAGACGTAAATTGTCCACATATGAAGCTAGACTTGAGTACTTTAGAATTAATACATTACAGTCTAGACGTTCAATTCAGGACCTAACAATACTTTATAAAATAATTAACAATCGGTGGGATGCTGTGGATTTATTGAGCCAGATAACACTCAAAACGACCGGTAGCAAAAGAAAATTTACACTATTCTCTGTACCTACTTGTAATAACAAGGTAACATATAATGATCCTTTGTTTCGTATGTGTAGATCTTATAATTCTAATGTGAAAGACTTAGATATATTTTATCAGACCCCATATTGCTTCAATAAAATTGTAAAACAGCTACATACTGTATCTCTGTAAAATGCATTGTTATCTGAAGGTAAAATTGTTGTTTTTGTATTTCCTTTGAGATTCTTTAGTTATCTTTATTAAGTATTCTGCATTTTATGTAAATGTTGTGTGCAACATTTATCGGAATTCAATTTTAATGTGAATTGTAACATACTATCCAATGAAAATGTAACAAATTGTATTCTGTAGTTGTGCCTTTAATAAATAAAATAAAATAAAAATAAATACGTGTTATAAATATATGTGTCTATAAATATAGAGAAATATTATCTATATAATATTTCAAACATATATAATTTAATATATATTAATATAATTATATAATATACGAACCACATTTAACAATCTCATTATTTATTTCTTCATATCTACGAAACAATTTCTTTATTTTTAATACTGGAAAAATTCTTTATTTTTCATAATCAAAATTCAGAATATCAAATGAAAAAATAATAAACTTACAATAAGGCATTATTATTGCAACCAAAGTTTGTTCATAATTGTGTATAAAAAAAAATATATATATACAAGTATTTAATAATAAAAAATAAAATTTGATAGCTACATATTCAATTAATTATTAAACAAATAAAACAAATTACATTAGATAATTTTATAAATTTTCAACGACTTGAAACATTAAACACTAGAAATAGACTCTGTACTGGTTCTTGTACTAATAACTGGACAACATTTTTTGAACAAAAAAAATTAATAGTCACCTATATTTGCAAAATTGTACAATACTTGCTACTTTTTTCTAATTTTTATAATAATATTTTTTTTTTAAGTAATTCTCACAATTTGTTTTTTCAATTACTAGATAATAGACAAATAAAAATATCATATGGCTCTCGAAAAAGTCGACTGGTTCTCGTCATCATAATATTCAAAATATTTCGTCACAAAACCTTAACAAAATTAATTCATTTCATTTCAAGTAAAACTTTAAGCTTCTTTCCTAATTTTATTTAAAAAATAAATCTTTAACAGATATCTCTTATCTCACTTTTTCATTATTTAACTAACTTCTTCGTTATTATTTATACTCATTTCATGAAATAAACTCATAATTATTCAAGTTATCAACTCACTTTCAAAATTCTCATTATTCAATTCATTCATTTTATTACGTATCGGTACACTTGACTACATAATTCTTCCGGGAACCCATCACTTTATCGCAATTAACTTCATCGATTTTCATTTCCCATAAAACTATTCGCAGATCTTTTTATACAATACTTAACAACTCCTAGAATCAGGTGACATCGCAATTTCATTTCCTCGAATAGTTGTTATCTACAAGCTCATTCCATCGTAAATTCTTTTCCTATTTTATTTATTTTATCGAAATAATGTTAAATCGATGTTTTGTTACCCATAATTTTGTTTCCACGTAAGTTTCAGTTTGCAGAATTGTTGAAACATCAATTTTTACTACACTAAAGTTAGTGTACATCGAAAATACTTTTTTATGTAATTACTCGTAATCATTTTTGTTTCCCTGTAAAGAAAACCTATGGATTAAGTTAGGTTAGATTTAGAACAACAGGCAGTCAGCAGCGGTGCAACCGAAGCTAACGGAGATTGCTTGTTGTATTCTGGCATGCTACATGCATGCTTGCATTGCATGCTGTATGCATGTTTGCATTGCATGATGTATGCATGCTTGCATTGCATGCTGTATGCATGCTTGCATTGCATACTGTATGCATGTTTGCATTGCATGATGTATGCATGCTTGCATTGCATGCTGTATGCATGCCTGCAAGATGCTTGCCGGGGGGTGCAGGGGGGCTGGCCCCCCTGCTCGGGGGGGTCGGGGGGCCTGAGGCCCCCCGCTATAAAGAAAAACCATTAATACGAAAATAAACCTAGGTTAGGTTAGGTTAGACTTGTGACCAAGCATAGCGGAGCGAGCGAAGCGAGCGGAGCATTATATTGCTTGCTGCATGTTTGCTTGCATGTTGCATGCTTGTTTGCATGCTGCATGCTTGCTTGCATGCTGCATGCTTGCTTGCATGCTGCATGCTTGCTTGCATGCTGCATGCTTGCTTGCATGCTGCATGCTTGCTTGCATGCTGTATGCTTGCTTGCATGGTGTGTACCTACTTGCAAATTAAGAATTAATTTTTAAATTAAGAACTAACCTCAACAGTTTTTATCGTCAAACGTCAACAGGCAAATGTATCGTTCGATGAAACGTTACTGCGATGGAAAGTTGTTAAACGAAACATTACAATGTGTAACGTTAAATATTGAAACATGTTTTTATAAATAGTGTTATCGATAACTTAATAGTTTATATGAAATGTTAGTTCGATAGACTGTTATTCTGGTAAGCAACACAACTTTGAAACATTTTTTTTATGAAAGTTTATTCGATAATATGAAACGGTGATCATTAGTTAGTCGATCAATCAAGAAAAATAGATATTGAAAATCGTGGAATAGTTTTCAGTGAAATGAAATTCGATGACAAAAAAATCTGTATTTTGATAGGTACCCAATTCTTCCTCCACTAGGTACTTTTATTATTACATAATCATCATACGGTCTGGCCAGCCGTTTTATTTTGATATACATATATCATTTGGTACACATTTTATTTATAGTCGACTCATATTTTTTTATTATATTATATAATTTGGCATCCCAGTGCCTTTCATGGGTCATGCGCATGCCCTTATTAACTAATTGGGGGTCATATGTTTTAAGCCTCTTATGGACTCCAACTTATCTCACAGAGGAAAGCTCGTTCACACCATGATCGATAGAAGGATCTGACCCTCCACGTACCATATTTGTACCATATTTATAGGGTCATGAATTAAGACAACTTTTTGGTCTCCAACAGCTTTCAACGTGGACTCTCGGTCGCATCGCAATTTATTCTGAAGGACCTGTTGATTTTTATTTATTAATTTGCAAAAATTAATCTATTAAATATTAGTTTGTGGTATGATATTCTTTATGGTCATGTCTGTGGCTTTATGTCTACGATGACTTTGTCTGTGGTTGAAGCGCCATCTTTTTCTTTGGTAATTTTTCACTAGTTGAGCTTCACTTTCTGTTGAGCAGCGCTAGGCAACGGACGTATACCTTCTTAGTGACTAGAAGAATATAGTACACAATAATTTCTTCAGTATAATCGTTGTTTCAATTACCCGTAATCTCCTATAGGTTATGGGCCCAGACTACGTAACGATTAGTGTATTAAAAGTACGGTAACAGTGAATTTAAAATTGTCGTGAATAAAAATCGAAATGAAGTCGCGTAATAAGAAATATTCAACAGTTTAACAGTGAACGTTATAGAATGTGAAAGTGTCGTAAGAAATCACTTTTACACTAATTACTAATTGTTAGTGTAGTTATAAACTACCGCATCAAGAGAATAAAAAAACATTTTGCTAAAAAGTGCGACTGTGAAATAGATTAGTGGTGCATTTTTTTAAATTCACTATTGAAAATCTATCCTACCCACTTTATACCAATAAGGTGTATTAACTGCCTTAGAAACTGATAAAGAAGAACAATTGAATTCCTCCATTTTGAAAACTACCGAGTGACGATCACAGAGTTCAAAATATTGCATATTCCTACAAAGAAAAGTACCTACAACTTAAACGTTTTTACCACAAGCAACAAGCGGAGAAGAATTTTATTTCAGGAAATACGATGCATAATAATTTCAGACGTTGGATAGTGTTTGTTACGACATCACTGCTAGTAAGTTTCCCTTTCCTACCCTTTGAAACACATACCGAACGGCAAATTCAAATTTCCCGCCAATTGCCGCAAGCGCCGACTAGAGTGCGCTACTGTGCAAGAAAAAACCTATGGCCGCCGCGCGAATTACGAGACACACGTAGCTCTGTGATTTTTGTGGTTTTATGAAGAAAAAGGACTTTTCTCGAAGTGCTGGACGTCTCGATATTTTGGTTTAAAAGCTACTCGGATGATAAAGTGAATGGGTGCACCCGAAGCCTTCAGTACAAAGCAGCATTGGTGAGTCCTACAATCCTAACTACCTTTTCCTACTGGCAGTGGTTATTTAAACGTAAATTCTAGGGTTTAAAATTGAGACGGCTTCAGGCAGAGAATCGAAAGGACTTTTCCTCTTCGAGGCTATCCTATTATCCAACATTTATTAGTGGTCCAATCGAGTCGGATTAAGTACCGGTTACCTACTTACTGATAATTATCAACGGTCTATCCGGATATTTACTCCGTATTTATCTTAAACTTAAATATAAAAAAAAACAGCTAAGTGCCTATACTTTCAAATAGTTAGTTTAGTTTATCCGAACATTTCAAAGTAAATGAGAGAATTGCAAGCTAAAAGATTCAACTAAGTACCTACCGGTGACACGGACGCCTCATGCCGCGTCTAGTGTTCTACCTAGCTATTTTGGTTATCTGTTTGTAGTCGTCTCAACTCCAGATATTTACCTACAACATTATTGATTTGTGCTCGGATTAACACTAAGTAACAATACCTATCTAAGTATATTATGTATTTATTGCATACATTTAATAATTATTAATTTGTACGTAGGTCGATATAGAATTACTTACTTAATAAACAATTCATACTTACCTACATATAAAACGTTTGAGTTATACTTACCTACATCTTACACGTACGATTTTAGGTCAAGGTCAAGGACAATTAGCAGTTCCTACGCGTGTCTAAGAAAGTAGGTACCTTTCACATAATCACCGAATATTAAAATAACATCTAGTGATTTTATTTATAATAAAAGTTTTGTAATAAGTATATCAACATGCCTAACGATACTACAGAACTTAAGAAAACTAAATCGGAGGCGGAGATAAAGGCATTTATTAGTAAACGAGAACATGAATTTCGTTCAATGCAAATTCTTTACGATCTGTCTTTGGAAGTGATAAAGGATCAATCAAAGTTAAGTAAATTTCGTGTTCGTTATAAACATATTGAATCAATTCGACAAAATTTTTTAGATATAACTCACGAAATAAATTTGAAAAAATTGTCTTTAGAACCGACTTGTTTGTTAGATACTAAAATAGTTTCCTCGTTCGATGATTTGTATTTTGCGGTAGTCGAATTTGCGGACTCGTTCGAAAATCAGTCGGGAGGTACAGTACCTATAAACAAAACGCCCAACCAAGTACAAGTTCGATTACCAAAAATACAAATACAAAGTTTTGACGGTAATATACAAAACTGGCAAACATTCAAAGACTGCTATTTACCGTTAATTCACGAGAACCAATCGCTTTCAAATATTGAGAAATTCCATTACTTAATTTCATGTTTATCGGGGTTTGCATTGACTATCGCAAAGGGTGTTCCGTTAACAGCAGCCAATTACGAAATAGTTTTTAGTGCGCTCACGGAAAAATACGATAATAAGCGAGTTCTCGCTACCGCTTATTTAGACAACTTATACAAACTCACTCCGTTGACTAAACCCTCCTTAGAAGGGCTTAATAAGTTAACTAATACATTGTATGAGTCGGTACATGCACTTCGCGCTTTAAAAATTCAAGATGAAACTGAGTTTCTATTATTTTATTTAGCTTCTCGTACCTTAGATAATGATACACGTAAACGTTTCGAATTACAAAATACTCGTGAAATACCTACGTTTGACGATTTATTGAGTTTCATACAAAATTATATTAAAATTTTAGAAGTGTCTCAAACCACATCTACGCTTCCTCAGAACCCTGTTTTTACACATAAGACTAATAATAAGTACAGTTCACGCCCAAAATCTTCGCTAGTTACTTCTACTGCGTCTACTTCCTCCGATAAACCAATTCTTCGTTGCCCTTGCTGCAATAACCCACACTCTATTTATAAATGTTTTAAGTTACAGTCTATGGACATTCCTAGTCGCCGTCAACTTGCGCATGATTTAAAACTTTGTACAAATTGTTTAAGATCTGGCCACGAAATAAAAGATTGCAAGTCCAAATCTGTATGTTTCATCTGTGGTTCAAAACATAATACACTGTTGCATTTCGATGAGGCTAAACCGAGTGTATCGATTCCTACTGTGCGTGCGCCAGACGATTCGATAGATCAACCGTGCTCTGCTACACTCACTAGCGCTATTCGATATCCTATCGAGCCGCAGTCAACAAAAATATTAGGTTCTGCGGTAGTACGCGTTCGCGACGTACATGGCTCATGGCAGCACGCGCGTGTCTTAATAGACAGCTGTTCTATGGACTCCTTTATTACTAGTTCCTGTGCTCGACGGCTAGCTTTACCGGTACAACGTTGTCGCATGTCTGTCACTGGCCTAGGTCAAAACTCTGTTCATAACATACAGGGTGTTACATTCTGTTCTATCATTCCCCGCCAAAATGATAAACCACAATTTGATTTACCCTTGGTTATCCTACCAAAAATCACATCAGCGATGCCTTCTGCACCGTTACCGTCATCTATTCGTAAATATTTTGATCATTTAAATTTAGCTGACGAAAATTACGATAAACCCGATAGTATAGACATACTCCTAGGAGTTGAATGCTTTGATCAGATTTATCAGGGACCGCGGTACCTACCCGCACCTGACTTACCTTGCGCCCTCCTTAGCGTGTTTGGCTGGGTGATAACTGGTCAACTTAAAACTAATACTCACGTGCTAACTCCTCCACAGTCAGTTACTTCTCTCATCGCGTCCACCTGTGCGCTCGATGTGATAGTTCAACAGTTCTGGGAAAGCGAGGAACCACCTAAAGCTCGTATTACTATTCCCGAAGAGGATATTTGTGAACAAAGGTATAAAAGAGATACTTATCGCACACCTGACGGTCGTTACGTAGTCCCGCTGATGGTTAAAGAGAATGCTCCTTCGTTGGGAGATTCTTACCGTTACGCTTTAAATTGCTTTCTCAGTTTAGAGAAGCGCCTTGCTCGCGAATCTAATCTTAAGGCAGAATACGTTAAGTTCATGAAACAGTACGAGGAACTCGGTCACATGCAACCGGTAGGTACTTCGTCTACCAATCATACTTACGTCATTCCTCATCATGCCATCGTTAGGCCAAGTAGCTCGACCACCCCAGTCAGAGTCGTTTTTAATGGTAGTGGCTCCACCACTAGCGGGCATTCGTTAAATGATATTGTACACGTAGGCCCTAAACTTCAAATCGATATTATAGATTTAATTACAAAATTCCGTTTACACCAAATTGTAATCAGCGCCGACATTTGTAAAATGTATCGGCAAATACTTATCAAACCACAAGATAGACACTACCAGCATATTCTATGGCGTGAACAACCCAATCAGACTCTAATTGAATACGAGCTCAACACTATCACCTATGGTGTTGCCAGCTCCCCTTATTTGGCCATTCGAACTTTACGCCAACTGGCTAAGGATCATGGACATGATTACCCTCGTGCTGCGCAGGTTCTGTGCGAGGAAACTTTCATGGATGACGTCACCAGCGGTTGCTCATCTTTACAGGAAGCTATAAAATTAAAAGACGACTTGGTGGCTTTGCTTAAATTGGGTAAAGGAGATGTTTCAAACTGGCCCATGTCTTGTACACTATCTCAAAAAATGGAGAAAAAATAAATGATTCTGGGAAATTTACAACTAAATATAAATAATGTATAGTTTTTTGGCTTAAAACAATTGATCTTCTTAGTTCACTTTGAATATGGCAACTATAGATAGCTTACCTATCTAGAGTGCGTTCCAAAACCAGGTGAAGCCAAGTAGACAGCGTAAGAAAGCTTTCTAATTGGTGTAAATTAACTATAGTTTAACAAAACTAACCAATGGTGAAAGCGCTTCTTAATAACGACCAATAGTGAGCTACCATTTACTCTACCCTGAGTAAATTGAGATCGTTATGGAACGCACCCCTATTACACTAAAAAAAAAACTGGAGTGTTCCGTTCCGAATTGCTGTTTTAACGCGTACAAAGTCAGCACTACGCATGCATTACCCCGTTAACGTATTAAGATGGAATAAATTATGAAATAATCATTCGTATTTAAATGAAATATCCCAAACGTTAAAATATATTACACGGTTATTTTGATGTTTCGTCAAGAACGAATAATATCTGAAGATTATTTTCTTAAGATTATTACGTTAAGGCTTATTTTCTTTGCCTTCGCTAGTATATCGTTGTTTGTCATACAATGTCACGTAGTAACTCTAACTAGTCTGTGGTCATAAAGTGACATCATCCGCCATGATGGTGGTCTGTTCTGTTGCAATAATTGCATTATTTAAACAACTTAAGCCAAAAAACAGAGCTTGTAAATAGGAATTTAACACTTGAGAACTGTTTTATAAATTATTGCCTACATTTTGAATAACTGTACAACTATATAGGCCAGACTCCATACATTCTGGAACATCTCCTTTGAACTTCGAAAATGGAGCAGCAACGCCCCTGAAATACTTGCCGATGTTCCAATAGAACATTGCCAATCTCCTAAAACTTTCAACAACGACAGCGGCGACTGTAGTCTTAAAATACTAGGAATCAACTGGGATCCAAATAATGATTACTTTTCCTATTCGTTTTCTGACAATTTTAACATTGACTTTACAAAGAGATCGATACTCTCAATCGTAGCTAGAATCTTTGACCCTCTCGGATGGATAGCACCAATAATCTTCGCAGCCAAACTATTGCTCCAAGACATGTGGCGTCTTAAGTTATCCTGGGACGAGCGTGTTCCACCAAGTCTGGCAAAGCAATGGCATCTTATTGCTGCTAATCTGGTTGACCTCCAAGAGATCAAGTTACCTCGATTAATCTTGCCTCCAAATCCTACTCAAATTCATTTAGTAGGATTCTGTGACGGTTCCTCTCGAGGGTACGGGTGCTGCGTTTACCTGTGTGCAGTTACTCCACAGCTTGTTAATACAAGTTTATTAATAGGTAAATCCAAAGTAGCCCCTTTAAAGACACTTACCGTAAATAGATTGGAACTTTGTGCCGCTGTTTTATTAGCGCGTGTTATACGCCATATATACAATTTACTAGAGTCTAAAATTAAAATAGATTCCGTTAGGACATTTACTGATAGTACTACAGTATTATCGTGGATTAGTACCCCTCCACATTTATTAAAAATGTATGTTGCAAATCGAGTTGTACAAATAACGGATTTAGTACAGCCCGAGTTGTGGTATCACGTGTCAACTCATGAAAATCCCGCGGATTGTTGTAGTCGAGGTACTACCTGTGCAGAGCTCACTTCTCACGGGCTTTGGTGGTCGGGGCCCACTTGGCTCTCTAAAAACCCAGTGGACTGGCCGACTCACCATCTGTCTGTGCCAGGGGAAGCTCTGCCAGAAATGAAAGTCCCTCCTACGTCCAGTTTAATAGGATTACGACATGACGATTTTATTGAAAATTTCTTAGAAAAGTTTTCTTCCTTCACTAAATTGCAGCGAACCTTCGCTTGGTGTTGGCGGTTTATAAATAACTCGAGGTCAAAATTTGAAAATCGCTCCTTTCATAATCTTTCAAGCAACGAATTAGATCAATCTTTAAAAATTCTTATTAAAAGGGTTCAATTAATTTCATTCCCAACTGAAATAAGCCAAATATTTAAAAATTCAAATTGTGTAAAATCGTTACAAAAACTTTCCCCATTTCTTGATGAAGCCGGTATGTTGCGAGTGGGGGGACGCCTACATAATGCTAATATTGCAACTTGCGCTATACATCCCTATTTACTACCGAAGTGTTCACATTTATCGAAATTAATCGTCGACAGTCTCCATTTGAAATATTTTCATTGCGGTCCCCGCACTTTACAATCTTTAATACAAAGACGATTTTGGATTTTAGGTATCCGACTTTTAATACGTTCGCGACTGTCTAAATGTATTGTTTGTTTTAAGGCAAAGCCAATTCCTTGTCAGCCTATTATGGGTATACTCCCACCTGATCGCCTTCAACCTGGAAGATGTTTTAATGTTACTGGCATAGATTTTGGTGGCCCGTTTGTGGTAAAAGAAAGTAGGCGTCGTAATGCCCGAACCTATAAAGCCTATATGTGTCTGTTCGTCTGCCTCAGTTCTAAAGCTATTCACCTCGAAGCAGTGACCGAACTTAGCTCTGACGCCTTTCTAGCAGCTCTTGATCGGTTCGTTTCGCGACGAGGTACATGTCAAAAAATTATCTCCGACTGTGGGACTAATTTTGTCGGGGCTAACCGGCAACTTAATGAAGTATTACAGTTCTTAAATAGTAATCGTTCGGACCTTACAGATTGTTTGGCTAGTAGACGTATAACGTGGGAATTTAACCCTCCTGGAGCTCCGCATTTCGGAGGGATTTTTGAAAGTGGTATCAAATCCACCAAATACCACTTAAAACGCGTGATAGGGTCGCAGATATTAACCTTGGAGGAAATGTTTACCGTCTTAACTAAGATCGAAGCGATTTTAAATTCGCGACCACTTTGCGCACTTTCAACGGATCCTAAAGAGGTAGACGTTTTGACCCCGGGTCATTTTCTAACAGGTGGCCCTCTTGTAGCTTTACCAGAAATGCCTTTTGACGACCCCTCTCTGTCGCCTCGTTCTCGTTGGCAATTAATACAAAAACTTACGCAGTCATTCTGGCGCGTATGGCATCTTGATTACTTACATACTCTTCAACAGAGGAGTAAGTGGCACAACTCTCATCCAAATGTTAACGTAGGTGATTTGGTCGTTCTAATAGATACTAACTTTCCTCCGCTACATTGGAAGTTAGCAAGAATTGAAAATATTCATCCGGGTGTAGACAAAGTCGTAAGAGTGGTTACCGTTCGAACTGCTAATGGTCATACCTTTCGGCGACCGGTCGTAAAAATATGCCCATTACCTTTATAAGATCTAAACGTTGTAGTTTATCTTTTAACTTAGGAATATATATATTAGTATATAATTATCTTATCTAAGTATATGTTTTCATATTAACTAATTTAGTTTTAAATGCCGTGCACATTTAAATCATTAATTTTGTATGAAATCCTGGAGTATTTCAAGTGGGGGGAAATGTTACGACATCACTGCTAGTAAGTTTCCCTTTCCTACCCTTTGAAACACATACCGAACGGCAAATTCAAATTTCCCGCCAATTGCCGCAAGCGCCGACTAGAGTGCGCTACTGTGCAAGAAAAAACCTATGGCCGCCGCGCGAATTACGAGACACACGTAGCTCTGTGATTTTTGTGGTTTTATGAAGAAAAAGGACTTTTCTCGAAGTGCTGGACGTCTCGATATTTTGGTTTAAAAGCTACTCGGATGATAAAGTGAATGGGTGCACCCGAAGCCTTCAGTACAAAGCAGCATTGGTGAGTCCTACAATCCTAACTACCTTTTCCTACTGGCAGTGGTTATTTAAACGTAAATTCTAGGGTTTAAAATTGAGACGGCTTCAGGCAGAGAATCGAAAGGACTTTTCCTCTTCGAGGCTATCCTATTATCCAACAGTGTTTGATCATTGTGGTCGCCGCAATCGTGTCAAGAAAAATCACCGTTAACTATAATAAATATATAACGAAGCTGGCAACTGCAGTAGCGGCTACAAATCTACTGCGGATACAATGGAAACCAAATAACAAGGACAGTATTGTTTAATAATCTGTTTATAGTGTGAATGATATTACTTGATTCTAATACTAATTAAATATATTTTGTTCTAGATTCAAGAGCGAGTTTAAAAACACATTTTTTACAAATCCTACAACAATATGCAGATTCCGTTAGTAATTGGCGAAGCTGAAATGTTGCAGCAGCTTACTACTAATTTGGGAAACCATATAACTTGCAGTCAGTCTCCAAGATACAGTGAGCTGGATACAAGGTTGTTTTTGGACGACAGGGAGCCGAAATTAACAAGGACAGTAAGATCATTATGCAAGGTAACCTTTTAACAATTTAATTGTTATTGACTTTGTAGCTTTTGTGAATCGTAGTGATTCTGTTTCTCATACGTGAGTAGTGATAACAATAGTTATTAATTATGGCTACAGCATTCAAGTCATTAAGGGTAAAAAAAAAAATAGAAATAAAATAAAATTATTAATCGAGGATGTAGATCAAATTAATAGAGTAGCACCTAACAATAAGTTATGTGAAGCATGTATAAATAGGAAACAGAGTCGACTGCCATTTAATCAATCTAAACAAGTATAAAAGTTACATTAAAATTCCTTGTCAGTGTTTGACCGCGATGAACTTCGAAATTACTCAACCGATTTTGATGACATCTTGCAAATGTGTTTTACTTAGTCCAACTTAGGTTATAAAACAGTTTTTTTATGATTAGTAGACCTCAATTTTTTACTGCAAATTAAACGTTTATTTGAGGACGGTAATGTGGAATTACTACAACAACGCGTGGGTAAGTTAGCTAGTATATTATTCATTCTGATATTTCCGGCCCTATAACTCCTTCAACCATTGACAGGAAAAATAACATCGTTCTTTTTGTTGATGAGTATACTCATTACTGTGTAACATACTTGCTACCATGTAAATCAGCAGGTTCTATGTTCAAAGGCAAAAAGTGAGGCCCAATTCAATTCTAAAGTACTTAGTTAATCTTCATTCTATTATGGCGGGAATATTTATGTTTTTTGTACGTTTAGATGCTCGTCACAGAGTTTATCTTAACTCATTTTTGGTAAGCTTACCGATGCCTGCAGTTCCTAAAGAAAGACTTCTGACCGAAAGTTTTAGTATTTCAGCGCTTTACAGGGTGGCTACTGAACATTGCGCCGTACGTTATGCGACGCGGAAGATGCCCAGTGGCTAATTATTTACTTATGTTTTATTTTCAGTATGTTAGACATTAAGGTCTAAATTTATATAGGCCTATGTGTTTTGTTCATGCTGATTTACTGAAATAAAAAGTTACTGTGTTGAGAAAGGTACCTATAACATATCTTTTGACAGTTTCTCAAACTTTACAATTAAATAGTGTTACTGAGCAGAAGGTTACTGCCTGTCACTAAAAAAAAAAAAAAAAAAAAAAACTCGTTTATTGTTAAATGGTGGTCAATTAAATAAAATGTTTTGGAGTCATGCAGTTTTGCCTGTGGTTTATTTAATAAAAATAACATCACCTTTAAAAGTTTCACAAATACATACCATTCGAAATGTGGCATAATAAAAGACCTAAAAAAAAATATAAAAGAAAAAAAAATTAAGTTTCTTTTGGCTCAACCGCTTTTGTTCTGAATAAAACGAGTAAATCAAAACTTGACAGTAAATCATGGAAGGGTAATATGGCATGAACCAAACGGTTGTAAAGTTTAGGAACCTGGTAACAAAAGGTACATGTATATTGTATTAGTCACAGATGTTTTTGTAGAAGATACTATTTTTTTTTTTGCAATCCAGGCCTTTTCTAAAGCCTGAAGAGAATATATTAAATTCTCGTGACAAAACTGATATGAATGTCAATTCGAAATCAGTGTCAAATAAGTCTCGGAAATCTGACGGCTTAAAATCATGAGGAAACTATAATTTGATATTAAATCATGGAAGAGTAAACCCTAACGGTTATTAAGTTTGGGGATCTGAAAACTAAAGTCAGAGATGTTATTGTAGACAAGGCTATTTTTCAATACAGGTCTGCGCAGAAGCCTGAAGAGAATACACTAAATTCTCGTGACAAAACTGATATTAATTTAAAATCTAAATCAGTGTCAAATAAGTCTCAAAACTCGGACGTATTAAAATCAGATAATTGAAAATCTGATATTATCTATACATGTTAGCCCTAGTAAAATTCGAAAAGTAAAACATGATATACTGTAAAATGTAATTAATCTGATTGTTCGTCATCAGATGCTTAGAGATGAGTTGTATTCTTTATCTGTAAATTGATTTTGCGACTTATTGTTTTGGCAAAGGTATTAGGTATGTATGACCATGCATAACAAACCACAATAAAACAATGTATCAGAGCACATAAATCGTACACTTACAGAAATGACTCGGTCATTGGCATAGTTTAATATTAAGTCTTAATTATTATTTTAAATAATAAGTAAATGTATTTTGTTTTGAGAAATTAAACATTTTTAGACCTGAGCATTGGTAACAAGTGCGAAACAAAGCAAATCTTGTTGGGGTATATCTGTCGTTTTAACAGATACGTATTTAATAAACATACCTCCCCCAAATTATAGCTCTGATAGATAGCACACTATATAAAATGTGGCATGGCACAAAACCTAAAAATAAATATTGAAAATGTTTCGTTTTACTGCATAAGTTACACGTTATTGTTACAAAAATATCTTATGTCAAAATAAGTAAGTTTTATTTTAAATGTTTACAAATATGTATAGCTCGTGAGTCGATATTAATTTTATGCAATCAAGACCAAGTTGTGCAGTAATACCTAATATCAAAGTGATACCTGCTAAAATGAGAAAACTCAACCTTGAATCGGTAAAACTTAGATGGCTAATATAATTATTCTATCAAAGATCATTCATTTTATATACAAAATGATCCTAGTAATATTTTCTAAATTAAAACCTCAATCTACCTCCTTTTTTTATTTGCAATCGTGTTTCAAAATGAGATTTTACAGGAGTAACCACACCTGAAATCCTGTCTAAACGCCAAATAATTATAATGCCATTAGTTTTAATTTGTATATTGTAGTTGAAAATACATATTTATAATGTTCAATAAACTGCACTACAAACAGACAAATTAATGTCCGTAGCAGTGTCATTTACTGGACAAAATATATGGCCTTTTATGAAGCAGTCAGAGATGCGTTATGGCTAAAATCACTTGTAGTCAGTGTGAATATAAATATTGATAAAAGTTTTGTTATTTTTGACGATAATAACGGTTGCACAAGTATTGCAAACAAAACATATACCAACCTAGATATCAATTATCACTTTTTATTTAACAGATTTATAAATGTGTGATAACAGTAAATTAAATTTCAACAGGTCAGCAGCAGATGCGTTGACGAAGCGTCTCTTCTCGCAGTGACGTTGTAATACATTCATAGAAAAAAAATGGGCTTAAGAGAAGTTCATGATGTATTTGAATAATAATATTAATATGTAATAATCTTATTATAAAATGCATATGTTTTCATAGATATATAAGTGAGTGAATGGTCTGGTTAGGTTTTACTGGGTTTCCCTAATCCTAGCAACAAATGTTGGACCATAATAATGTATCCCAGAGAGCACATAGAAGGTGTACGATCTGTTTAGGATTTGATTGTTAACTTATGATTAAGTTTGTATAAATGACCAGTCGATTAATTTTTGAGGGGGCGTGTTGATTTTTATTTATTAATTTGCAAAAATTAATCTATTAAATATTAGTTTGTGGTATGATATTCTTTATGGTCATGTCTGTGGCTTTATGTCTACGATGACTTTGTCTGTGGTTGAAGCGCCATCTTTTTCTTTGGTAATTTTTCACTAGTTGAGCTTCACTTTCTGTTGAGCAGCGCTAGGCAACGGACGTATACCTTCTTAGTGACTAGAAGAATATAGTACACAATAATTTCTTCAGTATAATCGCTGTTTCAATTACCCGTAATCTCCTATATGATCCCTATAGTACCCCTTTATTTGTGTACCGTATACTTATACACCTCATCTCTTAAAAAACTTTCATTCCAAAACAATTATTTTTATTCTACATACCATTATTATGATTAATTTGGTTAATATGATCTTAGACTTGCTTTTGGGTGATCAGTCCAATCGCATATCGATGTCGTAATAACCAAATTATCAGCCTACTTCTTTAAAAATTACTATAACTCTATTCAAAACCTACTGTTAAAACATAAACCAATACCTTAACTAACTTTTCCTTACTGAGAGGATAGTAACTAATTGTACTCATAAGTTACAAAAAGATATTTAATACTATCTACTCAGTCTATCTATTTGACATTCATTTACTATATTTTCATTACTTTCCTTACTTTATCATATCCTTCTTTTTACTTTTTATACTCCTATTCATAAAAAAAAAACTTTCAATAAAAAAAATTAACTCGTGACGAGAAGCTTTAAGATATAACTTCCACTTATTTTTTAAATATTTATAATCATTTATTTCCCTATAGAAGTATGATTCTATCTTTCTTTTATTTACTTCTATGTATTTTATTCAAAACTTTCAAAAATAAAAAGTATTGACGAGAACCTTCAAAAATAATAAATATCTTTATAATTACTTTCAAATAAACTATATTTTAAATCAACAAACTATTTTTACGAAAGTTGTTAATCATTATCATGACGAATCTATTTTTATCACATAAATGAAATAGAATATCTTATTGAACATTGTTATAGTTTCAAATGTATCTTATGACTTCTGAGAACATTCGACGACAACAACTCCATACGCGGCTTGTAATTTTTTTTTTTTTTTTTTTTTTTTCACAATTTTAGGAAAACTTACAGCTAGGTACATAATTCAAAAGTATACTATAACAATATATAGGAATATATTGGTCTGAGGGCCAATTAAAAGTTTCCACTTATAGATACAATAAGTAAAATTAAAATACAACAGTCGCAGTCCAATTTGTTATTTTCTGAGCAGGTATAATAATTTATATTACTTTGTATTATGTAAATTATAACAGGAAGAAAAAATAAATAAATATAATATACTAATTGCCAGCCACAAAGAAACGATTAGTGAAATGACGCTTTATCGCAGTAACTGATGTATTAAATAAGTCTAAGTCCGGAGTCGCTTTTACCAGTACATTAAATGCGGTACATGCCCTAATAAAAAATGAATTTTGCCTATAGTTAGTTCTAGCGTACGGTAAGTGAAGTAAGCTAGGTGCTCTGAATGCGGCCACGTTAGTGCGCAGTCCTATAAGTTCCAATAACTCTGAGGAGTCCACTGTGCCATTTGCTATGCCTACAAGATAAGATAGATCAGAAATACTCCTTCTTTCATAGAGAGGGAGAAAATGGAATTTCCGACATCGTGTTTCGTAATCAGGAAGATAAATCCTAGCACGGTACTGCAGGTATTTCAGGAATCTCTTTTGAATGTTTTCTAACCTGTTTACATAAACATCATAAACAGGGTTCCAAACTTGCGAGGCATATTCAAGATGACTACGTACATATGCACAATACAGGATCTTCATTGTTTTTATATTAGAGAATTCAGATGACATTCGTAGGACGAAACCTAGTGCACGGGAAGCTTTACTTGTGATATTATCAATATGCTCATCAAATATTAATTTACTGTCGAAGGACACACCTAAGTCTCTAATACTGTTAACTCTAATTAAAGGTATACAGTTAAGGGTGTAAGGGAACTTAATTATAGTTTGTTTACGGGTAAACGAGCAAACATAACACTTTGAAACGTTAAGGTCTAATTTATTAAATGTGCAATAATTTTGAAATCTAATTAGGTCATCTTGCAAGCATTTTGCGTCACTAATTGATTTTACATTACAAATTATTTTCATATCGTCAGCGTATAGTAAGATATTGGATTTTAAAAAGCATGATGATATGTCGTTGATGAATATTATAAACAATAAAGGACCCAGCAAGGATCCTTGCGGCACTCCCGAGGAAATATACATGGATGAGGATGAATAGCCGCTTAAGACTACAGTTTGGCATCTATTCTGGAAATACGACGTAAACCATCTAAAGAGATTGCCACTTATACCAGCTAGTTGAAGTTTCCTTAATAAGACCACGTGATCGATACGATCGAAACATTTGCTATAGTCTGTGTAAACTATATCAACTTGCGATGGCTCAGACATAATCCTGGCAAGATACTCCGAACATAAGATAAGATTTGATGTTGTTGACCTACCTCTAAGAAAACCATGCTGTTGTGGTATTATATAATGTCATAACGCTGAGTATACTTGGGAGTAAACCATTTTTTCCAGCACTTTAGCAAATAGACAGAGTTTTGAAATCGGTCTATAATTATCTACAATGTTCCTTGGTCCTTTTTTGTGGATGGGAGTAATATAGGCCGATTTCCAAATCTTTGGTACAATACCCTCCGTCAATGATCGACGATATATCATGGCCAAAGGAGAAAATAGACTTTTTGCACACTTAACTATAAAAATAGCTGGTATACTATCCGGTCCAGCAGACTTGTTAAGGTCCAAACTCTTAAGAAGCTTGAGCACTTCGTGGTCGTGTACTTCGACTGTATTTATGTGTGCGGTTGACGAATATTGAGAAGAATAGTCCGTACACGTTTGAGCATGATCAGAAGAGTCATTAAGGAAAGTAGAATGAAAATATTCGGCAAACATATTACAGATCTCTGTTCCTTGATCAGAAGACCTAGTACCATAATTCAATAAAGATGGGTATGTATTTGAACTATTCTTACTCTTTACATAAGACCAAAAAGCTCGGGGATTATTTTTAATGAGAGTCTCAATACTATTCATGTACTCACTGTACATGTCTTTTTCCATCACCCGTGCCCTTTTCCGCAGAATATAAAACGAGTCACGGTCGTATATGTTGCCATATAATTTGTATCTAATATGGACTTTATACTTTTCTTTAAGTAATTTTATAAGTGGCCGCTTATACCACAAAGGATATTTATGTGTAGGTGTTACAAGTTTAGAGGGAATATACTTATTTCTCAGTGTATAAATAGTTGTGTAAAAAAAGTCCATGGCATCATCTATATTCCTTACGTTAAACTCCGAGGTCCAATCCAAACAGTCCAACTTAGAACAGATCGAGTCATAGTCTCCTTTGTAATTTTAAATGAACGAATTTTAAATGGTTATATAAGAATAACTGACATTTATGCACAGCAAACATAAAACTTTTGATGAAAAAAATATTTACTTTACGCAAAATACGAAAATGCTTCTATCTTACCAAAAATAAAGAAATTTTATAGTTATAAACTAACTTTCAAGTGACTCTAGTCTTACTTATCGAATGCTATTTAAAACTATCCCACGATAAAAATCATATTCAGCATGTCTGGTATGGTTAGCAACCGATATGCTGTAAATTGTCTAACTTGCAATTTGTGTAATACTGCATTGAAGTCTAAAGTTCGTATCGTATTTGTGCAGCGTTCTAATTACGCAATAACACGTGTAGAAAAATAAAACATCTTGAATTTACAATCAAATATTTGGAACATTTCTGTAAAATGTATACGTATGATAAAAGAAAGATTACAGCAAAATAAAATATCAACAATGAAACTGGGAAATGATTAATCAAATAATATCTAAAATTAAATATGTTCTATTCATATCAAAAAGTCAAATTATCTATTTGCAATGTTATCTCGCTATTTTAAATTTAAAAGACACTTAATGTAATGCAAAAAATACCAATTTAAAACTTTGTCTTTACTCTGGAGTTGATTAAAAACACCAAAATCATGAAACTACACATTACTCTCAAAAATTTATAGAACCTTATTTATTGCTTCGAATAAAACAAAAGCTAAAATTAAATATCTATAATTTTGAATGAATAACTAATTTGAAAACTCAATTAAAATGCTTAGGTACATAATGTTATCAATGAACTCAATGAACTGTGAAACTCTATTTTCCTTTTCTTTTCAAATGTTAATATTAACTGAGAAAAAATAATATCCAAATGAATTATATAATATCGTATAGGTACCTAAAATTGGCTACTTTAAATGGCAAATCCATTTGTTTTATATTAATTATTTATGTTAACAAACAAACCAAAACGTGTTGACACGTATTGTGAAAAAGTAACGAAAAAAAAATACTAGTGAAATAAGTACTTAGAATTAATTAAATTCCTATCGTGGTAAATAAAATCATTTTTATACTTGACCCAAAAAATAATATTTAAATGTAAATAATTTCTATATAACATATGGTGTAAAGCGAAAAAAAAATCGTTTGAAGAGAAGACACAAAATATAAAGTACAACATTATAGTCTAAAATAATCTTTAGAAAAAAAAATATCGCTCACAGAATTATGTATAAAAATTAGTACTTACTAAATTCAAAATAATTTGCACTATTTATGAAATCTTTTTATAAAAAAAAATCCGATTAAACTGTCATTTAAATAATACGTAAAAAATATAGTACTTCTTAATAATAATTTTAAAATTATTTCTTTTTAACTGATATTATGTCCAAATTAAAATATATTATCATTCTGGAAGTGATCTAAAGAAAGCATGCAACTTACCTTTACGCAGTGCATTTTTGACACAAACTTTCTTAAAACAAAAAAATAATACATTAGTAACGAAAAAAAAAATATATTATTACACAGAAATATAGTCGTTATATTATTAGATTTGTCGTCGAATTTCCAGAGTCGCTCTTTTACAAATTTCCAATTACAATTTATTATGAACAATTGTAGTTAGTTATTTTACTATCACAATTTAATTTTTAAATAACTAACAGTGAGAAAAAAAATATATATATTGCCAACAGAGTACATGAGTAAAAAATAAAAAATATTACTTAACAGAGTACATAAAAAAAATTAAAAATTATTATTTAACGTTACAATAAACTAATGATATGTGCTCCGAATCGTAAAAAAAAACTACCAAAACAATAAAATAAAACCTGTGTACTAGATTTACGAAATTTGTTGAATTCGAACGGGGTCATCCCAGTCTAGAGCTGTCCACATCTGACTCGTTCAACTCCCGGCGCCCAGGATCAGATCCACATCTGACTCCATCATCTCCCGGCGCCCAGCATATCATACTCATCAGACACGAACATCTCCCGGCTCCCAGCATTATTTCTGAATCGTCGTCCTTATTTATTCTCCATCTCTCATTTGTATTTAATTTTCTTCTTCAAACTTACATTTTCTTTACTTTATTTGTTTTCCTCAAAATTAGGAATGTTCATCCTTCTTTATACTTCTTCATATTTTCATCTTCTTATTTTCTTCATATCTTTCATAACGACATCTTCCTCATTTTTTTTATATATTTATTTCATTTCTGTTTCTTCAGAGCACTTATTTTAACACTTTACCTATTTATTTATTATGAACTACGTCATCGTCCTTTTCGATATATAAAATGTTCTTTTTCTTGCAATAGTGATTTTAAATTTAAATAACTTATTTTCATATCTGTATATTTACGCACCCAAAAAAAAAATCACTGTCCCATCTGCGCAGCGCTGCCACGAGGCAGCACTGGCAGGGTCGCCATGCAATGTGGGGACCGGGAGTGCGCAGTAAAACAACGAGTACACGTTATGATGTCTGATTTATTACTAAAACCTTAATACTAATTACAAGATACCTTAGCCTAACTTAATGCTAAGTCAGGAGAGGCGCGTCACACACTACATTGTATTATATTTATACGGAGGTAGAGAATCATGCAGTATGAATGTTTTGCGGTAATTTGGCGTCCGCATATTGCGTCTACTTGGTTTGTAATATACTTGGCATACGACTTACATAATCAAAAAATAATTGTGTTTCACATATTTTCGAGTCAGCTGTTTGTTTTGTTGATTTTTTTGTCACTATTATGTTATTCTCTTAGCGAAAATGAAGACAGGTCAAAGAGTTAATTTGAAATTATAAATCCAACCTAATTGATTATATGAATAATATTTATAGTGCACTAAGTGTAGTAAATCATGGCACAGAGTTTGTGATAATGTTTTTAGAAATGTGTATTTTTGTTATTTTGAATGAACCTAAGGGCAATGAATTGCCCATAAGCAATTCCTTTAATATTCTGACTGTGTCAAATAGGTATAGCACTTACTTTGTATCTACAAGGTGTTTGGTACATGGGGTATGAAGCTGGCACCTACCCACGCTAACATAGTCATATAAATACAATGGTGATATCAAAAACTTTAATATGTTAAAAAAAAAAAAATTCTATACAAATAGTTCAATCAGAAAAACAAAATGTATGGAAAATTAAAAAAAAAACAATTTTGAATTTTTAATATCACAATAGTATTTATATGACTATGATAGCATGGGTAGGTGCCGGCTTCATACCCCATGTACCAAACACCTTGTATATAACTAACTACACCTACCTTCTCAATGTTTTTATAAACGTATTAAAATGTGAGCATGTTAGAAAGTTAAGTAGGTAGGTAGTAGGAGTAAATTATAATACATGTTTGATCTCATTATATTATTTGTTTTATTTTCTAATCAACCATATTTACTGACCATCAAAATTACTCTTTTTCACCACAAAAAAATATTTCTCTTAAGAATAACGTGAAGTCATGTGAAGCGAAATAATGTGAAGTCTATTATAATGCTTTGGCCGCACCTGCGCCTATCGTCCCGAAGTAATGCGTGGCGATAATAATAATAAGGACCTAAAACAACAATTGAATTAAAGAAATTGCTAGTTTAGGTACAAGATAATAAAACGCCAATTTCATAGGTAAGGACCTAATATAATAGATATTCGTATTCGGTTGAACCAATATTCGGTGCATAGGTAGATAGATAGTAAGATCGGCACCGTCGCAAAATTTCGATAGTCGTCGCTTTAAACAAAAACATTGAAATATTCTTGGGATGTTTATTGATTATCAGTATGGAAGGGAGTTCACAATATTTTCAATGTGCTTGGCAATATACGAATAATAGTATATTAACATATCATTATATTTGAGAAAATTAAGTTGAACGCCATAATAAGAACTGTTTAATTAGCTAATATTCGCTGAAATTATATTTCTAAATTAAGTGGAAGTACTGGACGTTATAATGATTTCTTATAAAAGGATGCACAATGATAACCGGGATTTATATATATATACATATAAATCCCGCTATCATTTCTGCGTCTTTCCACAGACCGGCCACTACAGCGTCCTACGATTTTATGGCTGTTTTTAAAAGATTGTTCGTGAATACTTATTAGATTTATCGCATAGATAATGTGTATCGACTGAAAATTATTATTTCAAACAAAATTTACTATACGCGCTCTTCATCATACCCTCAGTATGACATCCTTCCGTCCTGCGGGGACTATTGCATCCCCCTGAGGTCGATGCCCCACAGGCCGTGTATACCTATGAGTATATTTTCCGCTCCATACAAAATGAACTCCTATGAACATCTTTCACAGTAGTAGCAATATTAATACCTTAAATTCATAGCGGTAGGTTAGTGTATTCTATTACTACAGCCTTTATGGACAGATTTAGCAACATTGTCAGTGTTGCGGCCAATGGAACATTGAAACATTGTTTTATTCAATCTACGCCAAAGGTGTAGGCATCGCCATCTACCGAAGATTGGCCGAACTACCTAGTGTTGTCAGCAAGCTTATTTAATAAGATTTCTTAATTTAATTATACATTAACTAAACTAGATTTACCATAAAATTCAATTGCACAAATTTGTTTACCTTAAAGTTTTAATTACTAAAATATATTTACATTTGGTGTTTCAAACAATAATCCAAAGAAGGTTGTTAAAAGGGTAGCGAGAAGAATTGTTTTTTTCTAAGTGAAGGTGGTAGGAAAGTTTTATTATTCCTGTAACTTTTCTTGTCGAGTCAAGTCGATTATTACATATCTAAACTAAAAATACAAGTTGTCGTTTTATTTTAATGGCACCATTATGTTAGTCTAAACAGTCAGTCATAATAATTATTTATAGTAATAAATAGAATAATGAGTGCAAAATCAAGCCGACCCAGGAGCTGTTCTTCAATCGAGAGTTTCTGGAGTATACAATCAAAAGAGACATATTTGGTTCGAGACACCAGCGATACTGAATCATATTCGAGTGATGGCAGTCACAACGAGAACATATTTTGGAAACATGAGACAACTATTATTAAAAACTCAACTTGCCATAAAGATGTCGGTATCATACCGGTAGATGAGAAGCCAGGGGCGACAGCAAGCAATCAACTCGATTTGACAGTCCTTGATTCAACAAGTATAAGCAACAATCACTCACTAAATTTTCGAAGCTGTGCTTTTTGTAAAAGGCGTATTAGCAATCCTTTAAACACTTACTGTGAGAAGTGTTTCATGATTGAGAAGTATTTTCAATCAATATCCAGCCGAAAACGCAAAATTAGTATCAGGAAGGATTCTTGTCGATTATTCCAGAAAGATCATGGAACAGATGAAGAAAATAGTTCAAATAAACATAGCAAACGCGAAACAAGATTAAACTCACACAAAAATTACGTCAAACAAAATTCAAAGTGTATTAAGTATTCTGTTACTGGTTGTTTCATACTGTATTGAACCACGTCGATGTGCGCGTTATAGTTGATACACATTTTGTTGGTACACATAGACCAGCAGCCATACCATGAGGTTTGCTTTACGTTTCATTAGTTAATTGACAATAGCATTGGATATATAAGAGTGCAAATGCTGTACGGCTCACTGTTCTCACATTACCTGTTAAAAACCTTTCATCACTTCTCTCGTGTAGGTACCACCTAGATCATTACAAAATTACAAATGAGTAAAATGTAACGTAACTCATAATAATGCTTAGTGCGAGTTTCATAAAATGTGTATTTTATTCCTTTTGATATCAACATAACAAAATGAGTTACTTCGGTTTAACTTCTTCATTTGGCCTATTTCGATTAATAATTCGAACTTTCGAAATATGGGTATTGATAATTTAAGAAATAGGTGAAATATATTGAATAATTTTTAAAATTTTATATCGTTTGAAGTTTTTGTATTTGGCCTGATAATCGTAGATAATTTATGAAAGATTATATGTTCTTTTTGTTTTTTGAATCACTGATTTCCGAATCAGTAACTTCATAAGTAATGTAAAGAATTCGACATAAGCAGGAAAATAAAGATAATTTGATTTTAAAGTTCATTGTTTTTGTTTTATTTACAAGTTTGATAGCAGCATTGTATTTTACAGTGATATTGACGCTATTTATAATTGAAAGGAGATTGCCAAGAAGGTTGTATTTTTACCTACAACCTTCTTTGAGATTGCCCATATCCAGGCCCATTTTAATTTGTGCTTGTGCCTTAATAAAATTTTATCTAAAAATAATAACGTATATTTTTAATTATTTTGGTGTATAACAATACACTTTGTTCACCCGGTGATTGAAAATACATTGCGACTTCTCCATTTTAAACTTTGACTTCCGCTCGACTATTTTATTTTATTTATTTATTTATTGCAAACTTTACAGCATGTAAATTTAACATTAAAATACTTAAAATTAAATTTTTACATAGCCAATTAAAAAGTTTGTCACATTAAATTCAATATAAAAGGACGATCAAACACGGGCAGGCTATACAGACAAAAAAAAAAAATGTTAATAAATAAAAATAAAAAATCAATCGATCCGGTGATGTGTGTGATGCGTATGAGTAGTATGTTAGTGTGAGTGTGTGTTGAGTGTGATGCTCTGTTTACTGGGGTGATTCGCAAAATTGAGGCAGTTTCCGTACTACATGTGAGATATATTGACTTCGTGTTAAAAAGAAATGGCTATGGCCTAGATTTTTTTTTAATTCTCCCTAATAAGGGAAAGCAAAGGGATCGAGCCCATACAGCCATTATTTTAAGGTCTAAAAACCTGGCGGTGGAAAATCAGCGAAAATGAAAAAAAAAACACGAAAATTTGTGGCTTTTTTGTTGCTAATTAGTTGCTAGAACACCGATTTTGTTGCTCGAACCGATCGCCAGAAATCGGCAACAGTTCTAGATTTATATTAAGATAGCGTGAAAATGACTCGATTTTGACACAACCGATCAAACAAATGAGGGTAAATTTGTTGCTAATTTGTTGCTATAAGATGTTACGGAAGAAAGTGGAAAAAAAAATTATTCACATTTTATTTAACCTTGTTAAATTTGATATCGTCCACGCTAGCTTAATCCTCCATTTTTCCATTGAAATTTCCTAACAATAATTTGTTGCTGCGCACAGAAGGTCTTGTCTGAGTGCATAGAGTCAGCAACAAAATAGAAACCGGAAGTCGGTAGTGTTTGGAGACCGGTAAGCAATCAAACCGGCCACGCTAGCTTAATTCTCGATTTTTGCAAGGAAAAATCCTAATAATAATAAGTTGCTGCGCACAGAAGGTCTTCTCTGAGTGCAACGAGTCAGCAACAAAATAGAAACCGGAAGTCGGTAGTGTTTGGAGACCGGTAAGCAATCAAACCGGCCACGCTAGCTTAATCCTCCATTTTTCCATTGAAATTTCCTAACAATAATTTGTTGCTGCGCACAGAAGGTCTTGTCTGAGTGCAAAGAGTCAGCAACAAAATAGAAACCGGAAGTCGGTAGTGTTTGGAGACCGGTAAGCAATCAAACCGGCCACGCTAGCTTAATTCTCGATTTTTGCAAGGAAAAATCCTAATAATAATTTGTTGCTACGCACAGAAGGTCTTCTCTGAGTGCAAAGAGTCAGCAACAAAATAGAAACCGGATGTCGGTAGTGTTTGGATACCGGTAAGCAATCAAACCGGCCACGCTAGCTTAATTCTCGATTTTTCCAAGGAAATTTCCTAATAATAATTTGTTGCTGCGCACAGAAGGTCTTCTCTGAGTGCAAAGAGTCAGCAACAAAATAGAAACCGGGAGTCAGTAGTGTTTAGAGACCGGTAATCAAACAAACGAGCCTCGCTAACTTAATCCTCCATTTTACTACCGACATCCGGTTTCTATTTTGTTGCTGACTCTTTGCACTCAGAGAAGACCTTCTGTGCGCAGCAACAAATTATTATTAGGATTTTTCCATGGAAAAATGGAGAATTAAGCTAGCGTGGCCGGTTTGATTGCTTACCGGTCTCCAAACACTACCGACATCCGGTTTCTATTTTGTTGCTGACTCTTTGCACTCAGAGAAGACCTTCTGTGCGCAGCAACAACTTATTATTAGGATTTTTCGATGGAAAATCGGAGGATTAATCTAGCGTGGCCGGTTTGTTTGATTACCGGTCTCCAAACACTACCGACTCCCTGTTTCTATTTTGTTGCTGACTCTTTGCACTCAGACAAGCCCTTCTGTGCGCAGCAACAAATTATTGTTATGATTTTTCCATGCAAAATGGAGGATTAAGTTAGCGTGGCCCGTTTGTTTGATTACCGGTCTCTAAACACTACTGACTCCCGGTTTCTATTTTGTTGCTGACTCTTTGCACTCAGAGAAGACCTTCTGTGCGCAGCAACAAATTATTATTAGGAAATTTCCTTGGAAAAATCGAGAATTAAGCTAGCGTGGCCGGTTTGATTGCTTACCGGTCTCCAAACACTACCGACATCCGGTTTCTATTTTGTTGCTGACTCTTTGCACTCAGAGAAGACCTTCTGTGCGGAGTAACAAATTATTATTAGGATTTTTCCATGGAAAAATGGAGGATTAAGCTAGCGTGGCCGGTTTGATTGCTTACCGGTCTCCAAACACTACCGACATCCGGTTTCTATTTTGTTGCTGACTCTTTGCACTCAGAGAAGACCGCTAACCGGTTAACGGAAGAAAAAAAAGAAGCTTACCGGTCTCCAAACACTACCGACTTCCGGTTTCTATTTTGTTGCTGACTCTTTGCACTCAGAGAAGACCTTCTGTGCGCAGCAACAAATTATTATTAGGATTTTTCCTTGCAAAAATCGAGAATTAAGCTAGCGTGGCCGGTTTGATTGCTTACCGGTCTCCAAACACTAACGACTTCCGGTTTCTAATTTGTTGCTGACTCTTTGCACTCAGACAAGACCTTCTGTGCGCAGCAACAAATTATTGTTAGGAAATTTCAATGGAAAAATGGAGAATTAAGCTAGCGTGGCCGGTTTGATTGCTTACCGGTCTCCAAACACTACCGACATCCGGTTTCTATTTTGTTGCTGACTCTTTGCACTCAGAGAAGACCTTCTGTGCGCAGCAACAACTTATTATTAGGATTTTTCGATGGAAAATCGGAGGATTAATCTAGCGTGGCCGGTTTGTTTGATTACCGGTCTCCAAACACTACCGACTCCCTGTTTCTATTTTGTTGCTGACTCTTTGCACTCAGACAAGCCCTTCTGTGCGCAGCAACAAATTATTGTTATGATTTTTCCATGCAAAATGGAGGATTAAGTTAGCGTGGCCCGTTTGTTTGATTACCGGTCTCTAAACACTACTGACTCCCGGTTTCTATTTTGTTGCTGACTCTTTGCACTCAGAGAAGACCTTCTGTGCGCAGCAACAAATTATTATTAGGAAATTTCCTTGGAAAAATCGAGAATTAAGCTAGCGTGGCCGGTTTGATTGCTTACCGGTCTCCAAACACTACCGACATCCGGTTTCTATTTTGTTGCTGACTCTTTGCACTCAGAGAAGACCTTCTGTGCGGAGTAACAAATTATTATTAGGATTTTTCCATGGAAAAATGGAGGATTAAGCTAGCGTGGCCGGTTTGATTGCTTACCGGTCTCCAAACACTACCGACATCCGGTTTCTATTTTGTTGCTGACTCTTTGCACTCAGAGAAGACCTTCTGTGCGCAGCAACAAATTATTATTAGGATTTTTCCATGGAAAAATGGAGGATTAAGCTAGCGTGGCCGGTTTGATTGCTTACCGGTCTCCAAACACTACCGACTTCCGGTTTCTATTTTGTTGCTGACTCTTTGCACTCAGAGAAGACCTTCTGTGCGCAGCAACAAATTATTATTAGGATTTTTCCTTGCAAAAATCGAGAATTAAGCTAGCGTGGCCGGTTTGATTGCTTACCGGTCTCCAAACACTAACGACTTCCGGTTTCTAATTTGTTGCTGACTCTTTGCACTCAGACAAGACCTTCTGTGCGCAGCAACAAATTATTGTTAGGAAATTTCAATGGAAAAATGGAGGATTAAGCTAGCGTGGCCGGTTTGATTGCTTACCGGTATCCAAACACTACCGACATCCGGTTTCTATTTTGTTGCTGACTCTTTGCACTCAGAGAAGACCTTCTGTGCGCAGCAACAAATTATTATTAGGATTTTTCCATGGAAAAATGGAGGATTAAGCTAGCGTGGCCGGTTTGTTTGATTACCGGTCTCCAAACATTACCGACATCCGGTTTCTATTTTGTTGCTGACTCTTTGCACTCAGAGAAGACCTTTTGTGCGCAGCAACAAATTATTATTAGGAAATTTCCTTGGAAAAATCAAGAATTAAGCTAGCGTGGCCGGTTTGATTGCTTACCGGTCTCCAAACACTACCGACTTCCGGTTTCTATTTTGTTGCTGACTCTTTGCACTCAGACAAGACCTTCTGTGCGCAGCAACAAATTATTGTTAGGAAATTTCAATGGAAAAATGGAGGATTAAGCTAGCGTGGCCGGTTTGATTGCTTACCGGTCTCCAAACACTACCGACTTCCGGTTTCTATTTTGTTGCTGACTCTTTGCACTCAGAGAAGACCTTCTGTGCGCAGCAACAAATTATTATTAGGATTTTTCCTTGGAAAAATCGAGAATTAAGCTAGCGTGGCCGGTTTGATTGCTTACCGGTCTCCAAACACTATCGACTTCCGGTTTCTATTTTGTTGCTGACTCTTTGCACTCAGACAAGACCTTCTGTGCGCAGCAACAAATTATTGTCAGGAAATTTCAATGGAAAAATGGAGGATTAAGCTAGCGTGGACGATATCAAATTTAACAAGGTTAAATAAAATGTGAATAATTTTTTTTTTCCACTTTCTTCCGTAACATCTTATAGCAACAAATTAGCAACAAATTTACCCTCATTTGTTTGATCGATTGTGTCAAAATCGAGTCATTTTCACGCTATCTTAATATAAATCTAGAACTGTTGCCGATTTCTGGCGATCGGTTCGAGCAACAAAATCGGTGTTCTAGCAACTAATTAGCAACAAAAAAGCCACAAATTTTAGTGTTTTTTTTTTTTCATTTTCGCTGATTTTCCACCGCCAGGTTTTTAGACCTATTATTTCAATGATTCTTATCATAAATACGTGTTAATGATAAAATGTTTCGATAAACAACTTTACAGTCATGTTAAAAATAAACGCTCTGCTCTTCTCTACCCTTTTTGGCGTGATTATATGTAAAATAGGTATAATAATATGATTAAGTCTTAATTTCTTTTCATTTTGAAGAAAATATCCCAAGAAAACTTACAATTTACAGAAAAATAACCTCAATGTTATTGTGAATGAAACTGAAAATAACAAATATATTCGGGTATCAAAGTGAAAAATAATGGTTGATATTGTTCAAGTGGTTCTTTTTCTACAAACTACAACTGAAATCGTCGAGGAACAAGCATTTTTAATGTGGGCCTCAAGTCCATACACAATTGGGCAATCTCCTTTCCTTATAATTTATAAGCAAACGTGAATATTCTTGATATAATAGATACGAAAAAAACTTAGTTTCACAAACACACACACACACACACACTCACACGCACACACGCAAGCACCCACACACACACGCACACAACTTACTCCCTGACACAAACACATGACCGCCAGAACATACCTTCTCTCACCCTCTCTCATGGACACACATAAACACACCCTTCCAACTGATCTCTTTTTTCCTATCGCTAGTTAGAGGACTAAAATAGTGCTAAATAATAACCAGGGATCATATCGCACCTTTTATGTAACCAGTCTGAATAATTAAAAAAAAAATATTTTTAAAGTTTTTTTTTTTTTTTTTATAAAAAGATCAAGCAAATGACTCTATTCCACCTGATGGTAAGCAGAAGTAGAGTCCAAATGCGAAGATAGCTAGCGCGAGAGATAAACTGCCGCGCTAGCCACCCACGCCTTGCTGACCTGCAAGGTGCTTCTTCACGCCTCTTTTGAATGACCCAGGATTATAGGAAGGAGGGAACACGTGTGCTGGCAGTGAATTCCATTTCTTGATTGTGCGACAAAGAAACGAGTTGCCAAATTTCTTAGTTCGCGTTGGAATGGTAGCCACAGTTTGTCGGTGACAACGTAGACCAGCACGCGTAGTCCTCAAAAGGAAGGGAGATGGTGGGATTAGGGAAAAAAGTTCCTCAGAGCACTCGCCGTGGTACAGACGGTAGAAAGCGCTCAATGACGCAACATTGCGACGCAATTGGAGAGGCTCAAGGTGTTTAGTCACCTCTTCGTCGCCGATGATGCGGGCCGCGCGACGCTGTAACCTATCCAAAGCATCGAGTAAGTACTTGGCAGAGCCATCCCACAGGTGCGAGCAATACTCCACGCAGGACCGTACTTGCGTCTTGTATAGCAAGCAAAGTTGATTTGGCGTGAAGAAATGCCGCACCTTGTTCAGGACTCCGAGTTTCCGTGAAGCTGTTTTTATCACGCTTACTATGTAGTCTTTCGGATTCAAGTCGCTGCGAACCTCCATACCGAGCAAGGTGATACTGCTCTGTAGCGTAAGTGTTGTGCTCTGGAGAGAGGGAAGGGAAAGGAATGGCGACGTTTTAGCCGTAAACGCGCACACCTGAGTTTTCTTGGCATTGAACTCAACCAGATTTGCTGTACCCCATTGAGAAACAAGGTCGAGCTCTCGGTTGAGTTCAATGACAAGATTCTCACGACTCTCCACGGTTTCTGCTCGTCCAGCCCTTGCGTGTCCTAAGTAGCCCGCATGCACTGTACTGTCGTCTGCATAGCAATGGATGTTCCCAAGAGGAATCATATCATTGATATGCAGAAGAAACAGTGTAGGGGATAAAACGGAACCCTGGGGAACACCGGCATTCACTGACATGAACCGCGAACTGCATCCGTCGGAGAGGACACGAATTCTTCGCTCATGCAGGAAGCCGGCCACCCAGGTACAGAGCTGAGCAGGCAGACCATATGTCGGAAGCTTGGAGAGAAGACTTTTGTGCCAGACCCTATCAAAAGCTTTGGCGATATCAAGGCTGACAGCCAATGACTCGCCACGCTTGTCCATGGCTTCACCCCAGACATGCGTCATGTACGCTAGAAGGTCACCCGTCGATCGTTTCGGCCTAAAGCCGTACTGTCGATCGTTGATCAGAGAGTGACCCTCTAGGTAACGGACCAGGTGGTTGTTGAGGATCCTTTCCATAACTTTGCAAAGTACCGAGGTGACTGCTATTGGCCTATAGTTGGCCGGGTCTGAGCGGTCCCCTTTTTTGGGAACAGGCTGCACATTAGCCTCTCTCCAAGCTTCCGGCACATGTCCAGAAGAGTAAGAGAGCTGGTATAGGCGCGTGAGTACGGGAGACAACTCCGCTGCACATTTCTTAAGTAAAACGCCCGGGATGCCATCGGGTCCACTAGCTTTCCGGACATCGAGTGATTGCAGTTCCGCACGAACATCACGCTGCCTGATTTTAATGTCAGGCATCGTGGAGCCACAATGAGGTAGTGACGGTGGCTGTGCATTGCAATCATCGACTTTGGAATTAGCCGCAAAGAGTCTTGCCAGAAGATCGGCTTTCTCCTGCGGCTTATGAGCTAAAGACCCATCCGGACATCTCAGGGGTGGCAGCGAGGGCTGGCAGAAGTTGCTTTGCACGGCTTTGGCCAGACGCCAGTAACTACGGGAGCCCGTAGGATGCGTTACCAATTCGTGGCCAATGCGTGCGACGCGCTGGGCATCCGCTCTTATGTAAGCCTTCTTACAGGACTTGGAAGCATTGTTGTAGGTTGCTTTCAGTGACTCGATATCAGGAGCTTTAAGAGCCCGACCCCTGATCCAAGCGCGATACGCCGCCTGTTTCTGTGAAACAGCAACAGCACAATCGCGGTTGAACCAGAGGTTGCCCTTACTGATGAGATCGGAATGTGGAATGTAATATTCCATACCCAATACAATCTCCTCAGTAATGGCAGCGGCGCAAGCTGATGTATCGTTATCACTGAAGCAGCGTTGCTTCCAAGGGATGGACGCAAAGTAGTCGCGCATATACCATCCCAATCTGCAGACCCATAATGCCAGAGCCGGCGTTTAGCAACCGCCGGTTGCGGAAGCTTGGCCTGCGGCACTTTGGAGGATATCAGGCAGTGGTCAGATGAGCCTAGAGGGGCTCGGACCTCTACCTGATATCCCTCAGGATGGGTCGTGAGCAGAAGGTCAAGTAAAGAAGGCGCTTGACTTGCAATATCTGGGATCCTGGTGGGCTGATCAACCAGTTGTGACAAGTCGTGCGTGAGAGCGAATGCATGAGCAGAGATCCCTGCATGGTCAGTTTTGGAGGAACTTAACCACAAACTGTGGTGAGCATTGAAGTCCCCCAAAAACACCAGTTCTGCATTGGGATACTGCTCCTGCGCGTCATCTGCCACCCGACTCAGATGTTCAAAAAGTCGAGTTGTCTCAGCGTCTCCGGTGTGGGATCTGTAAAGACACACGTAGACTCTAGCCGAGGGGCCAGAGTCGACGTGTACCCCTAGCATGGAGAAGGATGGGTCTTCCAGGCAGCTCAAACGGCGACAGCAAACATCCGCCCGAACATACAAGCATACTCCGGCTTTCGCTTTGAAGGACTCTTCAAGCATGTAGCCGGAATAATTCAAGTAGCTTGTGTCAGCGGGCGGCAATATTTGCGTCTCCGTCAGAAACAACAATGCAGGTCGTGCTGACTCGAGGTGTTGGTGGACAGCATTGAGGTTACTGTGGAGTGCGCGTATGTTGCAGAACTCAACCTCAAACGGTGTAGAAGGAGTGGGGTTGTGCACCGCTGTAAAACCTGATTGTTTTTTGTTGGCTGCCATGGGAAAAGGAAAAAGAGACGTGAATCGAGTGGGCGTTACCGCGACAGTTCCGGACAAAGTGGGGAGGCTGGTTTCACCGTGGAACTGCCTAAAAAGGATATTCATCGATCCGCCGGACGGAAGGGCCCCCGTACCCCCCCGGGAGTGGCCGCCGGGACCCCACATCCCGGTCACCAACCGGCACGACGGTCCACCCCGAGATTATGCGTGGCATGATAGGGCAGCCTCGCGAGCTGGTTAGGCACGCTTGGGCCCCTGCACTGTGCCACGGGCGGCCAGCGGGATAACCGTTTCTACGGGTCTCCCTGGCCGGCGGATCGACGCATTCCTCCCGGCATCGGCTCGACCAATGTCGCCCCTGGACCGAACTTTGTCGCGGTAACGCCAACTCAAGCTCTGGTTGTACGCTGGCTGATCCCGAAACGCGCTCAATGAGCACTTCACGGGTTTTACACCACGCGTACGGTGGTAACTAACCAGGCGGGCGTCAGGCCCTACCACCAGTTGAGCGGATGGTCGCTAATAAATCCCTTAGTCGCCTCCTACGACACCCAGGGGAAAGAGAAGGGGCAGTGACAAAGGTATTCTTATAAACCGTCACTGCACGGTCACTATAATGCGATTTTTGATTGTCGTATCTTTTGTTTCGTATACTTACTACATCCTCTATATAGAAATTAAGACTCTAACTATATTATGTATCTGTTGTTTGAAAAATAAAAGACATCAAACTTATTTTCCGATTTTTATTTACAAAATTATATTTTACAATTATTATTTACAATAACATTTGACTGACAATGATAAGAAACTCCACAAACATGCTATTTCTATAATGATTTTACAGTTCTATTTTAATTTTTGCCCTACTAAATAAAATAATGTAAATATTTACAATAATTATATATTTTTTATATTTTACACAATCATGAATCTTTTAAATCAATAATCGTTTACCTACAACTATTGATACCTGTTTACAAAATTATATTTTACAGTAACATTTGACTGACAATGATAAGAAACTCCACAAACATGCTATTTCTATAATGATTTTACAGTTATATTTTAATTTTTGCCCTACTAAATAAAATAATGTAAATATTTACAATAATTATATATTTTTTATATTTTACACAATCATGAATCTTTTAAATCAATAATCGTTTACCTACAACTATTGATACCTGTTTACAAAATTATATTTTACAGTAACATTTGACTGACAATGACAAGAAACTCCACAAACATGCTATTTCTGTAATGATTTTACAGTCCTATTTTAAGTTTTGCCCTATTCAATAAAATAATGTAAGTATTTACAATAATTATATTTTTTATATTTTACACAATTATCAATCTTTTAAATCAATAATCGTATACTTACAACTATTGATATCTGTTACATTATTATTGTTTTCTATGTTAATTAAAATGTAAGTTATACAGTGTGAGTCTGGGTAAAGTGCACAAACAAAAATGAGGGATACTTTGCCTAATTTTGTCGAGGAAAAAAATATAAAAAAAATGTATCTGCTCATTTGATTTTATTATAGATTTTTTTTAAATTTTTAGACTTATAAACGACCTCGGTGTATACAAAGCCGTGTAAATTTTAAAGTAATCGATCTATCGCGACAAATGAAATTGTTTAATGATTAGTAACAATGGGGCGTCTTTAATGATTAATTAAGAGAACAAGTTTTTCCGAGAATGAGAGCAGATAAAGTGTCTTTAGTAGCTAAGAAAGATCCTCTCATTTGCGCTTTTGGTGCTAAATATCTCAAGATGCATCGGGAAAAACATTTTATTAATGAGACATCCAATAAAATGCGTGACTTAGGAAAGTGGAGGACCTAAATAAATAGGACCTAAATACTACGACACGATTATAGAAGTTACTAAGGTGGCAGCATCTTGCAGCACCAAAAAGGATAAATACGAATTACCTACCCCTACTTATGCGATGAACATAGTAACATCCATAAAGCAGTGTGCAAAAATTTCAATCTTATATGCATTAAAAAAAGAAGAATATTTTAGTGTTCAAGCTGCAGAGGCTAAAGGAAATTTGAAGACACTCATTCAGTTGCTGGCAGCACAAGCTGCCGATGGTCTGAATTTAAAAAAATGGAACAAAGTTACATTAGTACCTCTGGCTACAGACTTAAAACTCCTAAAATAATATATTTTAAAGGAGGTTGACGCATGTAGATAGGATATCTAAGATAACAACCAACAACTATCTAAGAACAACCAAGACACTACTGCGATATGATTGAATATACGATTGAATCATTATACAATTTGTTTCATCGCGATAGATCGATTAGTTTAAAAGTTACACAGCTTTGTCTACACCGCGGTCATTATAAAAGATTAACAAATTAAAAAATCTATAATAAATTAAATGAGCAGATTTTTTTAAATAATTTTGTCGTCGATAAAATTAGGCATAGTATCCCTCATTTTATTTTGTGCACTTTACCCAAACTCACTGTATATTATGATATAATAATATTACTTAATTTAATGTTGCCCTAAACTATTTACATTTATTGGTATATACATTTTGTACAAAGACTTTTATTTTTAACCAATTTTTATTAGTAAATAGATTAGGATGTTGAGCTATGAGTTTTTCGCATTCGTCTCTTTTTGGTGGTATCTTTTTATTTATGTGTTTCTTAAAGTACTCCTTTGCTTTTAACTTTTGTTCAGCTGTCCATGGAATTAGCTCCCTCTTTTTTTTATTTGTATGTATTTTAGGTGGTGTGTTTTCTTTCTCTTTTTCTTCGTTCACAGGATTTTCAATAATTTTGTCACAGAGTCTCTCATCTACGCTCTCCACTGCAGTTATTTCTTCTTCATCTTCATCGTCTATATTAATTTCTTAGCCCAAGTTCAAATCTATTTCCTCTAAGCTTTTTCCTTTAAATTGGTCTGCTTTTCCGTCTTCCATCAATAGGAGTAATTTAGACATCTTGGCTGTCTGATACACATCATCAGGTAAACGATACGACATCTTATGAATTCCACTTGTATGACCCATAAATGTTGATAGCTGTTCTAAATCATTGTCTGTCATACTTAATATCTGTGTTAATGTAGCTAGATGTTTTCGGAGTCTTGTAGCTGAGATGGCATCTGGATATTTAGCGCCGCACTCTTTGGCCATTTTATTTAGGACTTTATAGCCACACATGGTTGTGGAGTATCCTGGCCTGGCAAATAAATATAAATTATCTTCAGGGATGTATTTATCTCGAATAGACAGTAATAAGTCTATATCTGCTTGTACATGTGCGCTAAGTAAGACGGGAACGCCTCTGTTTCGCTTCCCTCGTATCACAAGTCTTTTGAATTTACGCAAAAGTATTTGCTCAGATTTGGATAACGTTTTATCAAACTCCTCGTAGTGTGATTGTGGATTGCTAGATTCCTGGTAAGTGTTCAATAAAACACGTTGAAGTTCACCGGGTCTTCTCCTGTTCAACAATAAAATCCTGCAGTAAATTGACTCTACCATATCGCAGTAGTGTGTTTTGGTTGCTATCTTAGCTTTTATAGCCTCTCTACATGCCTCAACCTTTTTTAAAAGATATTCTTTTAGGAGTTTTAAGTCTGTAGCCAGGGGTACTAATGTAACTTTGTTCCATTTTTTTAAGTTCAGATCATCGGCAGCTTGTGCTGATATGTCATATCGCCAGTTATCTGTCAGCAACTGAATGAGTGTCTTCAAATTTCCTTCAGCCTCTGCAGTTTGTACACTAAAATATTCTTCTTTTTTTTTAATGCGTATAAGATAGCAATATTTGCACACTGCTTTATGGATGTTACTATGTTCATCGCAAAAGTAGGGGATTCGTATTTATCTTTTTCCGTGCTGTAAGATGCTGCCACCTTAGTAGCTTCTATAATCGTATCGTAGTATTTAGGTTGTAGGGCATCAAATAGTGTAGAAATTTTAGGTTCCTTCTTTCTTAATTCGATTAATAACTTTCCTAATTCACGCATTTTTCTGGATGTCACATTAATAAAATGTTTTTCCCGATGCATCTTGAGATATTTAGCACCAAATGCGCAAATGAGAGGATCTTTCTTAGCTACTAAAGACACTTTATCTGCTCTCATTCTCGGAAAAACTTGTTCTCTTAATTGTATATCAATCTTCAAATGACGCAAAAGAAAGTTTTGACCATCGGCCTGGGCATTCTTGGACCCGCCTTCTTGCTTTTCAGTGCAAGTTTTTCTATGCCGCCATAACTGTTTTTTTTTATAGTATCCGAAGCAGAAAGAACAGGGCAAATATTCGTCTTGTGTTGACGCAAGATCACTTCGCATAGGTTTGACAACTCCGCTGGAATTAAGAATATAGTTACCCTTTTTTCTTAATGAATTCAGAAGTTGGTTCCTTTTCTTGCTCTTTTTAGGGTAAGCCATTATTCGTTGCACTTCTGATTGAAGTATATGATTCCTCGCGATATGTCGTGCAAAGTTTAAAACCTGTTCTTCACAATAAAAGCAAAAATCCCTTTTTCTTTCAGATTTTGTTTCTTTTTCATTATTTTTTGAAGGTTTCGATACTTCAGAATCGGCATCAATCTACAACAAAAAATATTACTTATTTATCCGTATGAGGTTAAAATGTAAAGTCAACTTCATACTACTCAACTGCTTTTAACGCCACTCAACGCTACTCGACACCATTCCGCTCAACTCTATTCAATATCACTCTAAGTCATTTATCGCTACTTACATCACTCAACGTCATTCCACTCCACCAACCTCGGCCCAAACTCTCTCGGCGAATTTGTCTGTGGTAACTGACAAATTCACCCAACTCTACTCCGGTTTTGCTGTTTCTACATGGTACGTATATCAATAAGATTCAATTACACACAAAAAATATTGGCAGTTAAACAACTGTTTTATAGTAATCAATGACAACAAGTAAAGTCAACCGAGGATAGTCAATTTCCTTTCGAGCCCCAAGATAACTTTTTTTTTTATGTTAAATAGGCTGGGCGTTTGACCACAATCTCACCTGATGGAAAGCGATGATGAGCTCTATGGTGGTACACGCTCGCCTAGAAGATGCTTGTCCACTCTGGCCTTAAAGATGTCCAGATTATACTGATCCGGGAAAACAAACCTCGGCAAGGAGTTAGCACTCCTTAGCAGTTCGCATAATGAAAGCTGGAGCAAATCGCTTCGTGCGAATTGGAGGAATGTCGGAATGTCGACAACATAAGGGTGAAAGCCCTCGCCGCGCCTGGTCGTCCGGTGGCGGAAAGGGGCAGGAGGGATCAAATTATGTAAAACTTCCGCACACTCTCCGAAATGTAACCGGTAAAAGACCGAGAGGCTAGCTACACGCCTTCGATGGTCAAGGCTCTGGAGATTTTCTTCAACGAGTGCGTCATTACTGATGTGTCTCTTCGCACGGTGCCACCGAGTCTAATGCATCTAACTGATATCGAGCAGATCCGTCCCAAAGGTGACAACAGTACTCTAAGCAGGAGCGAACTTGCGCTCGATATAGGCTTAGGAGCTGCTCAAATGTGAAATATCGTATGACCTTAAAAAGTATGCTAAGTTTTTTGGCAGCGGTTTTAGCAATGGACTCGATGTAGCGACTGAAATTTAGGTTGGCGGAGATATCTATACCCAAAAGCTCGAGATGGTCGTTAATCGGCACGGAAACATTTCGGAAAGTCGGAGTCAGATGGAGTGGACTCCGTTTCCCTGAGAAAAGACAAGCCTGTGTTTTGGAGGGATTGTATCCAACCAAGTTAGCTTCACCCCAGAGGGAAACAGCTTCCAGGGTAGAATTCACTCCCTTCATCATTGCCTCCCTCAGTGATCGGACATCTGCACCAGACTTCGCATCAGACAAGTACCTCTTCGAGACTGTGCTGTCGTCTGCGTACCCAAAGATACCGGGAGCTGTGAGCAGATCATTGATATGCAGCAGGAATGGAGTCGCGGAGAGAACAGAACCCCGGGGGACTCCGGCATTTATGCCAAGCAGATCTGACGAGGAGCCGTTAATGACTACTCGAATTGATCTACCTCCAAGAAAATCCGCAATCCAGGTGAAAGCCCGGTAACGATTCCATATGAAGGAAGCTTGGCAATGAGACTTGCATGCCAAACCCTGTTAAAAGCCTTAGAGATATCGAGAGAAACGGCGAAAGCTTCACCGTGTTTCTCTATGGCTTCGCTCCATAAGTGAGTAGCATACACAAGAAGATCCCCAGTAGACCGCCCACGGCGGAAACCAAATTGACGGTCACTGAGGAGCTCGTTATCTTCGAGGTAAGCCAGGAGGCAGTTGTTCAATACACGTTCCATAATGTTACATAGTATGGACGTGATTGCTATGGGTCGATAGTTGGCAGGGTCGGCACGGCTACCTTTTTTAGGTACAGGTTGGACATTGGCAATCATCCAGGCTTTCGGAACTTTGCCGGGCTTAAGGGACTTATTTACCATTGACTTCCAGCACAGGAACGGGAGGTAGATAGGTAACAAATAAAGCAAACTTAATTTTATTCAACTTCCCGCAGCACCATTCAATTCTACTCAACACAACTCAATACCATTCGACGCCCATCAACTCCACTTAACTCCATTCCGCTGAAAGCCATCAAACCGTTCAAAGCCACCCTAACTCCACTAAACACCCTCAACTCCCCACAATTTCACCCAACTATCAAAAAACATCCATTCCACTCAACTTCTCGCAAACAACTCCACTCAAATGCACCTAGCTCCATTCCATGTAGAAGCAAGATAAGTTTAGTGGTATCACCTTAAATGATTTCTACAGGGAACGTAAATTACATACATATTGTAGAGGACAGCGCGCCGCGATCGGTCTACCAGTCACTAACTGCAATACCTCCGTCCGATATACCCTCCCGTTTTTGGAACTCAAGGTTGAATCTTGGAATCGATCGTTGAGACTAGTGATAAGTGTGTGGCGCATCACTATGCGTCGTGCCTCCATCACTACGCGGTGGTCACGTGGTCGCGACGGGCGCGGTAGCGGCTGCTCGCAGTCGTTCGGCCCGGAGCTCAGTGCACACCTAAAACGTAGTGATTATATACTCTTAGTGCACACCCAACGGCTTGCACGCATCACCTGTGTCGTTCGTTCCCGCCGCGCCTAATTAATTATTACTTGCGATATCTCTGTATCTATACGCAGTAAATTCATTTAGTTGCTACACTAGTCTTTTATTCCTGAAGACCTCGCTCATAGTAGGGATAGTAACATTATAACTACAGTGGTGACCCAGTTTAACACATTATTATTTTTCTGCGCGCCTTTCGGACATAACGTCGTGCGAATATGAGTGTTGCGAATAGCGATGACGTGGGTCAGGAATTTAAGGACGCAAACAGCGAAGATCCTAATGCGGTGGACCGCGTTACCTTACGCTTACCCGCGTTTTGGCCAGAAGACCCAGAAATCTGGTTTGCACAGGTGGAAGCCCAGTTCGCGTGTACAGGAACGAAAAAGGACAGCACAAAATTTTTTCAAGTGATTCGTGAGTTGGATCAACGTAGTGCCCGGGAGGTTCGAGACATAATTACCAACCCGCCGTCGACGGGAAAGTATGAGAAATTGAAGCAGGAGCTTATCAACCGTCTATCCGTTTCACGAGAACACCGAATGCGTCAATTACTTACTCATGAAGAATTAGGTGATCGTAAGCCGTCGCAGTTTTTGCGTCATCTTCGAGCCTTAGCAGGTGACGGTGTTAGTGACGATTTTTTGCGTAGTTTGTGGTCAGGACGTCTGCCAACGCATATTCAAATAATTATTGCGTCACAAAAAGCCACGTGCCTCGATGAAGTTGCTATTCTCGCAGACCAAATTTACGACGTCGTACCTACCCCCAGTAGTCAAGTGGCAAGTACGTCTTCTGGTAATATAGAAGGAATGTTTCAACGGCTGGAACAAACACTTACGACACGTATACAGGCGGAGTTAAGTCGGCAATTGTCACAATTGAATGTGGATTCAAGGCGTGGTCGGCAGTCATTCCGGAGGCGGTCTAGTAGTTCGAGGAGTAGATCTAGAAGCACCGGACCAGGTCAAATTAAGAAGTCAGGTATGTGCTGGTACCATTATAAATTTTCCGAAAAGGCAATCAAATGTATTTCTCCTTGCAATTATAATAAGGAAAACTCCCGAGACGGTCAGTAGTGGCGAGAGCCGACTGTCACACAATTACCTGTCGCCCTTTTGTTACTGACAGAGAAAGTAAAATTCAGTACTTAATTGACACCGGCTCCGATCTTTGCGTTCTGCCTCGAAAATTTTTACGTGTATATATAACACCTACTGATTACAGACTTACAGCAGCCAATGGCTCCAGCATCCGTACCTACGGATTAATGAAAATGCACCTCAACCTAGGGCTTCGACGGGATTTTTCCTGGAACTTCGTTGTGGCAGATGTGGACAAGCCTATTATAGGGGCGGACTTCATCGCACATTATGGTTTGCTGGTTGACTGTAAGAATGGTCTTTTATTAGATAGTGTAACTACACTGTCAACGACAGTTACGAGTAAGCCCTGTCAGCTGCAAAGTATTAAGGCAATATCTGGAAAGAGTGAGTATCATACTTTATTGGCTCAATTCCCAACATTGACGAAACCATCTGGTGTATTTCGCGAAGTGAAACATCACACTGTACACTATATTCGCACTACGCCTGGCCCTCCAGTGTACTGTCGACCTCGACGGTTGGCACCGGATCGTTTGAAAATCGCCAAGGAGCAATTTGAGGAGATGCTGCAAGATGGAACAGCTCGTCGTTCTGACTCACCCTGGGCTTCAGCTCTTCACTTAGTGCCTAAAAAGGGAGATAATTGGAGGCCCTGTGGCGACTATCGAGCCCTCAATGCCAGGACCATACCCGATAGGTATCCTATACCTCATATTGAAGACTATTCTCATCGGCTAGCGGGCTGCAGTATATTTTCCAAAATAGATTTAGTCAAAGCCTATCATCATATACCTGTTTTTAAGGAGGATATACCGAAAACTGCAATTACTACACCTTTTGGAATGTTTGAGTTTCCATTTATGTCGTTTGGTTTGCGAAATGCAGCTCAAACATTCCAACGTTTTGTTGATGAAGTGCTTAGGGGGCTAGATTGTTGCTATTCTTATATAGATGATATCCTCGTATTTTCCAGAAGTAAATCCGAGCACCTGGAGCACCTGGAGAAGATTTTCAACCGCCTAGAGGAGTACGGAATCCTCATCAATGAAGCTAAGTGCAGTTTTGGCCAGGATAAGGTAACATTTCTTGGTTATTTTATTTCTTCATCTGGAACGACGCCCATGGATGAGAAAGTTGCAGCTGTTCAAGATTTTCCACCTCCAAAGACAGTTGGAGGCTTATTGCGTTTTTTGGGAATGCTTAATTTTTATAGGCGTTTTATTCCCCATGCCGCAGAAGAACAGGTACCTTTACATAATATGTTAGCTGGTACAAAGAACAAGAGTTCACAGCCTTTAACCTGGAATCCTGAACAACTCTCCGCATTTGAGAAATGTAAGACGAGCCTTTCAAAATCAGCTCTTTTAGCACACCCGTATCCTAATGCACCGCTTGCGCTGATAACGGACGCTTCCAGCGTTGCTATAGGCGCTGTAGTACAACAGTTAGTTGAGGATAGTTGGCAACCGCTAGCTTTCTTTTCAAAAAAAATGAATCACGCTCAGCAACAGTATAGCGCTTATGATCGCGTATTGCTTGCAATTTATGAAAGTGTAAAACATTTTCGTCATTTGGTAGAAGGTCGTCATTTCACTATTTTCACGGACCACAAACCTATCACTTTTGCCTTCCTACAGAAAGACCGGAAATGTTCACCTAGGTAGTTCAATTATTTGGATTTCATTTCCCAATTTACGACTGACATCAGACATATATCAGGAAAAAACAACATTACTGCTGACACGTTGTCTCGTATAGAAGCTTTATCAGCTCCTCCAGATTTTGAAACCATAGCACAAAGCCAGATTAACGACCCAGAGCTTCGAGATCTATTAGAAAGTGGTTCTTCATCGTTGAAACTCCAAAAAGTCCCAGTACCAGGTACAGCTATTACCCTTTACTGCGATGTTTCTCAGTCGAGGCCTCGTCCTTATATTGCAAAGGAGTTGCGTCGTCCGATATTTGATAACGCTCACAACATGAGCCATCCCGGAGTTCAGCCCACTACCAAGCTTATTACCGACCGATTTGTTTGGTCTTCGGTAAGAAAGGACTGTCGTGATTGGGTAAGAAGCTGCGCACCATGCCAACGGTCCAAAGTTCAGAGACATACCTCTTCTCCTACAGCCGAATTTCCATTGATTGCCCATCGATTTAGTCATGTACACATTGACTTAATAGGTCCACTCCCGCCGTCTGATGACTTTAGATACTGTCTAACGGCCGTGGACAGATTTACTCGTTGGCCTGAAGTCATACCGCTGGTAAATATTACCGCTGAATCTGTGGCTAAAGCATTTTATGGTGTTTGGGTATCACGCTTTGGATGCCCAGAAACTGTGACAACTGACCAAGGACGTCAATTTAATTCCTCATTATTTAAATCCTTGACAGATTTATGTGGAATTCGTCTACGTCATACCACTGCTTACCACCCGGAGGCGAATGGAATGGTGGAGAGGTTTCACCGCACCCTGAAGGCTGCTATAATGGCACACGAGACCCCACGCTGGACAGACGTGCTGCCAACCGTACTTTTAGGTGTGCGGACTGCTTGGAAGCCTGATATGCAATGCTCTGTTGCTGAGATGGTGTACGGTGAGCCCTTGCGGATTCCTGGTGAGTTTTTACACACGAATAACTACCGTTACCTCAGTCATCAGACTTTGTATCTCATCTTCGGATGCACATGTCTCGTCTGAAACCAATACCAGCATCGCGACATTGTCAGAAAACAATTTTTGTACACCAAGATTTACAGACAGCGAAGTACGTATTCCTCAGGAAAGATGCTTTACGAGGTTCCTTAGAAGCACCTTATAGTGGCCCTCATAAAGTATTGAAACGCTCAGATAAAACAATAACTGTCGAATTAAATAGAGGACCAGTTACTGTTTCAATAGACAGAAGCAAACCAGCATTTGTTTTAATGGAATCTCCAATTGCACCATCACCATGCTCACCAGACCGTCCTGATACCGAGCGTATAAAAACCACTCGCTCGGGGCGTCAGGTGAAATTTCCTAATTTTTTTGTGCAGGGCATTGATTCTCCCAGGGGGGTGGTGTGGCGCATCACTATGCGTCGTGCCTCCATCACTACGCGGTGGTCACGTGGTCGCGACGGGCGCGGTAGCGGCTGCTCGCAGTCGTTCGGCCCGGAGCTCAGTGCACACCTAAAACGTAGTGATTATATACTCTTAGTGCACACCCAACGGCTTGCACGCATCACCTGTGTCGTTCGTTCCCGCCGCGCCTAATTAAATATTACTTGCGATATCTCTGTATCTATACGCAGTAAATTCATTTAGTTGCTACACTAGTCTTTCATTCCTGAAGACCTCGCTCATAGTAGGGATAGTAACATTATAACTACAAGTGCAATAGGTATAAAATGTATATAACCAATGTGTTTTAAAATAAATTAAGTGAACTACCGATGAGACTTTTACTTCCAAAAGAAACAACAAGAACCTTCCTACAACCTAGCTTCACTTCACAACAAATTCATACAGTCCACAACAGTTTCCTGGTCCATCGATTGCCGGATTTTAAGAACTCTCACCAGGACACAACAGTTTTTCCTGGTATTTCGTTAGCCAGATTGAAGAAACCCGCGCCAGGACACAACAGTTTCCTGGTTTCATCGCTCACCATATTTAATGCAAGAAAAAATGGTGAGGACACGCTCTCAAGAACGCGTACCAAAAACAGTGTTTATGGATCCTCCGCGTTCTCCGTCGGCAAACGCAAGCCAAGGCGCGGCACGTTCGGGTGGTTTGATCGACGCCACTCTTCGCGACCGACTTGAGGCATCAAGCAACGCACCTGCGGACTACAACAGAGACGCGACTGTCGCCATGGGCGCCGAGGGGGGGGGGGGGGCTATAGCGCCGAAGCGCTGCACACCTCTGCGCACCTTTCGCGTCTCTCTCGTCCGAGCGAAGCCCTACGCGTTGAGTCACCACGTCGCCCGTCACCTTCGAGGTCCAGAGCATCACGAAGATCTACTAGCAGCGCCGTGGCCCGCACACGGAACGCACAATTGGAAGCGGAAGAGCGACTAGCAGACATAAGGAAGAAAGAACTCGCAATTGAAACAGAAATAAGGAAGAAAGAACTCCGTGAAGAAGAAGGTCAACATATATACGACTACTGCAGACACCGCATTTCCTGTGAAGAAGACGGACGCCACAGCACAGCCGCAAGAAAGAAAATACGAGTGTACGAGCTGCAACGAAGAACATCTGCTGCCAAACTGCAAGAAGTTTCGAGCAGCCAGCGTCGACGAAAGATGAAAGATTGTCAAGGACAACGGCGTCTGCTTCAAGTGTCTGGAGAGCCGCCACCGACGTCAACGCTGCAACAGGGGAGCGTGCGGTCTGAACGAGTGCCGCCGCCCCCACCACCGCCTGCTACACTTCGAAGAAAGAAGAGAAGAGTCCAGGACGCCGGAACACGCCGCTGCCACTGCCGCCGAAGAGAACGTGTCAGTAGCTGTCGCCGCCGCCGAAGACAGAAGCATGGTGCTGCTGAAGGTGGTTCCAGTCACCGTGGGAGGCCCGAAGGGGGAAGCTGACACCTACGCGCTACTGGACGAAGGCTCTACCGTGTCGCTGATGGAAGAGGAACTGGCAAGACGACTGGGCTTCAAGGGGCCTACGCGACCGCTTCACATCCACGGCGCGACATCCAGCAGCCGAGAAGTCAACAGCCAGCTCATCGAGGCAGAGATCAAGAGCAAGAGAGGCGCCGACAGTCACCGGGTGAAGATGCGCACCATACAGCAACTGGTACTGCACAGTCAAGCAGTACCGGCCACGCTGCTGAAACACGCGCACCTCCAGGACCTAAACGAAGAGGAAGTCTGCTACGGGAAGGCGAAGCCGCAATTGCTGATAGGCGCCGACAATTGGCACCTCATCGTGTCACGGCGAGTGAAGATGGGCCGCAAGAACGAACCGGCCGCTTCTCTCACCGAACTCGGTTGGACAATCCACGGCACTGCACCGTGGTCTCTATATGGCGGAGACTGCGCGTCGATATTGCACATGTTCACACTGTTAAAAAGAATACAATTGGTAACAAATTAATGTTTTTATTATCTATGTCGTGTCAGTGCTGCCATCCTGTGTGTGAAACTATCTGTTAATAAAAGTTAGTTGTCAAGCTGCCATTGCGTTTTATTAGGTTATGGGCCTAGACTATTTAATTTAAATTAGTTAACTGTGTAAAATATTAGTGATTCAAAGTAAAAATGTCAGCTAGTTATTCCGTGAATGTGCCCAAATTACGGGGGCGCGAAAATTACGATGATTGGGCGTTTGCCGTGGAGAACTATATGATCTTGGAAGGCGTGGGTCTGGATGACACTACTGTGTTAACCCCAATTGAGGACAAGAAAGCAAGGGCCAAAATAATTATGACGATAGATCCGTCTCTTTACATCCATGTCAAGAATGAAGCTACGGTACGAGGTTTGTGGAGCAAGTTAAAATCTTTATTCGACGATTCTGGTTTCACGAGGAAGATTGGCCTACTGAGAAATTTGATATCAATCCGCTTAGAAACCAGTGACTCCATGACCAGTTACGTGACCCAGCTCGTAGAAACAGCCCAAAAATTAAAAGGCACAGGTTTCGAGATAGATGACGAATGGATCGGTTCACTTTTATTGGCAGGCCTACCCGAAAAGTTCAGCCCAATGATTATGGCCATTGAACATTCCGGCATAAAAATGAGCGCGGATGCCATAAAAACAAAATTGTTGGACATGAGTTCAGATTTTGTGGTTAATTCTGACAGTGCATTTATTGCTCAACAAAAGCGCGCGAAATCGCATACTTCTATTGGAGGGCAACTGTCAGTCGGTAATGTCAATAACCTCAAAACGACTAAAAAGGTGATTCGTTGCTACAAGTACAAAAGAATTGGACACTTTAAAAACCAATGTCCAAATACAGAGAAAGCTAAATCAAATGCTTTTAGTGCCGTTTTCATGACAAGAGACTTCAATAAAAATGACTGGTACATAGATTCCGGTGCCAGTACTCATTTGGTTGCAAACGAAAATTTATTGTCAAATATTACATACGAACCGTTAACTAAAGAAATTATAGTGGCAAACCAAACCAGTGTACAAGTTATATGCTCTGGAGATTTAAACCTTACTACGAATGTTAAGGGGGCAGAGTATGAGATAAAAGTGAACAATGTTTTGTGCGTGCCAAGCCTTACTACGAATTTGTTGTCAGTGAGCAGAATAGTTGAAAATGGTAACAGAGTATCCTTCAATAAAAAAGGATGTTATATTTACAACACGCAAAATGACTGCATTGGTGAGGCTAGTTTGGAAAATAATGTGTACAGATTAAACATTGTGAAGTCTGAGCAGGTTATGGCAGCAGCAGTACAGACCTTATCTACAACTTGGCACAGGAGACTAGGTCATATAAATGTAAATGACCTAGAAAAGATGAAGCGTGGAGCAGTTGAAGGTGTGACTTATGGGGACAAATATGACATCAGTAGGGAAAGCTGTGTTGTTTGTTGTGAAGGCAAGCAAACAAGGTTACCATACCCTCCCAGTTCAAGCAAAACAAACAGTGTCCTTGAATTGGTCCACACAGACTTATGTGGGCCAATGGAAAATAAATCACTTGCTATGTCCCGCTATTATCTGTTACTAATTGATGATTACAGTAGAATGTGCTTTGTTTATTTCCTCAGAACAAAAGATGAAACATATAAATATTTCAAAGAATTTAAGATATTGGTAGAGAACCAACAATCCACAAAAATAAAAAAACTTAAGATCAGATAATGGTGGAGAGTTCTGTTCAAATGAAATGGAGGATTTTTTGAAGAAAAATGGTATAGTTCATCAGAAAAGTAATGCTTACTCACCAGAACAAAATGGGCTCTGTGAGCGTTATAACAGATCAATAGTGGAAAAAGCATGGTGTCTTTTATTTGATGCTCATTTTGACAAGCGGTTATGGGCAGAAGCTGTAAATACAGCAGTATACTTAAAAAATAGATCCCCAGTAGCCAGTTTGAATCGACATACTACTCCATATGAAGTATGGACTGGCAATAAACCTAATCTGAGCCATTTGAGGATTTTTGGAAGCCCAGTTATGGTTCACATACCAAAGCAGCATCGCCGAAAGTGGGACAAGAAGGCTCAGAAGATGTACTTGGTTGGATACTCAGAAAATATAAAAGGTTATCGTCTGTACAACATGGAGAAAGAAACAGTAACTATAGCCAGAAATGTTGTAGTCATGGAGAACATTAATAGAGACAGATGTACAACAAGTATTAGTGTGGAAGAAAACCAACCATTTCAAAGTACAGTGGAAGAGGTATTGGATGAGACTGAGGATCAGAGATGTAGTTTAAACAATACTGAGCAGGAAAAGGAAGATGACGAAACATATGTTGCAAGTGGACAGTCTAGCCTTTCCGATGATATGTTTTATGACCCCTTGACAACAGATGATATGGACGTCATTCATCAAAATAATATTGTCAATCACAAACGTGTACGCCGAGTACCAGATCGATTTGGTTTTGGAAATATGTGTGTTGAAGATATGACAATAGGTGATGAACCAATAACTGTACATGAAGCTCTAGCAGGACCTGAAAAAGAACATTGAATGAAAGCAATGAATGAAGAGTTACAGTCTTTCAGTGAAAATGATACGTGGGAATTGGTTGAGAGGCCTAGTGTGGGTACAGTAGTGAAAAATAAGTGGGTTTTCAAAAGAAAGTATAATAGTGAAGGTGTAGTGCGTTACAGGGCAAGACTTGTGGCAAAAGGTTTTACCCAAGTCAAGGGAGTGGACTTTAATGAGACTTTTTCACCTGTTTTAAGATACTCTACGTTAAGATTATTAATAGCATTAAGTGTGCAACTTGATCTAAGTATGAACCATCTAGATGTTCCTACAGCATTTCTAAATGGTTATATTGATGAATGTGTTTATATAGAAATACCAGAAAATTCTGAATTTGTTGATTGTAAAAATAAAGTCCTACGGTTAAGAAGAGCCATATATGGGTTAAAACAGTCTGCCAGAGCATGGTATATAAGAATAGAAGAAAGTTTGTTAAAACTAGGTTACTCTAAGTCAAAATATGAACCTTGCCTTTTCACAAAATGTCTTGATAATGTAAAAGTGTTTATAGCATTATTTGTAGACGATTTTTTCGTCTTTTATAACTGTCAAACTGCTTACAATGAATTAAAAAATGTTTTAGAGTATGAATATAAAATTAAAGATTTAGGTCCAATAAAACATTGTCTTGGCATGGTTCCCCTTCGGTTGGTCAACAGTTATTAAACAAATTTACAGATGACAAGCAACGAAATTCAAAGTGATCATTTCGCAAACCAACGTTCGATTTATTTATGTTTCACAAACTTTACATCTCACCAAGTAATTGTTTCATATATTGTCATTTTGCAAAAGAACTTTAGTAAATTTTTCCTAACACAAATACGTTAAACGACAAAGATCTATTGACCAATTTTTCTTTAATAATATGGTTACTTGGTCTAAAGACATTAGGCAATTTATGGTATGGCACCGTATCATTTCTTAACTTTTCACACTAAAAACATAACGATTGACCAATTTTTCTTTAATAAAATGGTAACTTAGTCTAAAGACGTTAGGCAATTTATGGTATGGCACCGTATCATTTCTTTTACTTAGGAACTTTTCATACTAAAAACATAAGAATTATAAAAACACAAAGAAATTGTTCAATAATAGTTTATGGGTGCCATTCGGTTCGCCTAAAAATTTTGCGATTGCTTCTTGTATTCTTGCTTGCTACATGGATGCTTGCATTGCATGATGTATGCATGTTTGCATTGCATGATGTATGCATGCTTGCATTGCATGATGTATGCATGCTTGCATGCATTGCATAGTGCATGCATGCTTGCATTGCATGCTGTATGAATAATTGGATTGCATGCTGTATGCCTGCCTGCGAGATGCTTGCCGGGGGTGCAGGGGGGCTGGCCCCCCTGCTCGGGGGGGTCGGGGGGCCTGAGGCCCCCCGCTATAAAGAAAAACCATAAGTACGAAAATAAACCTAGGTTAGGTTAGGTTAGACTTGTGACCACGCATAGCGGAGCGAGCGAAGCGAGCGGAGCATTGTATTGCTTGCTGCATGCTTGCTTGCATGCTGCATGTTTGCTTGCATGCTGCATGCTTGCTTGCATGCTTGCTTGTATGCTGCGTGCTTGCTTGCATATCGTTTTCTGGGTTAGGTTGACATGAAAACAGCGCACAAGCCGAGCAAGCGAAGCGAGCGTTCCGCGGCAGCGGCCGGCGAGTGCCTGAAGCGATTTGAGGGCGATTTCACTGTATTTGAAAAATAGCAAATTGAAATTTTAGTAAACAACAAGATTTTTTATTTTAAAATAAATATTTTTTTTTTATTTTAGTAAACATAACGTTTGTAATTGAAATTTAGTCAAACAAACTATTTGTAAAATAACATTTTTGGTTTTTGTAACTTGTTAATTTGAAAATTATCAAATTGAAATTTTAGTAAACAAAAAGTTTGGAATTGAAATTTAGTCAAACAAATCATTTGTAAAATAACATTTTTGGTTTTTGTAACTTGTTGATATGTCAGTTTGTCTTTTAAAAATTTAATTAACAATGCATTTTTGAAATGACTGCTTATCATATGGATGTTTGCGTTTTGATGTCATTGTTAAAGCATTAGTTTGCGTAATGAAACATTGACAAATGTTGCTTGCGAAATGGTAATTTGCCAATGAATTGTGTGCGAAACATTAGAGAACCTCTTGGCATGAATGTTAAAGTAAATAAAAATTGTGTAACTATTGACCAAGAAAATTTCATAAATAACATATTATCTAGATTTAATATGAGTGACTGTAAAACCTCTGATACTCCTATGGAAACTAACCTAAAGTTAGAGAAATCTATAAATAATCAGTGTGATGAAAAATTTCCTTACAGACAATTGATTGGATGTTTAATGTACTTGTCTGTTCTGACAAGACCTGACATAGCCTTTAGTGTTAGCTTTCTAAGTCAATATAATACACGTTTTAATGAGAATCATTGGAAACATTTAAAAAGATTATTGAGATACCTAAAGAAAACTAAAAAATATGGGTTAGTTTTTAAGAAAGATAATAATGTATTACATGGCTATGTTGATGCTGATTGGGCGTCTTGTACTGTAGATAGACGGTCATATACTGGGTACAGTTTTATTTTGTCAGGATGTGTAATAAGTTATGAGGCTAAAAAGCAAAAAACAATAGCATTGTCAAGTACTGAAGCCGAGTATATGGCCCTATCTGAAGCCTGTAAGGAGGCTATGTACTTAAAAAATTTAATGATCGAATTAGGTGTGCTAGATCTTAAAATTCCAATATGTTTATATAGTGATAACCAAAGCTCTATAAAATTATCTGTAAATCCGTTGTTCCATAAACGAACAAAACATGTTGATGTTCGTCATCATTTTATAAGAGATTGTGTATTAAATAAAAAGGTAACTGTTGAGTATGTACCAACATCGGATATGCCTGCCGATATATTAACAAAAAATCTTGGTTCAAACAAGCATTATAAATTTTTAAAGTATTTAGGCATATCAGAAGTTTAATTTTTATTTGGTGTTCTACATTATTTTGTTAGGGAAGGATGTTAAAAAGAATACAATTGGTAACAAATTAATGTTTTTATTATCTATGTCGTGTCAGTGCTGCCATCCTGTGTGTGAAACTATCTGTTAATAAAAGTTAGTTGTCAAGCTGCCATTGCGTTTTATTACACACCGAACCACAGCGACGAAGAAAATGAGCGACTGGAAAGATTAGTCGAAGAACACTTCAAGATCGACGCGCTGGGGGTATCACTCGCCGAGAAGGTCGCGGACTCCGAACGACGAGCCGTCGAGATCTTCGAAGCTACCGCCCGACGAGTCAACGGCCGTTTCGAGGTGGGACTACCGTGGCGCCAGGACGATACCGCTACGCCACCGAGCTACAACGCCGCACTCAGGCGATTGCAATCGATCGAAAAGAAGTTTGTACGAGAGCCAGGCTTCGCTTCGCAATACAAACACGAAGTTGAGGCACTGCTAACGAAGGGGTACGCGAAACCATGCGACGGGACCGAAGAGGGCAACAAGAGGCAGTGGTACCTACCGCACTTCACGGTTTTCAATCCAAACAAACCGGGGAAGCTGCGCCTGGTATTCGACGCCGCCGCCAAGTCGCACGGAATCTGCTTGAACGACCTACTGCTCGAGGGGCCGGACCTGCTGCGATCGCTGCAAGGCATCATGTTCCGGTTCCGAGAGGGCCCAGTAGCAGTCACCGCCGACATCGAGGAAATGTTCCTGCGCGTCGGCATCAGAGAGGAAGACCAGCCAGCCCAAATGTTTCTGTGGAGAGAAGACCGACACCGGCCGCCGCAAAAGTACAAAATGACGGCGATGATTTTCGGCGCCTCCAGCTCACCGTTCCTGGCACACAGCGTTCGAGATCAGAACGCAAAAGACTTCGCGGTCACCCATCCCGCTGCGTACAAGTCAGTCACACGCAACCACTACATGGATGACCACGTCGAGTTCTTCAACGACGCCGAGACAGCGATACGAACGATCGACGAGGTGAACTTCGTGCACGCACAAGCAGGGTTCAAGCTGCGCGGGTGGAACTCCAATGCACGCGCAGTCAGAGAACACATCGAAACGGGGCTCCGATCGAACAACCCCACCTGCCTGGCGCCGGCACCAGACAAGACACTCGGCCTGTTGTGGGACGCTAAGCTAGATCAGCTGGCTTTCAACACGACGCTACACAGAGTTCCAGAGGAGGTCATCGGGCGACAGCGCACACCAACAAAGCGCGAAGCCCTATGTGCGGTCATGTCGCTATACGACCCGCTGGGCCTGCTGAGCCACTTCACGATACGAGCCAAGATCACACTGCAGGATCTATGGAGACACAAACTTGGATGGGGCGAGCCCCTGCCTGACGCCGAAGCTGACAACCTCGCATGCTGGTTGCGAACGCTACGAGGCAGCGTCGCGCAATTACGCCTGCCACGCTGGTACGGAGCCGCCGAACAGAGAGACCTGCACGTCTTCTGCGATGCAAGCGAGCAAGCCTACGCCGCCGCTGCATACTGGAGGACGCGACGCACCGACGGCACCATCGACGTCACCCTGGCCGCAGCCAAGGCCAAGGTGGCCCCCATCAAGACACAAAGTATACCCCGCCTAGAGCTACAGGCGGCGGTCATAGGAACGCGCCTCGCCGACGCTGTCGTCACCGAGCACGAGTGGGTACCAGATCGCACTGTCTACTGGACTGACAGCCGCACGGTGCTACACTGGATACGACGCAACGCACGACGCTAAACGCCTTTCGTCGCGCACCGTCTGGGGGAGATAGCCGAACGCACCGAGCCCGAACACTGGCGATGGGTGCCTACCCTGCACAACGTAGCCGACGACGCGACGCGCACATCGAGCAAGCCCATAGCCGCCAACGACAGGTGGTTCGACGGGCCTGCCTTCCTGCTTGGACCAGAGGACACTTGGCCAATAGAAGAGGAAGTCGAAGAAGATGACAGCGAACTCGTAGGGCACACAACAGATAGCCCGGAGCCCTACCTACCGGACGTCGCGCGGTTCTCTTCATACGAACGACTTATAAGAGCGACCGCCTTCGTGCTGGTATTCATCGATGGCTGCCGCAAGCGAGGAAACAAGCTGCAAGTTCACCACCTAGAACGGGCCGAGAAGATGTGGATCCAGAGGGCACAGCGAGACAGCTTCGAAGGGGAAATCCGAAGCCTGTAGGCTTCGGATTTCCCCTTCGAAGGGGACGGGAAGGGAATCACCCGGTCCAGCCCGCTTTACAGGCTGGACCCCACCCTGCGGGACGGCGTGCTGCGCTTGAACGGACGCATACACGTAGCTGACGTACCTCGCGACATGAAGGAGCCTACGATCTTGGACGGCAGGCACCCTTTTACACGCCTGCTGGTGATGAAGGAACACCGACAAGCACACCACGCCAATCGAGAAACAGTAGTGAACAACCTCCGCCAGCGCTACTGGATTCTACGCCTGCGACCCACAGTCCGCACAATAGCAAGAGAATGCGGGCTGTGCAAATTGAGAAAATCAAGACCACGAACACCTATCTTCGGGGACCTACCTCGAGCCCGAGTAGCTGCCTACTACCGCCCTTTCACGTACTGCGGCGTAGACTACTTCGGGCCGATGATGGTGAAGATCGGACGGCGCCACGAGAAGCGATGGGGCGCCCTCTTCACCTGTATGACAACACGCGCCGTACACATCGAGATAGTGAGCTCGCTATCCACCGACTCCGCCCTGATGGCGCTGCGTCGCATGGCAGCGCGCCGCGGTTGGCCACGCGAGATGATGAGCGACAACGCAACCAACTTCCGGGGCGCTGACAACGAGCTACGCGCCGCCTACGCCGAGTGGGCACCCGCCTTGGAGGACCTTGGCCAGCGACACCGCACAAGTTGGCGGTTCATCCCTCCTGGGGCTCCTAATATGGGGGGAGCCTGGGAGCGCCTGGTGCGGTCAGTGAAGGTCGCGCTGACCAGCGTCCTGCACGAAAAGACACCGACCGAAGAAGTGCTGGCAACACTACTGACCGAGGCCGAGCACAGTATCAACGCTCGGCCCCTCACCCACGTTTCCGTCGATCCTCATGATCCGGAGGCGCTGACACCGAACCATTTCCTGTTGGGAACCTCCATGGGCCTACCACACACGGGACCCTGCGACCCAGCCGATCGACGCGTCTGGCGAGCGAGTCAAGCGCTTGCCAACGAATTTTGGCGGAGATGGGTGCGCGAGTACCTTCCTACACTCGTGCCCCGTCAAGCTGCCGCCACACCCGGAGAGAAGCAACTCCAACGAGGCGATTTAGTCGTGATCGCCGACCCCAACCTGCCACGAAACGTATGGCCCCGAGGAGAGGTCATCGAGGTGCACCCAGGCCCCGACGGCCGAGTGCGCTCCGCCGACGTCCGCACACGAGGAGGGATCCTGCGACGTCCAACTACCAAGCTCGCCGTCCTCCCAGTGAAAGATGGCTGCGACGAGTCTACGCCGGGGGGAGAGCTGTGTAGAGGACAGCGCGCCGCGATCGGTCTACCAGTCACTAACTGCAATACCTCCGTCCGATACACCCTCCCGTTTTTGGAACTCAAGGTTGAATCTTGGAATCGATCGTTGAGACTAGTGATAAGTGCAATAGGTATAAAATGTATATAACGTGTACCATGTACCATGGTGTCAAGGCGTAATAAAAATGACGAAACACCAACAAGGAGGCAGTTCGAGCAACCGCTGCCCGAGACAGACATGTCTTGTGATGAATTGAGTACCGACTGCGTCACACCAATTATGAAGCGTAGCTCGCCCAAAATATTTGAGGCTAGTGGTGAGTCAGGTATCGCTGAAATACTCAAGGAAATTCGTGCATTTAGGACTGAATTTGGCGACATGAAGGCTCAAATCCATTGCGTGAGAAATGAAATGCAAGAATTAAATAAAAGATTCCAAGAAATGGAATTAAGATTCAGCTCCATAGAGGATAGGCTAACAGTCGTTGAAAATAAGACATCCCTATTTCCCAAACTGAAATCAGAACTAGAATCTGCAAAGGAAGCAATGTCTGTACTCGAAATGAAAGAAATGCAACGAGATCAATTTTCCCGCATGAACAACATAGAAATTTCGGGAATTCCTATTGCGCCTGGAGAAAATCTCACTACATTATTATTTAATATAAGTAATAAGGTCGGTTGTTCGTTGGATGAACGAGATATAGACAGCATAGTGCGCGTAAGAAGATTCGAATCGCCGCACGCTGGCTCGAATACGAGTCCACCGCGCCCTCCAGCAATTATAGTAAAATTTGTGAGGCGCCTATGCAAGGACAAATTGTTAGCAGCAGTTCGAGCCCGTCGAGGCCTCACTACTGCCGACATAGGCCTAACGGGATCCGCGAAAAATATATATGTGTCCGATCACCTCACTCCAGGAAACAAGCAACTTTTAAAGCGAGCCAGAGAATTAAAGACGGAATTACAATACTCATATTTGTGGGTTAGAGACTGTAAAATTCTCATGCGTAAAAATGACACATCTAAAGTCGTCATGATTAGTAGTGTGGAAGATCTTGTTAAGATTAAATGACTGAAAACTACTGTTCTAATCATGTTTGGGTACATTAATACATATTCAGTTTTACTATATTATTATTGTGTCATTAAACGTCAAAGTCATGCCGTTATTCCAGTATTTAAGCCTGGGTCTAGTGAATTTATAACGATTACATTAATGTTATTTCATAAATATTGCCAAGTTTATATAAAATATAACTTTTATTTTGAAGTTTTCTGTACATTGCGTCATATTTTATATTTTTTTATTTTGTTAATTTATGTCAATCAAAACACTAATTTATGTAGTTCAGCTTTATTAAGTTATTGTTGTGTCATTAAACGTAGAAATAATACCGTTATTTTAGTATTTAAGCCTGTGTCTAGTGATGGGACAAGTGTATTTATAACGATTACATTAGTGTTATTTTATAATTACTGCCAACATTATGTACAATGTAACTTGAATTTTTATGTTTTCTATACATTGCGTCATAATTTATATATAGTATATATTTTTTATTTTGCTATTATAAATAAGTCAAAACACTCATTTATGTATTTTGGCATGGATAAAATATCTATATGGTTGTACTTTTCTAAATGGATTCAAATAGTAAAAAAGTATTATTAGGTTATTACCAAAATGTGAGGGGTTTACGAACAAAGTCGCATGAATTTCTTTTCAATGTAACCACGTCTGACTACGATTTCTTATGTATAACTGAGAGCTGGTTAACATCAGATTTTTATGACAGGGAATATTTCGATAGTAGATACACGGTGTTTCGTTGCGATCGTTCGTAATGTGCCTGTGGCGCGGCGCGTGGTGGTGGGGCAGCAGTCGCAGTACGTACTGAATGGGGAAGACAACTGTCAACTAGTTTCTCCTAGGTGGCGCTGAGTGTTTGTTCCAAAGGATGTGTCAAACTCAGTACATTTCATAGGGATTTCTTAGTATTTCTAGTTATACAGAAATATGGGACGATGTGTAGCTTTCCAGTGCGTAGAAACCGGTACACACAAGTTTTCTACAGATTTGTTTCTCAGGAAAAAGTGGGAAAAGGCTTTGAGAAGGGTAAATTTTAAAGCTACTAAGTACTCCAGAACATACAGCAAGCATTTCAAAGAATCTGATTTTGAAACTACTTCCAGACAAACAGGTGTGTTCCAGTAAACACATTTATACCTATATTAATATTTTTAGAATGAAATAGAAAAAAAATTGTTCAGCACACAAGTGACATATAAATATTTCAAAAGACATTTAATGTATGTGCAATACATACAATAATTATAAAAACATTAATTTTTAAGTGAACTGTGTTAAAATCACTGATGTTATTGTTCACAACAGACTTTGACAGGTAACAAACACACAGCGCCCTCTGTAAAAAAGTTTTGCGTTTTCTTCCCCATTGATGCCGCTGCGACGAGACTGGCCGACCCCGCCGGGCGCCCACTCCGAATGTGTCTGGCTGTCTATACCAACTTCGGCAAAAAATAATAAATATTTAAATATTGCTTGTGTTTATATACCGCACGGACCGGGATATCGCGACGCACTGGAAATATTTTTCCATTTAAGTAGTAATATAATTAACGATCGCCCGAATGACATATTTTTAATTGTAGGCGACTTTAATGTCTCCGATGCTATCTGGCAAGAATGCAATATTAGTAATAAATTAATACAAGGCGGTGGAAACTTTGCTGTTGAGTTGTTAGGAGATTTTATGTCTTTCACCGGGTTATTACAATTTAACGGAATACGTAACTTAAATCATCGTATATTAGACTTAGTCATGAGCAACGTAGAATGTAATACTTCAAGTTGCCAACATCCTTTAGTTAAGGAAGATACCCATCATAAATCACTCGAACTCCGTCTTCAAATTAAAAGCTCCCTGACTTTGGCGCCACAAAAGAACTTGAAATATATTTTTCCCTCAGCTGATTATGATACAATAAACAATTATTTAAGAAGTATAAAATGGCACTCCATTTTTGAAAAACTAAACTTAGAAGAATGTGTCTCAACATTATATAATATTCTGAACGATACAATTAAGAAGTATGTTCCATGTAAGTTGACTAGATCCTCATAATCATTTCCCTTATGGCACACCAAACCATTAAGAAAACTTTTAAAAGAAAAGAAAAAAATACACAAACTCTGGAAATTGTACGGAAACCCTTTAGATTACCAAAGTTTCAAGTCGCTACGTAAAAGAGCCAAGCGTATGGAGTCCGAATGTTACAACAATTATGTGTCACATGCTGAAGACAAAATACGGACTTGTCCTAAGTTTTTTTGGACGTACGTCAAAGCCATAAAAGCAAACAGCGGGCTTCCACAAACAATGACGTACAGGGGACTTGAAACCAGCGATGGGAGGGAAATATGTGATCTGTTTAACGAGCACTTTTATTCTGTTTTTGTAAAACCGAACACGGACATGTCTTTCGATAGCGAACAGCAAAACCCATCGGTAAATACAGTAATAAGTTTATCTTCTATTAATGTTACCTATGATTTAGTTAATAAACACTTAAAAAATATCAAAGTGGATAAAGGTGCGGGACCAGATGGCATACACCCATTATTTATTCGAAACTGTGCGAAATCTTTAACTTTTCCACTTATGCACATTTTTAAATTATCATTTAAAGAAGGTACAGTGCCAGAACAGTGGAAGCGTGCATTTGTGACACCTATCCCAAAGGGTTGTATTAGCCAGGACATCGTGAACTATCGGCCGATATCGAAGCTGTCCCAGTTTGGTAAAATACAAGAAAAAATAGTCACTGACCAACTACGCAGTGCCCTACATCGCTTCATTATACCACATCAGCACGGTTTTTGTAATGGTCGTGGAGTGGATAGCAATATGGTGACCTTTACGGAACTACTTTCGGATGAATTAGATAATAATGCTCAAGTGGATGCTGTGTATGCCGATTTTGCAAAGGCGTTTGACAAAATTTGCCACAACACTCTATTGTCAAAATTATGGCGGCTCGGTATACATGGTGATTTATTCCGCTGGATAACATCCTACGTCAGAAATCGTAGTCAGGCTGTTGTATTGTCTGGATTTCGTTCTGAATATAAATTTATACCATCAGGAATTCCACAAGGGTCTCATTTGGGACCCTTGTTATTTATTATATATATAAATGACATCTCTAAGTTTATAAACCATTCAAAAGTCTTGCTATACGCGGATGATACAAAGATATTTAGAGTTGTTCGAAACATAGATGATGCCAAATTATTACAAAATGATATACATTCTTTTGAGCAATTCTGTCATAAAAATAATTTATTTCTGAATACCGACAAGTGCTTCTCCATAACATTTACAAGGAAGAAAAATCCCATAGTATATCCTTATCTTCTATGCGGAAAAATCTTAAATGAGGTCACAGAAATACGAGATTTGGGTATTACAATGGATACCAAGCTCACTTTTATTCCGCACATAAATAAAATAGTACAACGGTCATACAAATTATTAGGATTTATACTACGCGTGGGAAAACCATTTAAAAATATATACACTTACAAACTCTTGTTTAACAGTTACGTTCGTAGTCGGTTGGAATTTGGGAGTCCAGTATGGAACCCATATCAAAAAGTGCATCAAAACAAAATAGAACGTATTCAGCGTAAATTTATTAAAGCCTTAGACTTTAGAACTGGTCATTCACACATTGACTACGATTCATCACTTAAGTTCTACAAAATAACATCCTTGGAGCATCGCCGTAGCATAGTTGATGCGGTATATTTGTATAAGATTCTGCGTAACATGGTCGACGCCCCTTACCTTTTGGAAAATATTGGATTACGTGTACCTATTAAGCAAGAAAGAGCAATCCGAAAAAAACATGTTTTTGCTATTAAATCCAGTAAAACAAGCTATGCTGGCAACAGTTTTATAAGAAGGGCTTGTGCTTCACATAACGAACATTTTATTGACACCGATATTTTTAATTCCACATTATCTGTGTTCAAAAGACGCATCACTGAAATATTAAGTGTTAAGGCTTTATAAAAAAAAAAAAAAAAAAAATCCAAATGTTAAATTTACTATGTCCAATCATAACTCACATCTCACACAAATAATGTCCTGATACTTATTTTTATATAGTAAGTTGATGATTGACTGAGTAATTGACCCATAGGCTTACACTTATTATGACATAAAGTACCTAGGTAATTTTATATTATTTAGTATTAACTTTTTCTTTTTTCATTTCATATTATAATAGGTAGCTATGTTTGATTAAGAGTGCTGTATAAATAATAGAATATATACATATATTGGGAACTATAGGTTTAAAAACATACTATAATTCGTAAATACTTGATTAATATATGTAACTGTTTGTTCCAAATAAAGAGAAAAAAAAAAAAAAAAAAAAAAAAAAATAACCAATGTGTTTTAAAATAAATTAAGTGAACTACCGATGAGACTTTTACTTCCAAAAGAAACAACAAGAACCTTCCTACAACCTAGCTTCACTTCACAACAAATTCATACAGTCCACAACACATATAATCACGCTCATAATCCTAAAAGGGGTCGAGCAGAGCTTCATGTAACATTCGGTTACACACAAAGTCAGTCTGGCAGTATCGGCCATACAGTACCCCAAAACAGTGAGTTTGCCAGTCTGTCGCCTACACAAAAGGTGCACCAAAACCAAAAAATTACCAACTTTCAGTAAACAAACCAACTAACGCCAACAACCAGGACAGATGTTACACTCAAAATTATCTCAGCAGTCCGGTTTACACTCACACCTATCAACTAGCCCAAAGTAAGCAGCTTTCGTGCTTACTTATACTTAATAATTATATAAATATTAGAAATATACTAAATAAACATCCATGACTGGAAAACAAATGCTTTCATCACACAAACATTTGCCCCCACTGGGTCTCGAACCCAGGACCTCTTGATCTAAAAGTAGGGCCACTAACCACTCGACCAACCGGGTCATCGTATAAATCTTACCTTTGCAGATAAAGACATTGATGAATTTCTATCTTTTTCAAGGTCTTCATCAATCTATAACAAAAAAAACATTCATTACATTTTCATACATGCAAGCCCTTTTTATTTATTTTTATTTAGTAAATAAATAAGTTACCTTTTCCATCGATTCTCTCGATAAGTTATCACTTTCTTCATTATGTGATGGTTCATATACGGAACCATCAGAATCATAAATGCTGGAAAAATAATAATAAAATTAATAATACTGTCTATCTTTTACTCAAATCGTGGAGTTCATTAGAGCTCACTCACCTGTCAGTATCGTCATTATAGACTGGTGGTGGTTTAATGATTTTCTCAGATAAAATGGAAATTTTTTCCATTACATAAGCGTTTCCTGCTCCAGGAACTATTTTATCTAAAAATATATTGTTACAATGAGCTAAGTAATTTAATGTTATTTTATTACAAATCAAATAATTTCCTCATAATTGTAGAAAATAGTGCATTTATTATGTTTAATATAGCCATTAAACCATAGTAAAATATTGATAGAAATAAACTATAACACAATATCTGATAAAAAATAATTTATATCCGACCCCGCGTTCAAAATTGGTATTGACAAAATTGCCTAATTTTATTTTAAAATATTCGTAGAAATAACAACACATATCTAATAAGAAAACTAGTATTATCAAAAATATCCCACCCATCAAGGCAACCAAAAATAACAAAATACAAATAAAAATTATAATAAATATTTTTAAATAAAAATTATTATAAACATAATTACATTATAATAAATTGATTATATTTAAAAATAATAAATTACACAGTTACTTACCCACGAGAGAACATTCTACTAACACATTTCTTTTTTTCAACTTTTCAATTTTTTTCCTGTACCTCGTAAAAGGCATTTTTGTTTAACTCATATCATCCTAGTGTTCCATTTTTAAAACGGTTGCATTTTTATTTTTTTGTTCGAAGTTTTGAACGCTTCTTTAAATAAATATTTTTATGTTGGTATTACTAACATTACTAGCTGTCAGTTGAATAAATTTAATTTCACTTCGCGCGGTTTTTATGACTATAAAACAAATTTTATTTGTAAGTTTTTAGTGAAAATTATGGCGAACAGGAAAATGTAAGTAATAATGTTTTTTTTTATATTTACCATTGACAATTTATGGTGTATACACATGTAATAATATTGTAATATCATGTCATAAAACGTTTTTAGAAAGATATTGCTTATTTGTGGGTAAATGTAAGTTGTATGTACCGTTCCATTATTTGAGCAGTAGGAACATACACACATGTAATTTTATACATCAGGATTTTTATTTTATCAGTATCGCCTTGTAATTATGATATTATTTTATTGCAGATTGACTGTGAATCAGATAATCTCGCAGTTGGAAGAAGAAGATGATGTGTTCGCAGCTGATATTTTCATCACACCTCCTGATAATTGGCAAAATAGCGACGAAGATAGTGGTGACGAAGAGTTTGCAAGTATAAATAATTTGTCAAGACATCAGTTACTTGCAGAAGCTGAACTCCGGGTCACCAGATCGTCTCAAGCTGAATCTAGGATAGTGAATGAGCTCGTTGGATATGAAGAGCAAGTGGGCCCAATACCTTCCACATCGTCGGTGACACAGCCTCCTCAGCCTAAATCCTCGTTGACTGTGACACAGCCACCGCTAAAAAGACGACGTGTTGAAGTCACGAGAAAGTGGAGGTTTGTAGATATTCAGGAAAAGGCTGAGAAAGAGTACTGCGAACCAGATTTCCTGGAACACCTGGAAAATCCTTTTCAGTTTTTTGAACTATTTTTTGACGAAGAGGTGTTCGAATTACTGCGCTCAGAGACTGAAAAAAACGCGATTCAGAAGGGTAAACATTCATTTCGCGTTACTACAACGGATATCAAACATTTTATTGCCATTTTATTATTGTCAGGATATAACAGTGTATCGAGATACAGAATGTATTGGGAACAAAGAGTTGACTGTAGTTTTCCAACAGTGGCAGCCCTTATGTCAAGAAATCGATTTGAAGATTTGTTGCGTTATTTCCATGTTGCCGACAATAATAATCTTGACCATAATGATAAGTTTGCTAAAGTGCGCCCTCTGTGGAAACTGCTCAATGCAAGATGGATAAAGTATTATCCTGGAGATAAAAATTTGAGCATTGACGAATCTATGATTCTCTATTATGGGAAACATAGCACTAAGCAGCATATCCATGGAAAGCCAATCAGATTTGGATATAAAAATTGGTCAATTTGTACACGACTTGGCTACTTGATTTATGGTGAGCTTTATCAGGGAGCTAGTACCGGAAATACCCATCCTGAGTTAGGTGTTGGTGCCTCAGTTGTTCTGGATCTAGTATCAAAACTGCCGCAAGGTAGCTACAGTTTTTATTTTGATAATTTTTTTACATCTTTACCGCTGCTTGACGAGCTGCAAAAAATGGGTCACGATGGAACAGGCACTATACCAAAGGAAATGAAGAAAACAAGTAGAGGATCTCATCACCAATGTACTGATATATTATCTAATATCACTCTTGTTAGGTATAATGACAATAACATTGTCACAGTGGCTTCCACTGAATGTGGTTCAGAACCCATAAGCAGAGTCAAACGTTACTGTGATAAACAGAAGAAGGATGTTGACCAACCCCGTTGCTTTGTAAACTATAATAAATTTATGGGAGGCGTGGACCGACTTGATCAAAATGTAGGTTGTTATAGAATATCGATTCGTCTGAAGAGATGGTACTGGCAGTTACTCATGTTTCCACTAAATGTTGCAGTCAATAACGCTTTTCAGCTATACAAAATATCTCCAGCTGCAAAGAAAAGTAACGGTACGCCTCATGATCTTTTATCATTTACAAGAGATATTGTTTGTACATACTTTCTGATGAAAGATTCAGCCCCTAATACTTCAACCATGTCAAATCCTAGATCTTCCTTGGCAGTAATAAAACGTGTGCCTGATTCTATTAGATTGGATGGTAAAGGACATCTAATTGACAAACAACATAAACAAACTCGGTGTGGTTTATGCCACAAAAATACAACTATGAAGTGTATCAAATGTAATGTTGCCTTACATACTAAATGTTCTATTATATTTCATACTAAATAACATAGGTACCCACTAATATTTTTAACGTCATTATTATAAGTTTTAACAAATATGCTACATTATCAAAGTTTTTACATTGTCCAATAAATACAAAAGTGAATATGATAGTTTTATTTTCAAACAAAAAAATACATAGCCACTAACTGTATCTTACATGTAAGTATAATCCTAGTGTTCCATTATTGGAACGGTAACGAAAAAAAAAATCTAAATGAGGTATATTTTTTCTTAATATACAGGTTTCATTATTAGTCTATAAGCGTGCTGTGATCCGATATTCATAATAATTGAACTTGTTTTACTACGGTTGGGATGATACGAGTTAAATAAAACTTCACACGCAATTCACTGTTATCTATTGTGCGTCCGAAGTGAATATGAGTCGAGACGAGGCCACCAATACTGGCGGCACCGATGTTAAGTAGTTTAAAATGCTCGGACGCAGAACTATCGTCAATCTGTTTCAAAATATACGCTTAAGGGACAAGGAAGGCGGGAGGAGGGGTATATGCAGCCGTTATTAGCGCCACTAACACCGCGCGGCAAAGCTGGAAACTAACTTTTACAAATGGAACAAAAATGCGTCCAAACAAAAAGTTCAGAATTGCAATTATAGATGTCAGGACTATCACGACTACAGCGATTGTAAAATAGCGTCCGTATACGGACGCCGGAGCGCGGTGGACGCAGCATTAAGAGCGTTTACGCCGTGCGGCAGACTCCAAGTTTAGGTATTTACACGCTGTGCGGTCATTCCCTCTCGCATTACTCGCGCTGCCGTCCAGGTACAGAGCACAAAAACAAATTCGATACTTTTTCACAAAATGAAATTAAATATACAATACAAGTTATTTAAATTGAATACTATAGAAAATTAACGGTTACACATTTAACATGAATTAAATTTTGAATATATATGTAAGTAATAATAACATCTGGTGGCCACCGGCCACCCTTGTCGCACCTATCATATAGTACATGGGTATAGTAGTTCATGTTACTGTCACGTAATAGGGTTTATTAAAACACGAGCGGGCTTTTAAAAAACGAGCCTTGGCGAGTTTTTTAATAATATCCCGCAAGTGTTTTAATACCTAATTATGTGCAGTACATAAACTAGCGTCCCTTTGGCTCCCTTTGCCGTCCTGTTTTGCTCTAAGTTTTTTGATTTTTGAGAAAAATAACTGTAACGTATTAAGCCGAACATGTTGCATAATGGTCATTAATTATGCAACAGGTAAATGACCTTTATTTTCATTTTGATTATCTTTGTTAAAAAGAATATCATTTGAGGTATTGCATTTATCGAGGAAGGCTCTAGGCTATTTTATAACCAACATTAACGCGAGCGAAGCCGCTGGCGGCCACTAGTATGATATAAATACTTGTCGCGAGATTTACTTGTGTATATCAGCGATTGAATAAATAAAGAGATATAAATAATAGAAGCAAATCTTGCCACAAACATATAAATCATATAACTAGCGCTCAGCCCGTGGCTTCTTTTGCGTATTGTTGGTTATTATATAGTTAGCCTTTCTAGATGCATCGTCTACCTCACACAAAAACAATTTTCAAAATTGGTTCAGTAGATCCAGCAATTACCTCCTACAACGTCACAAAAAAACAATTCACAAACTTTTATCATCACAGCCTTTATAATTCATTTCACTACTGGAAGACAAGACCTCTCCTTTTCAATGAATGAGGTATAGGCAGTAGTCCAACACGCTTGCATAATGTGGATTGGTAGTCAATACCCCTTTGCTGGCCTATTAGTCGCCGTCTACGACACTCATTGGAGCATATGGGGTGATGCTATTCTACTCTGCCGGTATCACGTATGGCTATTCACAAACTTACATAAACTATTTACAAACTTTAACTCTTTATCATATTAGTACATACTTACCTATATTTTTTTTAAAATGCAATTAAAGTTTACTTTCTTGTTTTTAGAGCAATTAAGTAAAATCTTTGTTTTTAAAGTTTTCTATCAGTAATTTATTGTATAGTTATTTTGACACGGTTCATTCGCATTTTCTCTACAGAGCCTTTCATTTGATACCCATATTATGGTAGTGCTAAAAGTAACAAATCTTGGGTAGTCGACAATTCTGCATTTAAAGTAATTTTATTTATTATAAAAGTATTTAGCAAAAACCATTGACTTTGCTAAGTAAAAAATACATAGATTGGAACATAGAACCTCCTTTTGAAGTTCGTGTATAACCTGAAAGAGTACAGAAGGACAAACAAACATAGGGACAAGAACGAACAGTACAACAAAATTGTACAGAATCAAGGTGTGGAGGGGAAGCCAAAGCAAGGACCACTGGTATATCGTTCTGTACATACCTATGATATTTTATTCTCCATCTCTTAACCGTTACCGAATATTACTATGTGGACCATAATATTAAAAGAATAATCCTCAAACTCCTAACTTTTGCAGTGTTACCCTCCATCATCAGCTCACCTGAAAAACCTGATAGAATAGAAATAGAAAGAAAAAAACTTAATTCAACTGTCAATCTATACGAAGGTACACATAATATTTAAGGAATTATCATCCAACTCCTAACTATTAGGAGTTTTTTTTTCATCGTCAGCTTACCTGAATAACATAAAATGATACAACTATCGGTTTATAAATACATATATTAATTCAAGAATTATCATTCAACTCCTAATCATGGAGGAGTTTTACTTGCCATCACCAGCTCATTAACATGATATGATGACTACCAGACGTAAATACTTCAATAGCTTCAGGAAATAAGATATGAAGCATATAATACCTGCATATAAAATTTGAGAGTTGCTCTCGATTTCCTCGGAATCTCATCATCAGATCCTGACTTGTTGACAATAGCACCATATCAGAAGTATTTAGAAAATAGGTCCACAATTAACAGAGATATCCGTGAACATTCATAAAATAATACATAGAGTGCAACATTTATTTATTTATTTATTGGACAAACTTAAATCTACCATTACAGGATAACCTAATGCGGCGGACAAGTTTTGTTTAATATTGCTAATACATACTCACTAACTAATACCTATTATTATTACTATCTATTTGTGTCTTATATACCTTCTATCTTATATAATTTCAATACACATTGCACCATTTTTAAATACATAACTGCTGAAAATTATATTAAATACATTATAAATAAAAAAGAAAACAAAATAATAATAATAAAAAAAAAAATAAAAAAAAAAAAAAAAAAAAAGACCTGACTTCTTAATTTAACACCTTATAAGCAACTACAGTGAAGTCATTCAGCGAACACGTAAATATATCCAGTTGGCTGGCTATCATGTTAAGCGTGATCAAGGCGCGCGTCAGCGGCGCTCGCTGTAGAAGGTTGGTGCGCGCTCGTGGCACCTCCAGTAACTGTGGTCTTCGTCGTCGCCCCACGTACTCGTCCGGCACACACAAACGAATTTCCGTTAAAATATCCGGACTACATATTTTCCCACGCAATACCTTAAACAGATATGTAGCTAGTGCCACTTCACGCCTAGTTTCTAGTTTAGAGTATCCCACCATACCCAAAACAAACAGTGTTGGGTATAATAATGGATACCCCGGGTACACCTTAAATGATTTCAGATAGAGAAATCTAAGAAACTTATTTTGGATTCTTTCTAACATAAATTTATATTTGGCTTCACTTGGTCCCCATACTACTGCATTGTATTCAAGGTGACTTCTCACTAGAGCGTCATAAAGAGCCTTCAAAGCCTTAATGTTTTCAAATTCACTTGCTTGCCGTAAGACAATTCCTAAATTCTTGTAAGCCCTGCTACAAACTTTTGCCACGTGTTTCCTGAAATTTAAATCGGCAGAGAAGCAAATTCCAAGATCTTTTACTTCCTCTACTCTTTTTAACGGTTTCCCCTCTATTTCATACATATGATGCCTAGGGTTGCGGACACGAGTGAAAGACATAACTGAACACTTGGCGACATTGAAATAAAGTTTATTATCATGGCTCCATTTGGTTACTTTGTCTATATCTCCCTGGAGCACTTCATGATCAGATACATCCCCCACTACGTGAAACAATTTCAGATCATCAGCAAAAAGCAGGCAAGATGATTCCTGAATTACCACAGATAAGTCATCTATCATCAGTATGAAGAGAAGAGGACCCAGATTGCTGCCCTGACTGACACCCGATCTCGTATAATACGGTTCAGAAAGCTGTCCTCCACAGTCGACAAACTGACGTCTGTCCCGCAAGTAACTGGCAAAGAACCTTAATGTATGTGGTGTGCAACCCTTACCAGCTCAGCAACATAGAACTTTATATGAAGTCGGTTATCAATACTAAAAGTATCAACACCATCGTTCGTTCTGTAGTAGCATTACGAATATTTACGCGTGATCACGGAGCTAGCACCGAGCGACGTGACCTCTCTCCGACAAGCCTCATGGGCGACTGATTTGAAAGCGATTGCGCGGACTGTTTTATACTGATTTTTAAATAATTGTTATAAATATATTATAGTTTGTTCAGATATCATTTTTACACCAAAATTTAGAGTATATATTCTTCTTTTAAATTACATCATTTGTTTCTTCAAATAAGGGATATTAATTGTTAGAAATAGCAATTTTCCAAATCGTATTTTCGTAATACTTGCAGTGTGATTTGATTTTTCTTTAATTAGTAATTCTATGAAATTGAATTTTTTTTCTTTACAACTATTTTGTTCGGGATATTGTCAGTTACACAGTATTTTTTATTTCATTGTAATATTAGCCTTTTCGGATATTAAGGGCTTCGAAATTGCATCTAAACGTAAAATTTTAAAAATGCTGTTAAGAAATTTTGTTATAATTTATGAATAAAGAATTAAATGAAATATTTTCCTTTACAACTTTTTGCGAAAGAATATTATCTAGTAGTTTTTATAACATTTATATTGATAGAATAAGAATTCATGGAAATTAAGAACCTCAAAAAGTGCCGATTTTTGCAAAATACGCGTAAACGCTCTTAAATGATATTTGGACAATAGGTGGAAGCAATAATTCTAAAGTTAATTAAGTTAATTTATTTTATTATATTATTTTTATTATGATTAATTATTAAAGACTTGACAATGTGAATTATGACTCTTTCCAAATCAATACTATGAAAACTGTAAAGGGAGGATAAACTTGTTGAGTTTCTTGACGGTTCTTCTCAGAACAAGGCCTCCTGGTAGACTCGTGAACCGATGGCATCAAACTTGACTTTCATAAGTTTACAAATTGTACCTAAATGAATAAAGAAATTTGAGTTTGAGAAGACCTCAAGGTATAGCAAAAGATCTGCCGTCATCTGAAGAAGAACATGATCATGATCCCTACAGTGATGCTGACGGATAATTTGGGTCTGATGGCAACTACAACCTTGCTGAAGATGAAGGAATTTTATCTAATTCTTCATCGTCATCAAAAGGTATACAAGCAAGCATGATACGCCAACTGAATGAAAATAGTGGCTCTGATAAAACAGTAAGTGACTTTGACTCTAACCCTCCAACAAGACATACACCATGCTATAGATAATTTAGTTCCTGCTGCTTCAGTCAGAATGCACCCAACTTCTTCACCTGACTTCATCTCTAAAGAAACAGAAGTGGAAATTACTTTCGAAATAGAGAATGAAAGCAATCCAACTCCAAATTTGCTGTCTCTATAAGCCCTCGAGCCTCTTTTCAGATGTTGTCGCGACGGGCAGTCGCGAAATCTCACATAGGTAAATATATTAATATTACTGGCAACACTGAAAGAACGCTTTGCGCCAATTTATCTGTCAAAAGTAAAATTCACTTGTCAATCGAACTTTAACATTCAAAATTAGCTTAATTAAATAAAGTGCATCTCGTTGTGCTGCCGTCAGCTGTGTGCCTGTTGCCACTGCGAGAGAGATTCTATGTCAGCTAAGTATTCTAGGCTAATTTCTATTCTAATTTGGTGACTATGACGATTACAATATTGCCTTAGAGATAACTTGTTCAGATATGTAACTAGCAACGTACCGGGCCCGGGACTATGGTATTGATTCTCGTTGTTTATGTGAGCTCACTAATTTCTATACCCAATGAGCGCTAAAGGGTTGCGCGGGGGAGCCTGGCCTGTTGGTGGCAACTGGGCTCCCCATGGCAGGCTTGCGTTGAGGGCGCAAGCCGGGTCGTTAATTACTTACCTTTATTATATACCCAAATGAGCGCTAAAGGGTTGCGCGGGGGAGCCTGGCCTGTTGGTGGCAACTGGGCTCCCCATGGCAGGCTTGCGTTGAGGGCGCAAGCCGGGTCGTTACTTACATGCTTACTTAATGTGTTGTGTCTGATAGCTTCAGGCCGTGGGACAGAATCTAGGAACAGATACACTGTCATATAAGGGGACCTTGAGAACCCCACTGTTATCCATGTAATAACATAATTAGGTAGAACATTGTCATTGTCCTTGTCACAGAGCAAGGAGTATAAGTATCAGTTCAATATCATGATATATGTGTAAGAAATGAATATATAAGGTGTAGATGTTTCCTAGAATGCTTAGTGACTCAAGGCTAATGAGTACTTTAACATTACAGGTGGGAGCGGAGAAAAGGCAACTCAGAGAGGGAGAGACTTGATACACTACTATTCAAGGATGAGGATAAGGGACATGGGAGCATTAGGTGTATGTTCCACTCTTCGTCCTGCCGTGGGTTTCAGATGCGAAGCAGATTAAATTGTTCAGAGACTAAAGTCTAATTACAAGGAATATAATTGTTATTGAATTTACATAGTTATTATTTACTCACATTAATTGGTAACACAAAATATATTATATAGTTTCTTTATACGACACACGGCATGGCGACATGGTGGAGGTGCTGGGATATATGTCCTGAGAATCCAAGTCCCTGATCCTGTATGAAAAGTAATAATAAACCTACTTTTACATTTGACAAAACTTGAGTTGCATTTTCTCTGCTTGATGAATTAGTACGACATCTTCTCCATAGATGGCGTAAGCATGCACTTTCTTAACTAAAAGGAATAGAGACAATTTATTTCTGATTCAAATAATTGTGTGAATAAATACATTATTTGGTAATGAGTTTTATTCAACCTGTTGTGTTCCGTTTCTATTTGTGACATTCGGTGATAAAACCCTTTATTAAGTCGTCGCTTGATTTATTTTCAAGCAGCATAACCGGAGGTTCTTTTCTGAGTTATGAATTTAATAAAACTAATAAATAAATATATTTACAAACGCAAAAAATTTAATAGTATGATTATTTTTTAACAATCAGACCTGTTTATTTTATGATAAAAGTTAAAATTTTAATAAATGATAGTTGCTTTGACTTCGCAACTTCAACCGGCCGGAGATGACGAATCCTTGACATAGTGATGTTACTCGAGTAAACTACTTACACTCTTACAAATCGATTAAGGATTCATCGCTAGATTTGTTTCGATTAGCATATTATAGATTCTAAATACCTTTATTTAATTAGTAACATTCGTAATATAAATTAAAATACAAAATACCTCTCATGTACATTATTTTTCATCAATCAATAAATAAATAAATAAATCAACATGAACATTAAAATGACTTGTTACAACTAATTAGGTTGTTAAGTAAAAATAAATAAACTGCAAATAATAAGTTATTAGTTTTAATGTTCAAAATGAACTTTATTGTAATAAAGTTCATGACACCTTTCGCTTGCCGAATTTGCTCTTCGCACCGAGTTGACTCGTTAACTCGTTTAAAAAGTTCACTCGAGTGGGGAACGACTTTAGTCGCATCACTACCTTGACCTGTCTCTTGACTATTGTATAAGGAGAAAGAAAACGCCATTTTGAGCTGTACACAAATGTTTTTCCGTTTTAAAGAATTGTTTGAAAACCAATTCACGAGTTTATTGTAGAAAACTGGATAACATACAAATAAATAAACAGTAATCACCTCACCGAGAACAATTGGTAAGTTTATTGAAACGAATTTATGTACTGTTGGATGCAGTCAGAAGGATATATTCTACAAATAATTTCGTGGTTGTTTGATAAGGCGAAACATCATGAATCTAAATTATTGTTTTATATGTGTGTGTGTTTTCATGAAATACATAAATGAAAGATTTGTAGTTAACTATCAAAGCGAATATTAGTAATTAAATGTACATCTTACCTACCTACGTATTTTAAGAAAATTGATGGGTTTCAGAACGTTTATATATAAATTACCCTTTGAGGGCTTGGAAAGTAGCCGCCTCGCAACTACCTCTTCTAATAATATTGGAAAAAATAAGTATGTAAGTATAATAAAACATTTTACAAACAGACATAAAACTTTTTAACAAACTTTAACTCCTAATCTATCATATTTAGGAATTTAACTATAATAACAAGAGCTACTGCTGTACTAGAATGTCCTGGGTTCGATTCCCATATAGGATACATGTCGATTCACTTCTGTTTCACTGTCGGTTGTTTCCAAGTTTGGTTAGAAAATTTAAACTACCTACCTAAGCTAAGCCTAACAGCTATGCTAGTTGGTAGGCTTAGGTAATTCTTACATTTTTTAGTCTTATAATAGTCATACATAGTATACTGTACTACTTCTAATAATGCTAAGAATGTCGATAACCATAACATGGCTATAGGAGGGATGTAAGGCAAATGTGTTTAGAGTTATGTGCATTCTACCTTGCTAACTGATAAGGTAACTCTTTCTTCAATAATTTAATAAGAATTCACTTGCACTTAACATGCATTATATCCTTGTTAATTAACAAACCTGTTATTTTTCACTTGATAGACACAGTTATTGTTATAATTTAGTGTTAAAATTTCTCACTACCTGATTACTACTTGACATGTTACTCACAATCATGGTGACATTACTATTTTAAATTATAATAACTTTCATCTGAGAAGAGTGTCAAGGTAATGAACAACAATATCACTCAAAATTCTATTCTTGTCTAGTTTGTACAGAAAACCAGTATAAAACATTAATAGCAGAGTTTGTAATTACATAGGCTTCCGTACTTTATTAATGATCAAAACATCCTAAAACCAACATAAGACGGAATAGAAATATATCCTTTGAAGATTTCAAAGGAGTTATAGAATAAAGGGTCATGAATCGGTTGGGTTGACCGTACATTGAAGTGAAAACAGAGCATAACATGATATGAATGATAATTAAATAAACATTGTTAGTACATGCCATGTACTATTTCCAAGGAAGGTGGACTAAATACAAAGAAATAAAAGTTCTACTTTGTTGTTTAATAAAGTTATGTTAAAGTTTGACTTACCTACCATAATTTTCAAACTTACACAAGGCATAGTTCTTCTAGGCAACCTATGGGTATAAAGAAAAAAAAATATACAAATTAAATAAATAAAAGTGTGTTGCTCATGATAAACCTTAATTAATGTGAAATTAAATGAGAAGGAATTTAAGTCATGAGTTTTGATTTAATTAATGTATTCTAATGTCAAATGAATTGCTTTACATGAAGTAAAGACTAAGTTGACACATAACCATGCAATTAATGCATAGAAATTATTTTGCAAAATTTAATATTATTCTCAAATTTTAAGATACTTTGTACCTTTGTGAAGTATGGCGTTGGTCTACTTGAGACATATACAGCCTAGTTGTTTGTAAAATTTGAATTTTACATATGGTCTAATATGTACTAATGAAATTGCATACATCATGTGAGGCATAGTGGTACAGTTAACATATAGCAACTTATGAGTTATATACATTTTTTGTACACTCACTACTGGTCATAGTGAGACCTACGTATTTACTTCTGAATTTCTGACGTTGTATGAAACTGAAGCTTTTAACACATAGGCACATGATTACTTTCGAGTTTCTAACACTTGTAAAAAACATGAAGCTGACTTAAGTAAATAATACATATACAGTTAGCTGCACTCTTGTACAAGTATCATCTTTCGTAAACTCTGTATCCATATTTGGGTGTACAAAATGTTTAAATAAATAATAAATGAGACCAAGTTTGTTGGTTAAATAAGTGTTTACCTTGCCACTTCCAGATTCAATCACCATGGAAGGAGTTATGATGCAGAGGTTACAGCTCATCATATCAAAGTTAGAGGAGTTGACTACTGAAGCTCTCAAATTCATTGATCAACTTGACAATTTAAAGGAGGCAGAGGTTATAGTTAAAAAACTGCAGATTTCCATAAGTCGGTTCGACACAGAACTGAATAATTACTTCCGTATGAGCGTGGATCCATCAACGGATGATGTTTCATCATTTAGCGAAAGCCAATTAAGGGCTGAAGACGTACTAGCCGAGTTGTCTATTAAGCTACAAGCAGCTAAAACCGATAACTCACAAACTTTGAAGAACGTTACTCTATCCTGCAAGTTACCCAAGTTAAATCTTCCTGAATTCGGGGGTGACATCCTTGAGTGGCATCAGTATTGGGATCAGTTCAATTCAAACATAGGAAGAAGGAATCTATCTGATGTGGATAAACTTTTATACTTGAAATCTTCACTTAAAGGAGATGCGAAAAGGGCTATTGAAGGTTTGGAGACTACAAACAACAATTATCAGATAGCTATCAGCACATTACATGACAGATATGGTAGACAAAACCATATAATTGATGCTCACTATGCTGCTCTATACAAAGTCAGAAAGGGAAATAATACAACAGAAGCGAGAAGTGTTTGAACGAAATAGAGAAGCACTTAAGAGTACTTAGTTCTTTAGGAGAAGATATAAACCACAATCATCTGAGATTCCTCATCATGGAAAAGTTCCCAGAGGATATCATATATGAAATGAAAATGAAACTCAGTGTAGAGACCATCGAAGAAATGAGAAAACATTTAGAAATCATCATATCTGCTAGACAGGATGCCACTAGGATCACTCAAGAGAATACAACAGAAGAATATACTACTCAGACATTACATTTAAATGTATTCAATAAAAGGAATAAGTATACAAGGGATATCAAACAAAAGGGGTTCATGCAAAGTAACCAAAAGAATGTAACTAATAAAAGAGAATATAAAACGGGTAACGGAGAAATTAAGGATAAGAAGTTCGGACAGTTCTATAAAGATAAGACTTCTCAAAATCATAGAGAAAGGCGCACGAAACAGCTTAAGAGAAAATTAGAAGAAAGAGAAGTCAAGAAGGAAGTACCTGAGAGAAAGAAAGTTAAATTGCAATGCATTTTCTGTCAAGGAAGTCATTATAACGATAAATGTCTAAACGTAAGGACACTAAAGGATAGGAAGGACAAATTAAGAGGCCGCTGCTACAACTGTTTTGGTAAAGGACATACGTGTGACAATATGCAGAAAGAGAATACAGTGTGTATATTGCAAGTCAACGGGAAAACACAATAGGGCATTGTGTCCCCAATGTTTCTCTGATAAGGAAGTGTCTACAAGCACTAACACATTGCATGTCACTGGTGGCTCAACAGTACTACAAACTGCTGTGGTAAAGGCAAAGAATGAGAGCGATGAACATTGGGATGTGAATTGTCGAGCACTTTTGGACACTGGCAGCCAGCGAAGTTACGTTACCCAAGCCATAGCAAAGCAACTTAACCTTTATGTAGAAGGGACGGACAATCTCTCAATATTTACTTTCGGTTCGAAATTACCACGTGTAGTGGAAAGCGGAGTTGTCAAGTTACAACTACGGACTCGGACTAACAATGTAATAACATTATTCGCAAATGTAGTATCACACATATCTGAAGGTGTTCCATATCCGGATTTGATACTTGACAAATTCAAAAATGATAGAATCTTAGCTGATGATGGATCATTATCACCAAAAATAGACATTTTAATCGGCAACGACTACTACTTCACACTTATCTCAAGCGGGAAGATAAAATTAGCAGAAAACTTATTCCTAATAGAATCAAAACTTGGATGGATACTCACAGGACAGACTAACACGAAAACTGGTGATGACTTGTCGGTGATTACCTACTTTCAAGCAGCAGAAAGTAAATTGACAAAACCTGATCTTCCATTAGACAATGGGAACTTGAAATGTCTATGGGAATTAGAGTCTATAGGTATATGCGATCCACCAGGAGCAGCTAGAGATGAAGAAACTATTAAGCAGTTTAACAATACCATTGAAGTAATTAATAACAGATATACTGTGAGTTGGCCGTGGATAGAATATCCACCAAACCTACCATCTAATTTTGGTCTATCCTTTGGAAGATTAGTAACCTTACTCAAACGAATAGAAACAGAAACTTTACTTGCTTATAACGATACGTTGAATGAACAAATAGATAAAAGAATTATAGAGGTAATACCGGAAAGTGAAAGGGGTGAGGAGTTAGATCATCCAATCCATTACCTACCGCATCATGGCGTACACAGCCCTGGAAAGCCAATAAGAATTGTATACGATGCTTCTGCAAAGACCAAGGACAATAAAAGTCTAAATGAATGTTTACAATGCGGTCCACTGATGTTGGAAGACTTAACTGGAATGTTAATTAGATTTAGATCACGGCGAATTGGAATAACAGCTGATGTCGAGAAGGCATTCTTGCAAATAGCACTCCACGAAAAGGACAAGGATGTAACAAGGTTCCTGTGGCTGAAGGATATTACTAAACCAGTCACTGAAGACAATCTTATGCACTTAAGATTTTGTAGAGTTCCGTTTGGAATTATATCTAGTCCGTTTCTGCTCAATGCTACTTTAAAACATCATCTGTTCAACTCAAATATGGAGATTTTGAAACAAATTGTGAACGAGTCAAAAGATGTAGACAACCTTGTGACTGGAACAGAGTCCATTAAAGAAGCAACTACGTTGTACAAAACTTCCAAGAAAGCTTTCGAAGAGATTTCCATGAACTTAAGAGAATGGAGTTCAAACTCCAAACGATTCATGGAGAATATTCCAGAAACAGATCAATACAAAGAAACTAGTATAAAGGTTCTTGGACTTAATTGGTACTTAGAAGAGGACACGTTACGCTTGAAATTGAAGAAATTAAATGATGCGAATACCAAGAGAGAAACATTGAAGATTATCGCTTCAATCTACGATCCGTGTGGCTATGCTGTACCTGAGTTATTAGCAGCTAAAGTCTTTCTACAAAAACTGTGGATAGAAAAGTTTAAATGGGACACACCATTACCTACTGACTTAAAAGAGGAATGGTTAGAAATTTCCAAGAATTTGGAAAGCATTAGAGATATTGTTGTACCACGTTATTACTTCCAGAATAATGACATTAAGGATATTCAACTACATTGCTTCACAGATGCTTCCAGCAAGGCTTATGCAGCTGTGATCTACGTGACATGTAACAAAAGGACAAGCTTTGTAATAGGCAAGTCGCGCCTTGTACCCATTAAAGACCAAGAAAACCTATCAATTCCACGCTTAGAACTTTTGGGAGTATTAATTGGCAGTCGTCTACTCAAATATGTCATAAGGTATCTTGATCTCAACTTAACACAAATAACTCTATGGACAGATAGTCAAATAGTTATTGATTGGTATCACACCAAAAAGCTCTTGCCACCATTCGTCGCTAGAAGAATAGAAGAAATAAGACGAAACGTGCCATTAAACATGAGGTATGTTCCAACAGAATTAAATCCAGCTGATATAGCTACAAGACCTACTGCCCAAAAGGAGGAAAGATTGAAATGGCTGTGACACGCTCTGACCGTGGGAAGCACGGCCAGATGTGCAGAAAAGAGAGAAATAAAAGATAGGTTAAATTTAACACTATTTATTAGCCCAGGGCGTGAGTGGGCTTTCGCACTGAGGTTCTCGTACTTTAGAAAGAGAGACTTAGCTTCGGCGGTTAGCGCAGGAAGCGGCAGGAACCAGGCACGTCGACTACCAGCGTGGTCGGCGTGGGTTCAGCTTCGGCCGGTAGGGTGGCACGAAGCACAGCAGCGGAGCAGCAGGGTAGACGGCCCCTGGGAAAATGGAAGAAGAGCCCCAGTTTCTCCGAGCTACAGTTTATATACTTAATTACTTCGAGAACTTTCCCAAAAATTTGTAGTGGGAGTTCCGTTTAATGAATAATGCAGCCATAACCAAAGGACGGTTTATACAGAGTAAGTGAATCTATGGTTGAAGTAGCAGTAAATTATGTAAACAAAAATAATTTAAATTGTTTATCATATTATTATAGACGCAGAAAATACAAGTTAAAATATATTAGTTATTTAATTAATTTATGGCACAAATTAGGTGGGCCAAAAGGCTTTGTATACAAAGTTCGAGATATTTTTAAAATGGAGGGTAGTCAGAATCATTATTTTAAATAATAGAATTTAGAAACGGGTATCGGCGTCAGCCGACATGAGAACTGTCATTAGTAGACAGATCAAAATAAGTTTATGAAATAACAATTGCTGTGTTTATATTTGTTTTAAAAACAAGTAAAAGTTAACATTAGTATAGAATATTTAATTATTATAGTTGATAGTTATGTGATGCTTTGTTTGTATGGATTTTTTTATTAAAAATCAACGTAAGTATATTGGAAGACGGTTTAGACCGTGACAGCTGTCTGGACCAAATTTCTTGGCAGACGATTCCAAGAGTTGGCCATCGAGTCGTAGGAGCCAACATTCCTTTTTGATTGGGGAGGGTCTCACAAGCGAGCAAGATATATCACCTTTGAGAAAACAAATTCCAGTAGAAATGGAGCAAGAGATAGAAAATGACAATTATACTAAAGATGATAACATAAATATACAAGAAGTTAAAAGAATACAAGAACAATACTTTCCAGAAGAAGTGAAAGGTAAAGAAACTAGCCTCAGTCGAAACCTTGGGTTATTTATAGACATTGATTGCATACTGCGATGCAAGGGCAGATTAAGAAATGCCAATTGGTCCTTTGATAAAAGATACCCAATACTAATTCCAAAAGACTGCGAATTCACGGAAAGTTTAATCCGAACAACACATGAGAAAAATTATCACGTAGGCGTTAACCACACTCTAAGCATCATACGTCAAACATACTGGATTCCCCATGGTAGAAGCCAGGTGCAGAAAGTTATAAGGAAATGCGCAAACTGCATTAAACATGGAGGTGGACCTTACAAATTACCGCCTACACCTGCACTACCACAGGAGAGAGTGAACTATAGCTCACCTTTCACATACACAGGTATTGATTACCTCGGACCAGTCTATGTGAAAAATGACAATAAAGAAGAAAAAAGATGGATATGTCTTTATACATGTTTGGCAGTACGTGCCATACTCCTAGAGATAGTCAAAGATTTATCGGCAGAAGAGTGCCTCCTCGCAATGAGGAGATTTATCGCTTCGAGAGGTGTACCACACACCATCCTTTCAGACAATGCGACACAATTCAAGCTAACTGCTGAAGTAATGTCTAATAACTATTGCATTATTAACAAGATCAAATGGAAGTTCATACCCCAGTTGGCACCATGGCACGGGGGTTTCTACGAACGTTTAGTAGCATTAGTGAAACATTGTATGAAAAGAACTCTTACTAAACAGACATTGAACGATAGTCAACTTAGCACTGTCATGAAAGAAATCGAAGCTGTTCTGAACACGAGACCATTGACGAACGTCAGCTCTGATCTAGAAGATGTTCTGACACCTTCAAGCTGAGCATACTGAAGTTGTAGAACCCGTAGAAACACTCGATGGTCCTCTAACAGAACCGCCACAAGTTGAAATGACACCTGAGAGCGCCAGAAATAGAAATGAAGTTTCAAGTACTGAAAAAAGAGAAGTGAGAGACGCGTCCCTAAGAGCTCGAGAGAAGATTAAGGAGTGGACGCGTGATCTGATGGATCGATTGTAACTTGTCGCCCTCGGGAGTGTCGCGACGGGCAGTCGCAAAATCTCACATAGGTAAATATATTAATATTACTGGCAACACTGAAAGAACGCTTTGCGCCAATTTATCTGTCAAAAGTAAAATTCACTTGTCAATCGAACTTTAACATAACTTTAGCTTAATTAAATAAAGTGCATCTCGTTGTGCTGCCGTCAGCTGTGTGCCTGTTGCCACTGCGAGAGAGATTCTATGTCAGCTAAGTATTCTAGGCTAATTTCTATTCTAATTTGGTGACTATGACGATTACAATATTGCCTTAGAGATAACTTGTTCAGATATGTAACTAGCAACGTACCGGGCCCGGGACTATGGTATTGATTCTCGTTGTTTATGTGAGCTCACTAATTTCTATACCCAATGAGCGCTAAAGGGTTGCGCGGGGGAGCCTGGCCTGTTGGTGGCAACTGGGCTCCCCATGGCAGGCTTGCGTTGAGGGTGCAAGTCGGGTCGTTAATTACTTACCTTTATTATATACCCAAATGAGCGCTAAAGGGTTGCGCGGGGGAGCCTGACCTGTTGGTGGCAACTGGGCTCCCCATGGCAGGCTTGCGTTGAGGGCGCAAGCCGGGTCGTTAATTACTTACCTTTATTATATACCCAAATGAGCGCTAAAGGGTTGCGCAGGGGGGCCGGGCTTGTTGGTACCAACCGGGCTCCCCATGGCAGGCTTGCGTTGAGGGCGCAAGCCGGGTCGTTACTTACATGCTTACTTAATGTGTTGTGTCTGATAGCTTCAGGCCGTGGGACAGAATCTAGGAACAGATACACTGTCATATAAGGGGACCTTGAGAACCCCACTGTTATCCATGTAATAACATAATTAGGTAGAACATTGTCATTGTCCTTGTCACAGAGCAAGGAGTATAAGTATCAGTTCAATATCATGATATATGTGTAAGAAATGAATAAATAAGGTGTAGATGTTTCCTAGAATGCTTAGTGACTCAAGGCTAATGAGAACTTTAACATTACAGGTGGGAGCGGAGAAAAGGCAACTCAGAGAGGGAGAGACTTGATACACTACTATTCAAGGATGAGGATAAGGGACATGGGAGCATTAGGTGTATGTTCCACTCTTCGTCCTGCCGTGGGTTTCAGATGCGAAGCAGATTAAATTGTTCAGAGACTAAAGTCTAATTACAAGGAATATAATTGTTATTGAATTTACATAGTTATTATTTACTCACATTAATTGGTAACACAAAATATATTATATAGTTTCTTTATACGACACACGGCATGGCGACAGATGTGGCTGTAGACTCTGAACCAGTCATTGCGTCATGAACAAGATATTGCTTTACCATCCGCAGTAGTTACAGCATCAGCATCAGCGTCACATAATATCACAATATTTGTAATGGGATGTGGCACAAATGCTTAAGAAGTCGTCTGCTAGAGCATTCGCGTCGCACTTGATGGTGTTGGATGGTACGTACCATGACGGAAATGCTAGAGCAGTCGCAAAAATCTCATACAAAAATGTGTCAGTGAAAGTAATGGTGCCCTCCAGTATGTCAGTGAAAGTAATGGTGCCCTCCAGTAGACCTTAAAATAAGAGTGATTGAACGTTCTTTCATTAAAGTGTTTCCGAAGACAAGTGTGTTAGTGAGAATTTAATGTTTAGGTGTGGACGAAACGGATTGTTACAGTTATAATTTTGACAACTCTTTTGATGAATTTATAAATAAGTAGGTTTTGTAGCAATATGAGCCAATCGCCAACAACAGAAACAGGTTAGTATCACTTAGTATTTTCTGTCTGGCTGACTGGCCCGGCCCCTTGTCCTTGATAAGCAAAATTTGTATCAATCAAATGTATCCTGTTAACACCAGCATATACCCAGCCACCACCAGCAGCTTTCATTTTCAAAGTATCGGTATTTGAAGAAAGTTTAAAGCATGGCTTTGTGGCCGGGCCAGCCTGAAATTTTCAAGCTGACCACCTCTATATCATGACAACTACAACAGGTAGGGACAATGTGCTGCTACTGAAGAAATGTACACTAGAAAATACACTTATTCATGCATAATTTTATTCTAAAATACAATATCGTAGGAGATATTGATGCGAATGGGGGTCAGGCTAAAATCCACTATGTTAAAAATAAAAGTATACAACCCTTAGATTAAATCAAAAACCGGATAAGTGCGAGTTGGACTCGCCCTCCGAGGGTTCCGTAGAAATTTGTCGTGTCGTGTTCGGTTCAGCGCCATCTCTGAGCGACGTTGCGAAACTTACACTTTGAGAGTGTCGAAATATAAGTTTTTCGTATCTTTTTTTTTGCGTTAACTTAGAAATTTGATTTTTTCACAGCTTCAAGGAACTGTAGACCTGAGTATATGGTTTCAATTTCAACTCGATACCTCCACTCGTTACCGAGATAAGCGTATACCTCGATGATTGATTACGTACTTTAAATAAAGACTACATTTTATATGATTTAATTACAAATGAATAGTTTTTCCTGTATTTTTAGTATATGACAATATTACTTGCCAAATTTCATAGTTCTAGGTCAACGGGAAGTACCCTATGAATTCTGATTCCCTTGAGAGTGTCAAAATATACGTTTTTGGCGACATAAACGGCCGTATCTTTTTTTGCGTTTGTTTTTTTCACAGCTACAAGGGACCGTAGATATGAGTATATGGTTTTAATTTCAACTCGATACCTCCGCTCGTTCCCGAGATAAAGGGTCTTGACAGACAGACGGACAACAAAGTAATCCTATAAGGGTTCCGTTTTTTTCCTTTTGAGGTACGGAACCCTAAAAAGGGAAGATATGTTACCCGAGTAACACACGTGTTCCTACAAAACTGTGTCCAATGTACCTACTACGTCTCAGTCTCTAATAGAACAGTGAATCGTTTTTCCCACCACGGCTAGTTCCGGACGGCCCTTTTTAGGGCAACGACCGCGCCCGGGGTCTCCTGGATGCGGTCCGATGGCTGCTCCCGGTGTCCTCGTCGGGAGGACGCGCCAGGTCGAGCAGCCGTCGGTGAGGAGGCGGCCCACACACACACAAACACACACACACACACACACACACACACACACATACACACACACACACACACACAATTTTAATTTTATATTCTGTATTGCTTTGATTTGTTTTTTGTTAGATATTTCAAAGTACCTTGGTGATAATACGAACTGGAAGAGCGGTGACTTCCTGATACAGGTATCTTTATACTCAGATGTTTCGCGCATTTTTCGGGTAGTGTGTATTAGTGAAATCTCTCGTAAGAAAAAGTGAAATAAAAAGGCCTAGACCGTAAGTATGATTCTTTTTTCTTGTTGTATGTAATAAATGAATAAATAGGCTATTGTACAAATGTATTTATTGGTAAAAGTAACTTAGAACATATTTGTTACAACATTGGAAATATGACGTGTCACCCGTAGGTGACACTGGGCATTATAATGAGGGTATTCTTTTGAGTTCCTCTATGTGGTTATGGTGAGTTCCAGCTTATTTACGTATTCCAGGTTGACTTTAGATGAAATTGCCGAGGAGTTGCTCGCCGGGGACGACCCAGGTGATATTATTTTATTTCCTCCTGATGATGGTGTGGTGACGGACGAGGATAGTGGTGATGAAAACGAAGCTAACATTCTCCATCTTCCCAGTCGCATGCTTCGATCTCAAGTGGAAGTACTAAATAGACCATCTACTTCTTGAGAAGTGCATGGCGTGGAAGAAGAAGAAGAAAACGGAGAAGAAGTCAGCGTACCTGAACCGAAAAAGAAAAAGAAGAGAAAAGAGAACGCTGTAAAAAAATGGTCCGATAATGACCAAAATACTTTTACTTCTTGTGGTAAAGGTGATTGTGATGAAGAAGTTTTCAGTAATACTGAGGAGGACCTGTCTGCAGTGCAATGTTTTGAATTGCTTTATAGCGACGACATAACACAATTCATTACAGATATGAGCAATTTGTACGCTTTACAAAGAAATCATTTTCTGAATGTAAATACCGAAGAAATTCGGGTGTATATTGCAATACTACTTCTTACCGGATATTTGACGCCGAAATACATGCGAATGTTCTGGGAAGTAAAAATGAACTTATAGCATCAAGTATGAGACTCAATCATCACCTAGCTTAAGTTGGGATGCAATGCTTTTTCATACAAATGTCAAATTAGAACTGATTAGTGATATTGAAATGTACAAAATGCTGGAAAAGGGTATTCGTGGTGGTCTAGCACAGTGTTCATTACGCCATGCCACGGCTACAAATAAATATCTTCCAAACTTTGATTTATCAAAAACATCTTCATTTCTTATATATTTAGACTGCAATAATTTGTACGGCTATGCGATGACGAAAAAATATCCTATTTCTGAATTCAAATTTTTGACGTATGATGAAATAAAACTTTTTAACGTATTGAATATTTCTGATGATAGTGATATTGGTTATATTTTAGAAGTTGATTTACTATACCCAGATTACTTGCATAAGTCACATCAAGATCTGCCTTTCGCTGCTGAAAAACTTATACCTCCGGAGAGTAAAACCAAGAAATTCATTGCAAGCCTTTATGACAAATATAACTATGTAATTCACTACATACATTTAAAACAATGTATACAACATGGCTTAATACTCTCAAAAATACATCGTATTATCAGATTTAGACAAGAATGCTTCTTGAAACCATACATTGATCTAAATACTTCTTTGAGACAATCATCGAAAACAGCATTTGAAAAAGATTTTTTCAAGTTACTGAATAATTCAATATTCGGTAAAACAATTGAAAACAAAAGAAAACAAGTAGATGTAAAACTTATAAGTAGATGAACAGATAAGAAAAATATTACAAATAAGCATTTAGGTGCTGATAAATTAATTGCAAAGCCTAACCTACGAAGTATAGACGTATTCTCTGAAAATTTCGCAGCAATCCAGTTGTCGCGAATACCGCGAAGTTTCATAATCTGTAGAAATATTATTTTCGATTGACGGTACACATCAACGTGGCGAGCGGACGTCTTTTGCGTTCGTGGCTCAGACGCAGCCGATATCTCTTACTAGTCTGTGCAGTCGTTTTACAGACACAGTCGGTGTATTTCAAAGAACCGTGAGTTTGTACAATTTAGTGTTTTACGAATGTACTTTGATTCTATGTCTTTGCATTGAATGCACCTATGGTGCATTTAGTCGATAAATACATACCTACCTACCGTTATCTCAGTGTTATAACTCAACACACAATATGGTGATAATTATGTGTTCTCAGGTGGTTCTCAGTTTTAAGACTCAGATAAATTGTTCAGGTCCAGACAAGGACATACTCAGAATACTAGCTCAGTAATGTTGAGTGGATAGGGGTCGCTATAAGTGGAGGTGGAGGCGACTACCGGGCTGCGGTCCTTTTTGACGTGTGTATCAACAATGTTGATAGCACAGAACTGCTCAGAATTTCAATCTCAACTCAGTAAAGTCCGATCTCTTAACAGATGTGAGACTTTGTTTAGTTATCATCAGGTTATCATCACATATACAACAGTATCTACAGTAATCGCCTTGCGTGGCTGAAGCAGATATAATTTTACAGGCAACGTTTGGCGACATGGTGGAGGTGCTGGGATGGTGTTTATTCCCTTTCCGTAAGGTTTATTAATGTGAAACAAAAGTGAAAATAAAAAAAAATATGTGTTATTTTGTTGAAATTATAATTTGTGCAGTGATACGAGATAACGTCGGCGCAGGCGCCAGAACGGCGCGCCAGCCAGTCTGGCCGCGGCGGCGCCGGCGGCGGCGCAGTGCCTATAGTTCATTTGCGTTAAGAAAATAGTGACTCATCATCGACTGCCGGCCAAGCCACGCCCCCTAGCCAATTAAAACGCTAGAAATTAGTAAGGCGAGTTCACAGTGCTCAGTTGAAGTCAGACCTTCGAATTGATCGGTTGTGTATTTTGCGTACTACTTGTTTAAAATTAAATTTGGAAAATGGATATCTCACCTATTAAAAAAAATAAAAGTGGATCAATTATACATAGCGGAGAGAGACGCGTAATTTACAATGTTTATAAGTATTTCAAACAGATTGATTTAAATGAGACTGTGGAGAGCATAGTAATTAAAACTGCAAGTGCATGCGGTGTGTCCGAAAACACTGTTTATAAAATTATAAAAGAACAAAAAGAAACGAATACATTGAAATCACCCGTGAAAAAAAGAGCTCGACTATCCACGGTCGATAAATTAGATGAACTAGACAAATGTGCAATAAGGAGAAAAGTACACTCTACAGGGTGAAATTGAAAACGTTGGCATCCTTTTAAAATAAGATTCTACCCATGGTTAATAGTGCATACACCGCATATTAGCAAAATCAAAAGAAGTAAAATTTCAATATCAAAAACCTAGAAAAACCATTTTAGTTTCTTAAGAATAGCTTAATAGTGCAAATAAACAATAAAAATATTAATAAAATAAATAAATATTAATATGCTGTTATCCAAACAATTTCAAAAATATCAAGTTGAATAGGTCCGCTTGAAACGACGCGACACTCTGCCGCTCGGCGCGTGCGTATTTTCCCACTACGAATTCATTCATAAAACCAAAAAACTTATTCGTAAATCATTAAAGGAAGACCGCGCGCGCAGCCGTCCTTTGTACCCCTTTGACATCGCGCCGCCACCGCGCACCGTCACCTTTCGGCTTGCGCCGACGACGCCTCTCGCCGCCCGCCGCTCGCCCCGCCCGCTTCAGTCGGCGCAAGCGCAAAATACTATGTACCTATTTTATTTATTAGTACGGCTTTACGCTTATTTGTTTATGCACGTATTACTTTGCTCGGTCTCGGGAACTTGTCGTCGCACACGCGTTAAGGATTGCAGTGGCTGTTTTATGGTAGTATTGTTATCGTATCGTAATGCCTCGACCACGTAATGTGCAAGGACGGTACACAAACCAACAGTACATACAAACAAATTAACATGTGTGAACTCGCGTAAATCAAATCCCGTAATCAAACCGGTTTTATGGCACGCACAATATCATGCCATCCGAGTAATCGTATGAGAGTGAAAGTGAAACGAGAGACGAACTCAAAAACAAAATAATCTTAGCCTTTGAAGCTGTAAAATTGCAAGGCTCTGTATTGAACAGAGTGAAAGACAATCATATTAAACAATTGTTAAAATATTTGTGAGCAAAAGTGATAGGTAATAAGTAAATCATGATTTGAAAATTCTTATTAACGTGAATACTTTAATTTCGCCTTTTGAAATACGCCAAAAACTTTAAAAGTGTTAATTGTGTGTTATGTTATTCATGAGTTTGTTCTTATTTCATCTGCCTGTTGCCGAAGTTTTAATCGTCCTAAGCTGGAAAAAATAGGTATGAAGTTTAGCGTTCATTATCCATTGTTATTGTACCTACAAGGTAGATCAGCTGTTCTCGCGGATCGCGAGAGAGCGACGCCCCCGACTACGTGTAGGTATCGACGCTTCGCTGTGTCGCACTAAGCATGTTGCTATCTCGAAAGAAAATGATACTTTATCAATTTCTCATTTATTTTGTAGTTTCTTTAAAGTTGATTTTTTTTTATTCGGATACGCATAAAAATAATCCCTAATTTAAGTACAATGGTAGACTGAATTGATGCCAATGACTTCAAATTCACCCTGTATATATTTAAATAACGAGTATCCAACATTGGACAAAATAATAACACTGCGAAGCTGATGAAGATATTCCTGTTTTCAAACGTACAACACTTCACAAACTACTGCACGAGCTTGGTTTTGATTTCAATAAACAAGATAGTAGAACATTGTTTGTGGAAAGAGAAGATATTGTTTTATGGAGGCGAAAATACTTAAGACAAATAAAAGAATATAGAAACGCTAATAAAACCATTTACTATCTCGACGAAACGTGGGTAAACGCCGGACACGTAAAAACAAAAGTGTGGTTGGATACAACAGTCAAGAATAAAAGACAAGCTTTCCAAGATGGCTTATCAACCGGCCCAAAAGCTCCGACAGGGAAAGGGAAAAGGTTAATTATATTGCACATTGGCAGTGAAAAAGGATTCCTGGAAGATGGTTTACTAGTCTTTGAATCTAAATCTACAAAAGATTATCATGAAGAAATGGATGGTGAAAGATTCCTTAATTGGTTCAATAGTATAATACCGAAGCTTGAACCAAGAAGTGTGGTTGTCATGGATAATGCTCCCTACCATTCGGTAAAAGTTGAAAAAATACCCACGGCCAGTTGGAATAAGCAGCAAATACTAGAGTGGTTGCAAAACAAAGGCATATCTATGGATATGAGTTATTTGAAAAAAGAATTATTATTGAAAGTCGCCGAAATCGCCCCACAATATAATAAATATTTAGTAGATGAGACTGCTAAAAACAATGGCATTACAATTCTTCGTCTGCCGCCTTACCATTGTAAATTAAATCCGATTGAAATGGTGTGGGCCCAAATAAAAAATTATATTGCTGCGAATAATACTACATTCAAAATGAGTGACGTAAAAAAATATTTTATGACGCAATCGCGTTAGTAGACGCCAATCGGTGGAAGAAATGCTGCGACCACGTGATACGCGAAGAAAATACCATGTGGGCTTTGGATGACGTCATAGAACATGCAGAACAAAATTCATTCGTAATAAATGTAACGGAAGAATCTAGCGATACTGATTAGCGATTTAAGTACTTAGTTTTAAGATAATTTTGTATTTTAGTACTTATTTTATTACCATTAATCCAAATATGTGTTACTCTACTAATATAGCGTTTAAGTTGACATTAAAAATTACCTTAATAGGAATATTTTAACATGTTTAAAATCATTGATACTTTATTATTTTTCTATTAAACTTATTTAATGTTTTGAATAAAAAAATGTTTAATTTTTTCTCCATTATGAATACACCCTTACCCTGCAGTTGCACTGATGAGTCACTATTTTCTTAACGCGAATGAACTATAGTTACAATGTTAAAGCGTTTTCAGATTTAGAATAAAAGTCTTTGGTAGATTTCGAACGTAGCCTTAATACTATATTTCAAATTACTGAACGTTTCGATAACAGTTTTAATTCAAATTCAAATTCAAATTCAAATGGTTTATTGCATTCCATAAGTACTTTTAACATCCTACCCGCATATTTTTCCTTTCCCACTTGGGGGTGTAATAAAAGTCAGGAACAGCGTTAACACGTTTACTTCACACAACCGTACAGCTTGGCGGTTCGCCACAGAATGCCGTCCATTGGCCAAGTGTATTCCTTTTTAACGTTCGCTACCCCCACTTTGTCGTATAACTTTGTGTTGCCAGTTTATTAAATCAAAAGTGATACCATTTATAATTTATGTCGTATTTTATGAAATATAGTATCAATTATGTTTTATTATATAAATTTTATATTAGTTTATATTTTATTAAATATTTTTAGAAAAACCCTACACTCGACCATCCTGACAATGTGTATGTCCCCATACACATGCCAGGTGGCAACCCTACACTTGGCCCATGTACTGACATTAACATAAAATTATAACAATCTACAATAAAATCTTACATCATACCTTAACAATGTTTATTAAATTTAATAATTACATTCTGTATATTAATTTCATCAATCTTATACATAATAATTTGGTTTGTTCTTTAAGTACCTACATTTATAGTATATACAGGTTTTATAACAAATTATAATCATAATACAACAGAATTAACAAACAAGCTTTAACGAACCAATCAATTCTCGTTAAAGTGCACTATATTCATTTATTTTGACCATCAGGTCGTCAACCAATCTATTCTGACGCCTGATCAGCCTTATAGAGATACGCGAACCAATCAATTCTCGCGGTATTCTACTTTTCAAGAAACGAACCAATCAATTCTCGTTTCTAAACTTATTATTTTAGTCTGGATCGCGAACCAATCAATTCTCGCGCCCATCAGACTGAAACAATGAAAATATGTTCTGTAATACATAGTATAATCACAAAAACACTTCAATTACATCATTATTCATTATCATCATCAGTATCCCTATCGGTTGGTCGCTCTATATCAGATTCATCATCTAGTTGCAAGGAGGCTATATGAACCCATGGTAACATACGGTCAGCGGCTACTGTTGTAACGTGGCTGTTTGTTCTGCTAAATCCAGGTATAGACGCGATCTTATATCTATCTTGCCCTAAAACCTTAACAATACGAAACGGTCCTGTGTACGGTGGAAGGAGCTTTTTACTTTTGCCATCGTTCTTAAAAGCTACTTTAGTTATTTTAACTAAATCGCCTTTATTATAGACACGCGCAGGCCGTCTATTCTGATCATATAACTCCTTTTGTTTAAGTTGTTCTGTATCAGTTCTCTCCTTGACTTCATTTCTAATTGTTGACATATCTACATCTTCACGAGTCTCTTGTAAAATTTCGTTTAAGCAAGGATTAATTTCACTGTTCATTGACGTACCAAACATAACTTCAGTAGGTTTTCGCCCTGTAGTCTTCTGGATCGTATTGTTAAGTCCCCATTGTATTTTACCTAGCTGATTATCCCATTCCCTTTCGTTACATCTTAAATTTTGAGCAGTCAAAGAACTAAGGATGGTTCTATTATATCTCTCTACTTGACCGTTTGATTTAGGACTAGCGACAGCGTTCAATATATGTTTAATTCCTTTGTCATAACAATATTTTTTAAATAAGTTAGATGTGAAACAACTGCCCCGGTCACTAATCAAACGATCAGGCATTCGAAATGTGTAGAAAATATCATCCAGCACCCTAATCACATTTTTAGTATTAGTATTACGTACAGGTCTTATGAAAACAAATTTGGTAAACGCATCGATCACTACTAAAAGGTAAGAGTTTCCTCTTGTAGACTTAACAAAAGGGCCGAGGTGGTCTATATGTAGGGTGTGAAAAGGCAATTCTACTTTACTAATAGGATGAAGCAAGCCTTCTTTGTTATTATTAGTCTTCTTTGCATATGCACAATCTATACAGGAAGTTACGTACTTTTTGACAAAACGAGACATCTTCGCGAACCAGTAATTTCTCTTTATTCTGTCTAGTGTTTTCTCAAGGCCAAGATGTCCTATTTCGTCATGGTTCATCCTACATATTTGCCATCTCGCTCCCTTAGGCACCACCCACCGTAAACAGTTTTTATCACCATTTACGTATCTATATAATTTGTTTTCGCGCACAACATAGTTATCTTTAATATACTCAAGTTCTTTCATATTTACATCATCATCTAAAATCTTTCTTATACGGCCTAACTCTGTATCGCCAAGTTGGAGAGTATGAAGCCAATCGTCATTGCTTATGATCGAAACCTGCGAACATACATCTGATCTTTCTAAGGAGTATTCAAAAGGTATAGGATTTCTCGATAATGCGTCTACATGAGCCATTTTGGTACCTGGCCTATATTCAATTGTACAGTTAAATTCCTGCAGTAAAAGCCACCACCGTGCTATCCTAGGGATCGAGTCACGCTTCATGAAAGTACTACGTAAAGCACTGCAATCAGTTACAATCTTGAAATCCAGTCCTAATAAATAAACCCTGAATTTTTCTAAAGACCGAACCACAGCCAACGTCTCCAGTTCATAAGAATGGTAATGTCTTTCTTCTGGAGACGTACGCCTGCTACAATATGCTACAGGTTTGAAGGTACCATCTGTAGACCGCTGCAAGAGCATACCACCAACACCGTCCTTACTTGCATCAGTATGCAATTCTGTATCCGCTTTGTGGTCATAAATAGCTAATATTGGTCTCTTAACTAACGCAGTTTTTAAAGTTTCAAACGCAGCGTCATGATTTTGAGTCCAAACCCACATTTTATCCTTTTTTAGCAATTGAGTTAATGGGGCTGCTATGCTAGCAAAGTTTTGAATGAACTTTCGGAAGTAGCTCGCTAACCCGAGGAACTGCCTAACGCCATGAACGTTCCCTGGCTTCGGGAAATTTAAAACAGATAATATCTTTTTCTCACCCGGCCGTACTCCTAACGCACTAATCTCATATCCTAAATAGTCAATGCTGTTACGCAGAAAAATCACATTTTGTCAAATTTAGGGTAAGGTTTGCTTTTTCTATCATACTCAAAACATCTTCTAACCTATCTAAGCACTCTACAGAATTTTTACCGTAAATTAGGACGTCATCCATATATGCAGTTGCTTTGGTAAAACGTGCCGATCCCAATACCTTATTGATCATCCGTTGGAAGACTGCAGGCGCATTTGCTAATCCAAAAGGCATGCGATTGAATTCATACAATCCATCCGGCGTCACAAAAGCTGTGAGATGCTTACAATGTTCAACTATTGGCACCTGGTAGTAACCAGATGCTAAATCAAGCGATATAAAGCACGCTTGTCCCGATAACCTAGCGATTTCGTCTTCTATGACTGGCATTGGATATCTTTCTTTTACCGTAACAGAGTTTAGCATTCTATAGTCTACACACATTCGGGAGCTACCATCCTTCTTCCTTACTAAGATGATGGGACTTGCATACTCTGAGGTAGAGACTCACGCACTATACCAGCATCTAGCATGTCCCCTATCATTGATTGAACTTTATCACGCTCATGATGAGATAATCGATAAGGACGATAGACAATAGGCCGTTGGTTTTTAAGTTCAATGGCCATTTCTGTTACATCAGTACAACCTAAATTTGTCAAGTTAGTGGCAAAGCAATGATTGTAACGTTGAAGGATAGTCAATAACCTGTCTCTGTCGTCTGTCGTCGTCTCTGTCGTTCTGCAATTGGTCTATAATGTCTTATAGACCAATTGCAGTACTGTCCGCTTTTGCAAAACTCTTCGAAATCATTCTTAACAACCATATAAGCCGACAACTAATTACTCATTTGCATGACAGTCAGCACGGTTTTCGAAGAGGAAGGTCAACTACTACGAACCTAACATCCCTCGTAGATTACGTATCTGCTGAGATGGATGCCGGTAGACAGGTAGACGCGGCATACTTCGACTACAAAAAAGCCTTCGATTTGGTGGATAATGACAAACTATTACATAAACTTTCGGTAATAGGTTTCACCCCGAAGCTGCTAGAATTTTTTGCCAGCTATCTGCAGAATCGATGCCAGTTTGTTAGGCTGAATGGTAATGAGTCTGGCAATTACTATACCAGATCTGGAGTAAGTCAAGGAAGCACCTTAGGCCCTACCCTATTCCTCATTATGATAAATGACCTACCTGACGTGGTCAGATTTGCTAAATGTCTTTTATTTGCAGACGACCTAAAGTTATGTTTAGGGATAGGTAGTACGGAGGACGCGCACTTACTGCAGAGTGACATTGACGCAGTCGCTGTGTGGAGTACTACAAATAGATTGACTTTTAATAGGTCTAAATGCAAAACAGTTACGTTTTCTAGGAAAAGGCTGAATATATTGACTTCTTATAAACTGTTTGACGCTCCTCTAGATAAATTTGACGATATCCGCGACCTAGAACTAACATTAGATAATAAGCTTGACTTCCACAAACATGTAACTGATTTATGCAAGTCGACAAGTAAATTGTTAGGTTTTGTAATAAGGACATCAACTGAGTTAAACAGTCCCACGGTAGCTATGGTATTATATAATGCCTACGTACGCAGCCGACTAGAATATGGGGCAATTATCTGGGACCCTCATGAGGCTAAATACAGTATAATGCTTGAAAAACTGCAAAAAAAGTTCGGACGTTGGCTCTACAAGAGACAGTACGGGTACTATCCCTACCTGTTCCCCTCGATGTTCGTTTACGGCATGGTAGGTCTCGCTACTCTCGACTCGAGAAGGAAATTACTTCTTATGGTGCACTACCTCTCCGTACTGTACCATAGGATAGATTGCCCGTGCGTGCTCGAGCGTGTTTGTCTCGAAGTGCCCAGCCGCATATCTTGGGACTGCAACGGTTTAGTAGCGCCGAGGCGCAAACCGCGCCTGCTGCCAATACCGACCACTCGCACCGTATACGCTGCCCAAGCACCTACAATCCGCGCTCTACGTCTGATCGGGGATATGCTCGCTCAATTTAAGGATTCTGATTTGTTTGCCGACGGGCTAGCGGCTTTGGTGGCAACTACCCAATTGTTTATTTTTCAATAAGTGACATAAATTAATTTAATTTCATTCATTTGACGCTATTAAGTTTTGTTTTGTTTTATTATTTTTATGTGATTAATCGCTGTCGTGACATATTTATCTAACTATTTGTATTGTATCTATTTAATTGACATTGTATCTGTTTATTTTAGTTTTTAATTTATAATTTGACATTTTAACACCCCTTTTTCTTTTCTTTTATTATTTCGTGTTTTTTTTTTTATAACTGACATTGATTTTGTAATTTATTTGACTTAGATGAATATTTTGACTTTTGATTGACATGTAATGCTATGATATAGATTTATGAATCATTATTTTGTACTCAGATTTTGTATGTATTTCATTGACTTGCTGGTGTGTTGGACTTGCTCTGTAAACCAGCATGTAAAACTGAATTGAATAAATAAATTTAGACACTGAATCTCCCAACCGAATATCCTCTACATTTACTTCTACACTATTTATTTGCTTGTTGCTAGATTCAGCAATACCTGGGGACTGAATAACCAAACGTCTAACAAATTCAACCCTTTCTCCTCTACTAATAAGAAAATCTTTTTGGATATGACAAGGTACTGTACAAGGAAAGATTGGTATGTCTAGGTGTCCTCCTTGAACCTGATACACACCGCCTGATATGACAAACTGCATGTTTAGTTTGCCAACTATTTTATTCTGCAGCAAGATGCAACCACTATAATTAGAATTAGCTACGTTAAAATTTGTGGCACCCCGAATTTCTAACTCGCGATCGTTACTATTAATATCCCATGTAGGCATTGTTATTTTAGATTCATGAAACTGCAATGTCCTAGAATTCTTAAATACAATTATATGCGGTTGTTCTGTGAACGACTGGCCTATTAAAATAGATTTTTCCAACAGATTATCATTTACAACACGACAAGACACTTTAGCAACTACCCCGTCTACTTCAATATTTAAGGTCAATGTTCCTAGCGCCCATACAGTATCATTTCCGAACCCTTTCAATAACGATGGTAAATGGTCATGAACCATACCTAACATTGAAATAAAAGAGTTTTTAACTAGTGTAACTTCACTCCCAAAATCTATGAAGGCATCTACATCCATATGATTAACCTTTACCTGCTTAATATATTTAGAATTTGAAGACGTTGCAGCAATACACATAGTCTTTGAGACATCGCTCTTGCCAGTTAAGACTTCAATTTTAGTAAGACATTTTTCTGTTGTATGACCAATTTTATTACATTTTGAACACTTAATTAGTGGTTTAGAGCATTGTAGATACGGATGTCCACGTTCCTTACAATTGAAGCAATAGACGGAACCCAAGTATGACTGGTTATGCTTGTTTAAACTACTCCTTAAATTATTTTGAACGCCCACTGCATTGTCTCCCCAATTCCGATGTCTATTGTTTGGACGATCCGAAAACTGAACTTCCCTATTGCTCATTAAAAACTGTAAAAGGTGATCGGGTTGTGAACAGCATAATGCCAAGGCACTTGATTTCATGGTCCTATCGGTGATACCATGAATTATGCACTCAACTGCGCGTTTTCCCGTGATGTCACATTGATTCAACAATGCAAGTTTCTCATAATAATAAATTTCGATAGGTTCACCAATTTTACTTTTTCTCTTTAGCATTTCCTCCAAGGTTTGGCCATAGTTTTGATCGTAAGGAAAAGCACTCATTAATTTTTCTTGCCATTCTACCCACGTGTATAAAATAGTATTTAAGCCGTCATACCAAACTTTTGCCAAACCTTGAAGTTTCTGCATTGCGAAATGTACGGTAGTTTTTTCATCCCAGCCATATACCATAGCGCATTCATTTACTTTGCGTAACCAGACATCTATTCGTTGGCTTTTGATCGACGGGTCAAAACTAGGGAGTATATTTTTATGATCAACATTTTTAGGAGCTGAAGTACTAGGTGATAATGGCCGAGAATGAAGGTTACTTTTAATCGACTTAACTATATCAATTACGTCTTTAGCAGAAAAAGAAGGAGTACGTGACCTTTTATGCTTGCTGGCGGAGCCGTCGCGGCACATATGGTTGTCACCTCTCAGCGAAGTGCTGCGGCTGCGTTTCCTGCGACGACTGCTCGGGCTGCGACTGCGACGACGACTGGTTCGGCTACCGCTAGCGCCGCGATGGCAGCGTCGGCTTTCACTCCTCGAAGACTTTTCACGGTTTCGGAGCACTTCCTGCTCCAACGCATGAAGACGTGCCCTTGCTTCCTCCAGCTCAACCTCTCTTTCCAGCGGGTCAGAGAGTCTTCTCAACCCACTGCGGCTACGTGTGCGGCTGCGGCGAGCATTCATAACTTCGGATGGTGTTCGCAAGCGTCGTTGACTTTCGGCTCTGCCGTCCATGATCTATAATCTCGTTAGGTCAACGAGAATAGAAAGGGAAAAGAATTAGTAGGTTGAAACGCATAAAAGTAAACTTTAAAAAGGAACGTCCTAAGACATTTTGAAAGAATCGAAATAAATATGTAAAAAAAAAATATATTAAAATGTCAATTATCTCGGAAACTGTGCATGCTAGCTCAAAAATAATCAAATTTTCATCCCCTTTATAAAGCCCCTATTTTGGCACTGTATTTCGATATATGCATCGAAAACCCAGAAATATTAATGTCTTATGGAGGGTAGAATGAAAAATAAAAGAATTTCTATACTAGGGAAAGATATTAGTAAAAAAACAGGTTTGACATTATAAATCTACAGAATATGGCCAAGGATTTTTTTTCCCTCTACCCTCTCTGAAACCCCAATGATTATCTTCGTGATGATAGAATACGAAGAAATAATTTCTTATTAGAGGGTAGAATAAAAATCGACGATCATAGGTAATTCTTATTGTAAAATGTCACTCGTGACTTACTTCTTTAATTGATTTTACTATAGATCTTAAAAAAAAAAACGTTCTAGCTTTAACTTCGTACTAGTTTTATTACGAAAAGTAATAACTACTTTTAGAGACAAATTAACTACCATGAAATTAATTTGTCAAATTATGCTCACACAATCACTAGTAAAAAGACAATAATTGTAGGCAGTACTTACAGTTTTGAATCCCACTTCTGAAGTGTAATAAAACTCAGGAACAGCGTTAACACGTTTACTTCACACAACCGTACAGCTTGGCGGTTCGCCACAGAATGCCGTCCATTGGCCAAGTGTATTCCTTTTTAACGTTCGCTACCCCCACTTTGTCGTATAACTTTGTATTGCCAGTTTATTAAATCAAAAGTGATACCATTTATAATTTATGTCGTATTTTATGAAATATAGTATCAATTATGTTTTATTATATAAATTTTATATTAGTTTATATTTTATTAAATATTTTTAGAAAAACCCTACAGGGGTACCTCAAAAATCTCCCTTCCGATACGTCGCTTGGTCGAGCACAACATCGCTCCCATTAAAATTAGTTATCGTCGAAGACATACGTGAAAATCAGCCGCGATCTACACGGAATCTGTAAATACGTGTATCGTGCATATCATAAACTATTGTGGTGACAAGTTCGGAGTGAAGTGAAGGTGAATCGCGTCTATAACAACCAGCACGCGGGAGCAACGTGAACCAGGTTAGCCCCCAATCCCATTTCATTTCGTCCTTTACTCGCCATCCCTTTTGGTCCTTTTCGAACCGCATAATTCAGTTATCGAAAAATCTAATTTTCAATTTTATTAATTTTTTCGTTATTTTTTATACGTCATCTTAAATTCATACAATTTCGTCATTTCCTGTCATTTCAATTCAAACGCCATATTGAATTGTTCGAACTTCCACAACCAAACGGAAATTGTTCCACAGGTTACACTAACCTGTCAACATTACGTTCATTTGACATTCATCTTAGTAAACGTCAAAATAAACGCGATTTTATTTGGCGCTAGTTGCATACAATAGTATTGGCTGAACGAAATACATAGTTCACTTTGTCAATCTATTAAAAACAAAACTGTCATAGTCAAATTGACAATTAGTTCAAAACAAATTTATTTTGATTGCATTATTGTTTTGTTTATATAGGCACATTAATTTATTTCAACAAAATGGCAAAAGACTTGAAAGTTGCTGTTGTCAAATTTAATATGGCATGCGATTTTGTCAACGAACTATACAAACTTACTACTGACATAAGTCATAGTGAGCCTACGACCCAACAAATAAATATATTTCGTGTACGATATGCCGACTTGACTCGAATGCGCGAGCAATTGGACACGAATTTTTATTTATATTATTTATTATTATTGCCTATTTATATTATTTATTATTATTGCCTATTTGGATAAACCAGAACAAAAGGAACAGATGGAGTCTCGTTTCTCCGAGTTTTATGAGAAATATTACACGATACAAACATTAAATAACGATATTAACGAAACTGATACCAAGACTTCTGTCATTAATCAAGCACACACATCTAAACATTATGAAACAACGAGATTTCACTTGCCAAAAATAGAATTGACTGTATTTAAAGGCATTCACACTGAATGGCCTAATTTTAAATCAATTTTTGACAGTTTGATACATAACAACAATGAACTAACCTCTGTACAAAAAATGCATTATTTATTAAGTGTACTAGAACATGAGCCATTAAATTTAATCAAACATTTAACTATTGCTAACGAAAATTATACTGTGGCATATAACCTTTTGCATGATAAGTATGAAAACAAAAGGCTGATAATGGAGAAACATTTAGATTCTTTGTTATCCATATCTTGTCCAACATTAAAAAATCTTAAAAAAGTTGTTAATATCTTAAAAGAAAACACTCAAGCTTTGACTGCTTTGGGTTGTGATGTTAACTCTTGGAGTTTTCTATTGTTTCATATTGTATCTAGAAAATTACCTTTGGACTTAAGAACTAAATTTGAATTTACATTAAAACATAATGAAATGCCAACATTTAATAGTTTATTGGAGTTTTTAGAAAACAATGTAAGAGTTTTAGAAAGTACACAAGCCATTCAATCTAGTCACACTTCTAAAGTAACTCAATTAACATCAACTTTACATGTAACAAACAACTTGTGTTCATTTTGTAACGGCTACCATGCTATTTACTATTGTACACAGTTTGAAAATTTAAAAGACAAAAAACAATTTGTAACTCAAAAGAGGTTATGTTTCAACTGCTTACGGCCTCATCGTGTATCAAAATGTTACTCAAAATCCTGTTGCCAGGTATGCAAAGGTCGTCATCATACTAAATTACACAACGATTTTATTTCATCCAAATCAGCGGATTCAAATGTGAATCCCGAATTTATGAGCCAGGTCTTGCTCAACGCTCAACCTATGTCTACTGGCCTTCTAGGTACCGCTCTTGTGGGTATTCAAGATGCTCACGGGCATGTGCATAGGGTTAGGGCATTAATTGATCCTGGTGCTCAGTCATCTCTTATTACTGAATCTTTAGTACAGCAGCTTCGCCTTCGTCGAGAAAGGTCCTGTGATCTTTACGGTGTTGGTGAACATCGACAACCTACCTACGGTAAGGTAGATTGTTTAGTTTCTTCTCTTGCTAGTGATTCTGTTCCGGGTTTATCTACTGAAGCCATCATTCTTAAGCGCATCACTGGGTATCAACCTGCAGCAACGGTCAATCCGATAGTATCAGAGAAATGTAAACATCTCCAGCTCGCTGACCAGACTTTCAACTCTCCGGGCAGAATTGATTTACTGTTAGGTGTTGATCTGTTCAGTGACATTTTTACAAACAATAAATTAAAATTAGGTGATAATTTACCTACTGCACATTCAACTATTTTTGGTTGGGTCATTATGGGTCCAGCACCAATAACTTCAACAAATTATAAAAAAGTAAATATTAGTCTTCTTACGGAATCTAGGCTGGATCTAGCTGTATCTAAATTTTGGGAATCTGAAGAGGTTTCTTTGCCGCCTATTCCAGACCCCGAGGACTTAATTTGTGAACAACATTTCTTGAGCACATATAGTAGGGACAGCGATGGTAGATTTATTGTACGGCTGCCATTCAAAGTAGATTCCTCGCAGCTTGGTGATACTCGTCTGGTCGCTTTGAAACGTTTCCATAATTTGGAACGAAAGCTTATTAGAGAGCCCAGACTGAGAGATCTCTACATAAATTTTATGAGGGACTACATTGAGTCTGGTCATATGGAGCTTGTACCACCATCCAACAATATTATTGGTAGGTATTACATTCCTCACCATGGTGTGCTCAAGGAGAGTAGTAGCACTACGAAATTGAGAGCGGTTTTTGATGCCTCTCTATCTAGCTCTACAGGGATTTCATTAAATCAAATTTTAATGTCAGGACCTAAGTTACAGGAAAATATTCAAGATATTATTTTAAGGTTTAGAACTTACTCAGTCGTATTCACATGTGACATCAAACAAATGTATCGCATGGTAAAAATGCATGCCGATGATCGACGGTTTCAAACCATATTCTGGCGAGAGAGTCCAGATCAACCGTTACAAGAGTTCGAGCTGACTACTGTTGCATACGGCATCTCTAGCTCAGCTTACCAAGCTATCAGGGTGATTCACGAGTTAGCAAATCTTAACAGCACGTACCCTGAGGCGTCACGTGTCCTACGGGAGGACACTTTCGTAGACGACATCGTGAGTGGAAGCGATACACTAGAGAACGCTAAAGTGTTGCAACAGCAGATTATCGAGGTGTTGGCTCAAGGTCATTTCCATCTTCGGAAATGGTCTAGTAACTCAAGCTGTTTGCTTCAAGGTTTACCGTCAGATCATCGCGAGACACCTTATCGGTTTGAGGATTCTGGTGACAACATATTTAAAATTACAACATATTTAAAACAGGTTTAACCTAGTTCAGGCAAACAATAATAACTATCACCTTATTTTTATATTTGTTTACATTTAAGAAAAATCATGTACTTTACTTATGAATAAACAATTTATTATTATTATTATAATTCTCGGTATTGAGTGGAACCCAGTATCCGATTGTTTCCTGTATCGTGTGGCCGGCATGAGCAAAACTTTCACAAAGCGAGGTATCTTGTCAGATATCGCTCGTCTGTATGATCCCTGCGGTTTTATCACTCCTGTAACCTTCTTCGCCAAGGCTTTTATTCAAACTCTTTGGTTGGAGGATCTGGGTTGGGACGATTCGCTTCCAGCACACCTTCAACAAACTTGGTTGAAGTTTATCGACGATTTTAAGTACTTCAATAAAATAAACATTCCTCGTTTAATCATCTCAAATCGTTTGTCTGAATGTCAGTTGCATGGTTTTAGCGATGCTTCTGAGCGTGGATACGCAGCATGCATTTATCTTCGTAGCAGCTTTGGTAAGGTTGTGGAGACGCATCTGATAGCAGCGAAATCTAGAGTTGCAGCTATCAAAAAGAAACAAACTGTTCCTAAACTTGAACTATGTGGCGCAGTTCTTTTAGCCCGTCTTATGGAACATGTTTGTAAAGTGCTGCAACCTAAAATTTGTATTGGCTCTATCACTGCGTGGTGTGACTCCAGTATTGTTCTAACTTGGCTGCGTACTTCACCACACAAGCTTCAGACTTATGAAGGTAATAGAGTTTCCCAGGTTCAAGGCATTCTTCCAAATGCTACCTGGCGATATGTACCATCAGCCCTCAACCCCGCCGATTGCGCGAGTCGAGGCTTATATCCTAGCGAGTTATTTAATCACCCTTTGTGGTGGAGTCCACCTTGGCTCAAATCAGATTCCAGTTCATGGCCTTTATCATGTCAACTGGTCGAAATCAATGATTTGCCAGGTTTGAAATCGGCTCCAGTTGGCTCACATGTTGTGACAACTGTCGAGACTGTACCGGATTCCATTCCAAATTCCATTTCTGCTCTCTTAGTAGAGCAAACCTATTCATCTCCTGATATTATTTCAGGGTTGATATCGAGGTTCAGTTCCCTATCTAAGCTAACTCATGTTTTAGGTTGGTGTTTACGGTTTCTTCATAACTTACGCGAACCCGCCAATCGAAGGAAAGGGCTTCTATCAATTTCTGAAATACATCAGGCATTATTAATGTGTATTAGTTCGGTTCAATCGGTCGCGTTTGCCGACTCTATAAAATGTTTACGTGTCAACAAGCCTATCAAAAGTAATCTTTGTCGTCTCCATCCGTTTCTTGACAATCTAGGTTTCCTCAGAGTTGGAGGAAGACTCGTCAACGCTGATATAAATTATACAAGTAAACATCCTCTTTTACTTCCGTCATCTAGCCCGTTAACACATTTGATTATCGATCATTTTCACAATTTGTATGGACATCCGGGTTCAGCAACTCTAATAGCGATACTCTCTCGTAGGTATTGGATCGTGTCGGCACGTCGTGTTGTTAGGCATCAGTAGGTGATTATTGGGCATTCTGGAACAGTTTTTTCACTCCATCGATCTCACGTCCGTTCGATCAATGTCGTAAAACTGTTCCAGAATGCCCAATAATCAATATTTTCAAGGTATTAACTGAATACAAATACTTGGTACACAAAAGTGAATTAGAATGAGGTTTTTCTGAAAACAAAAGTGAATTAGAATGAGGTTTTTCTGAAAACAAAAGTGAATTAAAATGCCAGGGTTTTCTGAAAAAAGTGAATTAGAATGCCAATAGGTTTTTTGAGGGATTACCAACGTGTGCGCTGCGTTTACTGAACACATAAAAAAATAATTATCAAAACAGGCCAGTGTGAGAGTGAAGCGTGCCGTTCCCCGGCTAATTCGCTTTGAGTAATAGGGTACTAGGCACCATCACTCAACACACGCTGCCTGATGCAAAGTGTCAAAACCGAGAGTGACTGAGCGAGGCTGGCGCCTATCGAGCAGCCCAGAACTCTATTCCGGGAGACCTACTGCGATACTCTGGCAGTGACCAAGCATTGTCATCTCGTTGAGGAAAGGAGTTATTTCACAAGCGTTGGGGACGGCTGGGAACGAACCCGGTGCTACGTGAAAACGCCCGCCTTTCGCATTAGCGCAGTTCGTGTCCCAGCTGCACGCTATTATTCGTGCCACGAACTTTGCTTCAGCTACTAAGCAACCTCGACGAGTATAATGTGTTTTTTGTATATATACTAACGGTCAACGGAAACTTCGTTTGCGCGATTCAGGACAAAAATCAAACCATAATTACCTTAACTTTAATAAAAATATTGTTCTTGTATATTGCGAGCTAAGAAATGTAATACATACTTTTATCATGTGCTTGCGAAGGTAAATCAGCCGCGTCAGTTGCGTTTAGTTTTACAAGTCTACACATCGGGAGGTACGTGTTCGAATTCAAAAAAACATTTTTTTTTTTCGTATTTTTTTAATAAATAAATTTTTACATCGGGCGGTACGGGTTCGAATCCAAAATAATAATGATTTTTTTCATATTTTTTTAATACATAATTTTTAATTATTTTTAAATGTATCTCTCCATTCCACATTGGGCGGTACGGGTTCGAATCCAAAAAACAATGAGTTTTTTTTGTCATTTTTTGAATATTTTTAATTGTTGTATCTTCTTAATAAATGTTGTACTTAGGTACTTACTTTTTACGGGAAATTATTGGAATAAAGGATCAATTCATTGTAAATACTCTTAGTTCCATGGATGTGGGTATTTTTTTAATTTAATTTTTTTAGTTTAATGTATTTAGGTATACGCGATTAAATTGAAGAGAAATGGGTCGATAAAACTGTGCTATATTTTTTGGATTCAGAATTTTTTAAGCACATAAAATTAGTATTTAAGGAGTTTTATTTACAGTCGAAGTTAGAACTCAAAAGCAGGTAAAACTTTAACACCTTGTCAAACTAATTGCGATCTTACAATAATATATTTGAAACCATGCTACCTATAAAAAATGTATTTTTGTATTACCTAGTAATTTAAATTATAATAATACCTACCTATATTTTCACGTCCACACCAATTATCCAACCCAAATTAAGTATCTATCGTTGAGAACTTAATTCAATTCAATTATTTATTGCAATCCATAATGTTACAATAATATTATAGATATTAGATAAAGGACAGATATGTATACATAATTAATCTACACATTTTATAAATAAACTTAAATAAGTATAATAAACAACCATGGCCATGAACAGACATTTGTCACTGCCAGGATTCGAACCCGGACCGCCCGATGTGTAGCGTGGTCGCGGTAGCTAGCTAGGTGGACGTAGGACAAGTCTTACCAACCAAACCAAACCGAGACAATTTGTTTTCCCCTGGGAATAGAACTTCCGACCTCAGGATTAGATGATTATTTATTATCACTAAACGACAGAGACGGTTAACTTGCACTATGAAACCCATCGTTATCATGACCGATACAAAGGCGCCCTTAAGGGTCAAACAATAAAGTCTTACTTGCGGTAGCCTCTACATTACTATAACGCTAGAAGAGGCTGCGTAGATTAAGGGAAAATAACATATAAGAAAATTATATCGTAATTAAAATCAGAAAACATCATCGGTAAAAAAATCTTTACTAATTATGTAAAATTAAACTTACTATAAATGTCTAGTTAAAAATAGTCATTTATTTGGTAATTAGGAATAATAATAAAAATCCTCATTTTCTATGTACCGAATATCAGGTTTAGTAGTCATACAAAATTGCAAGATAGTGTCATATTGTACCTAAATCCTTTTACTTTTAACTTCAATTATTATCAAAAAAAACTATCTAAAATACAAGAAACGCAAATGGGTTTCCTTTTTACCCGGTCTCCCCTATATTTGTCAGTAATTTGAGTGTCAATTTTACCGGTTTAAAGTGAAGCGATTTCCGCAATGCGATACTTTTGTTTTTCAATAATAATTACAATTAATTTGGTAAAATATGCTGATTTTAATGTCAGTGGTTGTAAACCATTGCGGTTTTATATTTAATAAATTGTATTTTAAAATTAACTAACGCCATTACGTAAACCTGTAGGTACGTTAATTAGTTTCCAGGTTCAGTTCTTTATTTATTCTTTGTGGTGCTCAAATTATATATTTAGTATTAAAATAAAAACAAATAGTTCGTTAATTTTTACGTAAAACACAATTTTCCATTCAACTAAGGATTTCTTCAAATAATTAACGCACGAATGTAATATTAAATGGTTTTTCACTCCTGGTTAGAAATTATTGAATATTCAGCAAAAACAACCTATTTAAGACGATTTCCGATCAATAAGTGTCACAAATTGTGCTACTGTGAAGAAACTCTGCCTCTACGTCACCAGCGGTTCGCCAGTCATCAGACTGCTCCATCTTCTCTTTGAGACTTTGAGAAAGCACTCTGCCGACCAACGCCCAGCGCCCCGCCTGCCCAGACGCTGCCGATTAACCAGCTCTGCCATCACCGCAAGCTCACCGTACAACTCACACCAGCAAAACGAGGATCCGAGCTATTACGATAATGTTCGTAAGTTGTTATTTTACTAAAATATCTCTAAGTGGTGAATACTAACTAATCCGATATAGGTAAGTTTGTAAATGTGCTAAGGTTACTATCGTGTTTGCGGCGAGAGTTTTAAATCTCGCTCTTATTACTTTACCATCATGATATATCTGTCAACGAGATGATAACCTTTGCAATACATTTACAAACTTCTGTTCAATTTAAGTTTCAAACGTAAAAAGTAAACATTATTTTATCAAAAGTACTTTTGGCGTTATCTAATGTTTGTAATAATTACTTCCAGGTCGGACTCAGAACACTATAATCATAAGCGCAGCAAGGGCGTCAGGAAACAGGTCGTGGAAGATTTCGTCGACTCGGACGGTGAAGAGGAAACTACTTCCAAAGTAACGTAAGTATTAATTTAAACACACTTGCACTTTAGTCTAAGATAACGCTAGAGTTTTAACTTTTAAAGATTATTTTAAATCATTCATATAATGAGTTACATTTACAACAATTTCTTACATATTTTTGTCCTTTACACTTTTATAACTAGTTTTTTCAACATGTAATCTGGATTTATGTACTTACATTAAATTTTAAGAGTTAACGTAAGTATTAATTTAAACACACTTGCACTTTAGTCTAAGATAACGCTAGAGTTTTAACTTTTAAAGATTATTTTAAATCATTCATATAATGAGTTACATTTACAACAATTTCTTACATATTTTTGTCCTTTACACTTTTATAACTAGTTTTTTCAACATGTAATCTGGATTTATGTACTTACATTAAATTTTAAGAGTTATACGCAGGCGGTCCGATAAGTAATTAGCCTCAACGCCAGATGGCGTCACTATCGCAAGAGAAATTTACTATCGTGTAGTACATTCTTGTAGACGGCTACTGTCGAAATTTCAGCCGAATCGGACTCGTAGTTTTGTTTTGACCGCGTGTGGAAGCGGGCGTGTCCGCGGATTTTAGAAAAATGGAAAAAGAGCAATATCGGTCAGTGATTCGATTCTTGTTTTTGGAAGGGAAATCGCGCAGTGAAATCAAAGAGCGCTTGGATGCTGTGTACGGTGACTCTTCTCCTTCGATGGCGACCGTCAAAAATTGGTTTAACGAGTTTCAACGTGGTCGCACGTCGGTTTTTGATGAGCCACGCCCAGGTGCCCCGAAAAAGGCTACCACGGAGGATAACGTGACAAAAATCCACGATCTCGTATTGGCAGACCGCCGATTGAAGGTGCGCGAGATAGCTGAGACAGTAGGCATCTCAAAAGACCGCGTGGGTCATATCCTGCATGAAATTTTGGGCATGAGAAAGCTGTCGGCGCGATGGGTGCCGCGTTTGCTCACTCCGGACAACAAGCGCAACCGTGAGACCACTTCAGTGCAGTGTTTGACGCTCTTTAAGCGCAATCCGAAGGAGTTTCTGCGTCGTTTCGTGACCGTCGACGAAACATGGATCCACTGGTACACACCAGAGACCAAGGAACAGTCGAAACAGTGGACTTCACCCGGCGAACGTGCTCCGAAGAAGGCGAAGACTGTCCTATCGGCCGAAAAGGTGATGGCCACCGTTTTCTGGGATTCACAAGGTGTGATCTACATCGACTACCTGGAGAAAGGCAAAACGGTAACAGGACTGTACTATGCCGAATTATTGGGCCGATTCGATGCCGAATTGCAGAAAAAACGGCCCCATTTGGCGAAGAAAAAAGTGCTCTTCCACCATGACAACGCACCGGCTCACACCTCCGCCCTTGCCACAGCCAAATTGGTCGAATTGGGCTACGAACTGCTGCCCCATCCACCGTATTCTCCAGATTTGGCCCCGTGCGACTTCTTTTTGTTTCCAAACTTGAAAAAGTCACTCGCCGGGCAGAAATTTGAGTCGAATGAGGAGGTCATCGCCGCCACGGAGGCCTACTTTGCAGACCTCGAGAAAACGTATTTTTCAGACGGGTTAAAGAAGTTGGAGCATCGCTGGGTCAAGTGTATCGAGCTAAAAGGAGACTATGTTGAGAAATAAATCGCCACTTTTCCAAAATTTTCGTTTTTCTTTTGTAGGCTAAGTACTTATCGGACCACCCTCGTATTAGGATAGTACATATAGTACCGTTAATCGTTTAATAATTAGTTTTCTTTATTTTATTTTTTAGTACCAAGAAAGAGACGAAACCTGTCAAAGCAGTAAAAAGGAAGGCGCCAACATCAAAAAAATCGGCTGCTACAAAGTCAACTGGGTGGCAGATTGACTCGGATAGTGAGGAAGAGGAGGTGGCTCGACGACGAGGCAGTCAGACCCAGCCCTTACAGTCGACTTTGTCGCGGCGTGTCGCCGACGGGCTCCTGCGTCGCACCGCCCAGAGAGACGGTGATGTTTACATCGAAATAAAGGTATACAACACCAAAGAGATATTGAAGGTGGAGCCCAAAGATCGCTGGGAACAGGCGGTAATCTCCTTGAAGTATCAAGCAGATTCCGATGCTCCAGAACTGATTCCACTTAAGGAGACGCTCAAGCTGTGCAAAAAAAAATTCACGGACGAGGGAAAATTTTTTAGCATTAAGAAAACTAATACTTAGTAAGTAATGGGATTATTTTTATTAACTTTTATATTTTATAATATTTTTTTTATTATGGCAATGGTTATATTTTAAACATAACTTCAATGTTATAATAATTATAATTAATTTACTTAACGAATAAATGAAATAAATATATGAATAAATAACAAAAAAAAAACTTACTATAAATTAGGCTCTATTCCTTTAAAATACTTAAATTATTATACATATTCAATCAGTCCATTCAATAATATATCATTGTTTTAAAAACTTTGGCCTCTTGGGATAATAGTTCGCTTTTATTATGGCAAACAAAACAGTGTATTGCACAGTTTGTGATTTATCCGTTAATCCCTGGACGATTATTAATATCCAGACACAATTGATTTTAATTGTGTTCTCGCGCTCCTGAGCGCGAACGGGGCTTAACGAGTTAAAAGTAAAGCATTCTCGGCCCATTTGCGGAGTAATATGCATAAAAATAACAGTTCCATCGAAATAAGTGACGGAATTAAAAAAATAAGCAGTGCATTCCGAAGTCGGATTGCATCGTACAGGGTTCGACCGCCGTCGATGACGGCTGATAGCGGTGACGACACGAATGACGTCAGCGTGCGTCCGCCGGCTGAGTTCCTATCTCAGCTTCGCTCTCGCGTGCATAACTTGTTAGCTGCAAGACAGGCAACCTATAGTTCTATTAAGGTTAATTTTGAATTTTTCGCCGAGTTTAAGTTACCGAAAACTAGCAGTAGTGAAATAAAATCATTTGCTTTTGGTCAAAATGTAGTGTTGCATCATAATTATGATTTTAATGATCTGTTTACAAAAATTGTCAGCTCCATTGTAACAAGAATTGACGAATTTCAGGAAAGGGATAGCGGTTGGTCTTTTGTAAGAAATTTATACTTAGAGGTTAATATCAACAAGTATAATCCATTGAGAGCTGCCCGGTTCATTGATTTGCCGAGAAATTTAAAACTAAAGCATGCATGCATTAATATACAAAATAATGATGCCTTCTGTTTTTTATGGTGCATAGTAGTCGCATTGTTTCCAGCTAAGAACAATGTACATCGAACATCTTCGTATCCTCACTTTGAGAATATTCTGAACATTCAAAATATGACGTATCCAGTGGGATTTTCAGATATTAAGATTTTCGAGAAAAATAACCACCAAATCAGTGTTAATGTGTACGGTCTTGCAAACAAGTCTAACATTGTTGGGCCCCTCTATAAAACGCAGAGCAGAATGAAACATCACGTCAACTTATTACTATTAGAAAAAGGTGAATTTAAACATTATTGTTTGATAAAAAATTTGAGCAGATTACTTAGACCTCAGTTAACAAAACATCACGGAAAAATATACTTTTGTGACGATTGTATGATATTTTTCAATAGCGAACAAAACTTGAATAATCATATTTGTAGCGGTGTTCGGACAGTGTTGCCTGATCCAGGCACTTTTATTCAATTTAAACATTTCGAAAGAATGCAAGATATGCCATTTGTTATATATGCGGATTTCGAATCCTTAATGGTACCTCAATCAAGTAGTAATGGATTGGTCTCAAATAATACATTCGTTTTACAAAAACATTTACCCGCCGCATTTGCATACTACGTTGTTTGTTCGTATGATAGCTCTCAAAGTAAATACATCTCATATCGTGGTCAAGATTGCGTAGAAAAGTTTCTTGAATATCTTGGCGAAGATATATCTTATATACACAAGATTTTAAATCAACCGATTCCAATGACGTCACTATCATATGATGAGCAAAAGAGCTTTGATGATTCAAAATATTGTTTCCTTTGTGATCAGTTATTGTTCGACGATAAAGTTAGAGATCATTGTCATTTGACAGGAAAATATCGTGGTGCAGCACATTCTTATTGCAACTTACAATATTGTGTACCAAAATACATTCCAGTATTTTTTCATAATTTATCCGGGTATGATAGTCATTTATTTATTCGGCAGTTAGGAGCGAGCCCGGGTAATATTAAAGTTATAGCCAAAACTAAGGAAAACTACATATCTTTTACAAAGTTTTTTAGTGTAGGACGTGAGGATTACATGCCAGTTAGATTTGTAGATTCATTCAAATTTTTAGGCACTAGTTTAGAAAAGCTTGCAGGAAATTTAAATAAAAATGATTTTTTTCACTTACTTCACTTTTTCCCTAAGACGAACCATTTTGATTTACTAAGACGTAAAGGTGTGTATCCTTATGAGTATATGACAAATTGGAAATGCTTTGAAGAAAACAGGCTACCACCACGAAAATGTTTTTATAGTAGTTTAACTGATGAAATTGTTTCAGAGTCAGATTATTGTCACGCTCAATGTGTTTGGAAAACGTTCAATTTAAAAAATCTTGGCGAATATACTGACTTATATCTTAAAACCGATGTCATTTTACTTGCCGATGTTTTTGAAAACTTTCGTCGCACTTGTAAAATTAATTATAGATTGGATCCTGCATTTTACATGACGGCACCTGGCCTAAGTTTTGACGCAATGTTACTTAAAACTAAAGTAAAATTAGAACTCATTGAAAATCTAGAAATTTTACGTATGATTCAAAAAGGAATCCGTGGTGGTGTGTGTTTGTGCTCAACGAGATACGCTAAGGCGAATAACAAGTATATGTCGAATTACGATCCGTATATGCCTGATAATTATTTACTGTACATTGATTGTAATAACTTATATGGCTATGCCATGTGTTCTTATTTACCTTATTCAAATTTCGAACTCATTAGCCAAACGGAAATTAATAAACTTAATATTCTTCATATACCTAATGATTCAGAGTTTGGTTATATCTTAGAAGTAGATTTAGAGTACCCAGAACATTTACACGACTTCCACAATGACTTACCTTTTTGTCCTCAGAAATTTACACCACCCAATTCTAAAAACCCTAAATTAATTCCAAATTTGTACGACAAATTTTATTACGTAATTCACTACGTGCATTTAAAAACGTGCTTAAAACATGGTTTATTGCTGAAAAAAATTCATAGAGCAATTAAATTCAAGCAAAGTCCATTTCTTAAGCAATATATTGATTTGAATACGGAATTACGTCAAAAGGCTAAGTCAACATTTGAACAGGATTTTTTCAAATTATTAAATAACAGCATTTTTGGGAAAACTTTAGAGGATACTGAAAAAAGATTGAGCGTGCATTTAGTCAATCAGTGGAATGACACCAGAAATAAAACTAAAAAATGTTATACGGCTGAACAATTAATTTCAAGACCAAATTTTCATAGCTGTACGGTTTTCACGGAAAATTTCGTAGCTGTGCAAATGAAACCAGAGTCAGTTATTTTAGATAAACCTATTTACATAGGATTCACTGTTCTAGAAATATCTAAAAATCACATGTATGATTTTCACTATTCTATTACAAAACCATTTTATGGTTCCAATTTAAAACTTTGTTACACCGATACAGATAGTTTTTTGTACGCTATCGAGGCACCGGATATTTACGAAGACATAAGATCTAATTTTCTACAGTACTTTGACACAAGTAATTACACGGAAAATAATCAATACAATATAGTTCCGAGAAACAAAAAGGTCCCTGGGTTATTTAAAGATGAGATGGGAGGGCAACTTATCGTTGAATTTGTGGGCTTGAGGTCCAAGTTATATTGTGTAAAAACTCAAGACCAAGAGATAAAAAAAGCAAAGGGGGTTAAAAAATCTGTAGTTGAAAAAATCGATTTTAAAGATTATAATAAAGTGCTACTTCTGAATAAGTCACTTAGAAAGAAAAATGTTTTTTTCAAGTCTTTGAAACACGAGGTTTTTACGCAGGTGGTTAACAAAGTTGCTCTATCATCAAATGATGATAAACGCATTGTACTTAAAGATAAAATATCTACTTTATCCTGGGGACATAAGTCAAGCTTTTTCTGAGTTTTTCTGTTTGGTTGGACTGGTTGAAAAAATAATATGAGTACATTTTAATGCTAGTTTATTAGTGTTATTATTCTGTTATTTAAATACATTATATGTAGATATAATTATCAATATGTATGATTAGTTTCATAAATATAGTTTATTTTGTAATGTTTACATAGGTGGTGAATGGAAGTGTTTAGTAAATCAATGCCGAATTTTGTATTGCTGTATAGCCCAAAATGTATATTATGTATCCTTGTAATTATTAAATAAATAAATACAAATGTAGGTACTACTTAGTTATAACAAAAAAAAACTTATTTTTATTATGTATCCTTGTAATTATTAAATAAATAAATACAAATGTAGGTACTACTTAGTTATAACAAAAAAACTTATTTTTATAATGTATATTTTAGTATTAAGATGTAAAAAATAGCTACTAAAAATAAATAATATGCATGTTAGTAATTGTTGTTTTATTCTAAATCTAATTACCTTTGACCTACATAATTCATAGCCACAAAACAAGTTCTAACTTGTCTGATTCTTTAAGCATCGTGCGTGGCACGTGTTTGCTGTTTTGTCAGCAATAGGTTTCCTCTTACACAAAAATTCACACCATAACATAATAAGGTAGCGACATCAGGAGCTGTGTCAGCTATAGGTCGATATACTCACACGATCACAAAGCAAAGGTATAAATATTCGTGTTAATTGCTAATTTAAATTTATTGTCATAAGAATATCAAAATGGTAAGTTACTTTTTAAACATAAATTATATGTATTTACTAATTAAATATAGGATTTTGTTCGCTTTTACATATTATGACTCTTTACTTATTGCAGAATATGTCAGGGAACACCGAAAATCTCGTCGAAGACTTACGCTCACCATCTCCGGTCTTACAAGACGCGCAGGACCCGCTCGAAGGATGGACACAGATGTTCCCTCCATGGGCTGTAGAACCACGACACAAAGAAACGCCATTAGAGCTCAAAATCCGAAAGGCCATAAATAACACGCAGAAGAGGAAACGCAAGAAAAAATCGTCCTTTCTCAAGCACCTACACAACACGCAGCAGTCTTTCGTGATAAAAAGTCCGCCGAAGAAAGGACGACGTCTCATAAAAATTGAGATAGTAGATCTCGAGCATGAAGCGCTAGGTGAACGTGACTCGTCAGAGGATTCCCTTCTGTCTGCACAATATGTGGTGTCGGAAGACATGGACCAGATTATGGACCAGGCAGAAAGTCTCATAAGCAATATATCAAAAAAAATATGTGGTTATAGCTATACTTTTTAAAGCTATGAATCATCTTATTTTTGTAAATCAAAGTTCTCTAGTAGGTTTTATAATTAATATTTCTTGTTGCTTATAAACCTATAGAGAGATACATTTAAAATTAATACCTACTTACATAATTATAATGTTTGCTATTATGTACAAATGTAAAAACGTTTTTTACTATATTAATTAAATAAGAATGTCTTCTTAATAATTAAACTTCAAAGAAATTAATTATGTCTTTTTATTTTCCTTTTATAGGTGTTCAGGTAGGTAAATGAAAAATAATTTTGTACACTTATTTATTTATTGAAAAAATCATACATTGATATTTGATTCTCTAATAACCATTTTCTTATACAAATAACATTTTTCAAAGCACAATATTTTAAATGGTTAAAACAATTGTATGCCATCATATCTTTACAATAAAGTTTACTTAGAGTTTCTAGATTGGGTATACTTTTAACACTTATATCTAAAACATTTTCATGACCACATAATTCTCGCACCCATTTAACTTTTTCTCCTCCTTTCACTATTATTTTGCGTTCTCTGAGGTACGGTTTAATGAGTCTTTTAAATTCTCTGTAGTCGATATATCCCTCACTCCATCGGTATCCTCGGTTTCTTTCAATCCACCAAACATGTTTCCTCTCTTCGAGAGTTAGTGTAGAGAATGGATATGGAGGTTTAATTAATAAGATTTGAGTGTGTTCCGATGTTCCTATAACTAATTCTTTAAGTATGAATTCATTTTTCTCATTTTTAAAACCTTGCACATCCACTATTATAGTATCTTTATTCATGATATTTTTTTAACGATGCTACTCAGAGGTTTATATTCAAATAAGCAGTCGTTCAGTATGAGGCAATATGCGGCGGTCTGATCAGGTATCTCTTGATCTGCTTCTATTTCAACACGAACGTCAATAGTTAGCGTTTCGTGTTGGCGAGAACAGTCGATAACAAATAAAGGAGCGATTTCTTTGAATTCTTTCAAACTCAACAACGGCTCGGGTCTACGACCATGATAAGACTGCTGAAATCTTGCATACTGTTCGTATATTAATGAAAACTTGTTGGCAGCAAAATCAATATTCAGTCCTTCATAAGGATAATATGATGAATTTAAAAATACTCTTACATCACGAATGAAACAATGATCGAACTCTGCCATAGACTCTGTCGCATTATGTTTACGGTTAGTTTGTAGAGCAATTACTACAAATCGTAGTTTTTCAATCTGTGATGAAGTTTTAATAGACCAAGCGTGTTTACGTGTTTTTGGCAATAATGGATACTCATACAAATCCCAATTACGAAATGCTACTGTAATAGGACGATCTTTTTCTAAATGCTTTAATAAAATAATTCTTTCACGGTCTGATACCTTAATATGAGGAACTCGCCAGACAATTTTGCTTATTATTATATCCTCCACGACTTCATTGGTAGATAATTTCAAAGCATTGAGATTTGTGTTGCTCCTCAATAGTACTAACTCATGCTTACAGTTAATTATGATCTTTTCATAATCTTCTGCAAAACCTAATATTTTATTCAGAGGTATTGATGCAGAGAAAACTCCATTATTGACAGTGGTCGTACCTGAAGGTGACCAGCCCCAAACTTTTGCACACTTCGATTCATTTTCATTCAACGAAAGATAAGACTTTATAGTTGTAGAAATCCCTGCATTTTTCACCTTATCTATTTCTACACCATTTAACTCATATCGAATATCTTGAAAAAGAAATAATGTTGGGTTATTAACAAAATGCACATTGGTTATTATTTCTTTTTGTTTCGTAGTATTGTCATATTTATACACATTGACTTTGCCCTCAATGTACAAACTGCTAAGTGCAGGCAACACGTACAAATCTTGTTGATAAATAGGTATTCGTATTTCATCGTTCTTGTTGAAACTTGTTACATATGGTTTATATGAATGATATTCGAAACTTTCGACGCTGTTATCGTACGACGCTGGTTGAGTAATATTTAAAATATTCATTTTAACAAGCCCAATAGTTTTAGAAACTCCCTATTACTTTTGGTAAGCTTCTTCTTTAAACCAAGTGGTGTTCTTTTCTGAGAGGACCTTTTAGAACTGACTTGAACAGCCGATGAAGATGGGGTTTTATTAAAATTTATCATTTTTTTCTAAAGTGTAAATACAGCTGTACTTCTTCACCACGTAAGTTAATCTGCTTATTTTCAGCGTCTAACAACCTTATGTTAATTGAGTTGATTGAATTTTGATTGACTGGAAAATAAATTAGATTTTTGGGTATTTCGATGATCCTATAGCCTGGTGGTACGTTAGGCACAAATTCGTAAATAATATGACTCGCTTTCCCATTCACAAATGATCCACTGATTACATCACATTCGATGCGAACTACAGTTGTTGATAAAATGTTGACGGGGTACCGAGATTCCGTGCTTATATTAGCTTTTATTGTATCCATACCAAAACCCAAAATTTTACCAAGAGAATAATTTTTATCAAAGTAAACATTTTCAGAACAGTAAATACGAGTTTTTAATGTATTATTATTGCAAGTTAAGTTAAGCACAGCATTCTTGATGTTACTTTTCAAAAAATCACAAATATCTTGAAGTTCATAGGATCCTTCAGGTATTTCAATTATTTTGTCTTTGCCATAATAAAATTTATTATTCCTTTCATCTATGTTCGGGATTCAATTAAAAGTTGAAAAATATATGAGTCCACACTCATATTCTCCGCGTAGTTGCAAAGTTGGTGAGTAATTTGTTATTAAAGAGTCTCCTCTACCAGTTATTGACACAGTGAAAGACATATTTGTACTGATAGTTTTTATTATTTCATTATCGTTTTAAATGTTTTATCCAATATTCTCTTAAAAATTTTAAACAAAGATGACCACAGTTTATAGTTCCAAATTTTTGATACTGTATATAATTGTAGTTTACAACCATGTACCTTAAATAATTTCTCAATTTTAATGGTGGCTTTAGATTGCCAAAACTATCAAAATATTCACAGTAATCATTATGCTTAACGTAGGCTACCCAATGGGTTCCAGGATTATCAGAACTATCTAAATTTAGTATAGCACACTCGATCTTTCTTGGTTTTGAAGGAAGTGCATCTCTCATGAAAACTCCTCGAAAGTGTGGAATGTCAGCAGCATGTTCCAATATATCGATATTAGTGAGAGGTCGTTTGGGTAGCCGCTTCATTAGTTTTTTGAAGGATTGAGATATAAACCAGTACCCTTTTTATGAGGCTTGATATACAGTCCTTTTCCTAGAGCTACAGCTTCCATCATCTTGTTATGGCGTTCAGTTTCTTGCAAATTTTTCTGAGCAGTCTTGTAATCATTGACAGCCTTTGCTATACCAGCTGCACCTCCAGCAAGTGAACCTAGAGCTGATAATCCAGCAAAAATTGGAATAAGAGGTAATAAACCGCCACTTTTTGGAATGGGAATACACCGTGGCAGCCGTATTCCTTTTTTATTTGTAAACAATTTTTTTGCAGCTGCATGAGCGAATTTAATAGCGGTATGATTGTCTTTCGATTTCAGTTTTTTTAGTTTTGATTGTAATTTTTTTACAACTGACATAAATGACCGAACTCCAGCACCAGCTTTAAGTTTTGCTTTCATTGCATTTTTTACAATCCATGAAGCTACTTTTTCTCGTTTTCCAGCATCCTTTGATTTTAATCTTTTCTTAGCCATATCCAAAAGTTGTAAATCAGCTTTATGTCGAACACTCAAATCACTGCTATTATAAGCAAAGTCGTGATACATACAAGCTTCGTCTAATTTATTTATACCTCGATCACCTCTTAGAAGTCGTTTTTGAAGTTTTGTTCCGGGCCCACAAAACTGATAGCCGGGAATATGTAACTCAACCGGTAAGTTATTTATTAAGTTGTTAATAATACCACTTCCCCCTTTCATTGATATCTTTCAAGTGAGTAACATCGAATTACAGTGTCTCATTTATATTACAAAACTAGTTCATTTTTGTCTACCCAACTATTATCTTCATCGCGGAGACCTTACCATTTAACAAATAGTTTTCTACCTTTTCTTTTTAAAACTTTTTCAATAAGATATAGATCAGGAAATTTAGTTCTTTGTAATTCATATTCGTAGAAAGAACCTAAAATCTTTTGTTTGTGTTTATCTTCTAAATGGAAAGTAGGTGGATGCGTATTATTGACCTTAACTATAATAAATATCTCCGTAGACCAGTTGGGGGTGTAACCTTTGTAAAAATCTCCTTTATATTTGCTAATACGAACATGATCACCAAGTTGAAACTTAGGTTTTCGCACTATGTTTGGTTTTTGTGTTTTAATAATGTTAGACTTTACAACCATCTGGTTTTCTTTGTTAACTTCAACAGGTTTAAATTTTGTTACACGGTGGGTAGTATTATTATAGTTTTTTACAACCGAATTTAAATTTTGCCCCAACCATTGGTAATGACCGTGCAAGCTGAAAAGTTTGTAAAGGTTTTGTTTTAACGTTCGTATTACTCGTTCTACAATTGAAGCTTTTTTTGCAGAGTAGGTAGAATAATGATTTATGTTATATTTCACTAATAAATTATTTAAAGTATCATTATAAAACTCCTTGCCTAAATCAGTTTGTAAATGTTTAGGTTTTCGTGATGAAATGGTTAGTATATCCTGCAATGCATCTGCAACACATTGCTTCTGTTTTGATTTTAAAGGATTTACCCACACATATTTTGATAAAGTATCTATTACTATCAAAATGTATTTGAACCCTTTATTGAAATGCGAATATTTCTGAAAATCCATAAGATCGGCTTGCCATAAATCATCTATCCCTTTGATGATTGTACATCGACGCGGAAAATTTCTTCTCGCCGCTTTGTGAAGTTCATTGACGATGTCTTTTTTACTCATTTTTATTTTTTGGAATAATCAAATGATCTATCTCTGTTTTTGTGTAATATAAATTGCCTAAACGATTTAAAGTCACCTTTTCTAAGTTGTTTAGGTACTTTTTCACATCAAAAGATACTTTTTTTATCTCGTCTCTTATTTCTTGAACTGTTTTATCTAAATAAGCTTTATTAACTGCTTCGTCGTCTTCTTCCGGAGCCGTTAATCCTTTCAATTTTGATGATTTCAAATCGAAGTGTCCTGTATCTGACTTCACTAATGTATCGCTGAATTTGTCAATATATTCTGATAATCGTAGACGTTTATGAACATGATGACCAAACTTGTCAATGTTCATTGCTGCACTGATGGGCTATCCAAACTGAACCTTTTAACTGTCGAACTTTCTTTATATTTTACATTATTGATTATTCCTGCTTCCCAAAGTTCTTCCATAATTGCGATTATTTCATTGTCTAAGCCAGTGTTACCCGCATCTCGTGAAGCGAGTAATATTTTTAAACGTTCTACTAACTCATTCGGATCATCCCAATAAACCAAGTCCGTATTCTTTTTCACCGTTTTTAGAACGTTAATACCTTCTCCATTTGAAAGGCTTTCCACACTTGTTGTTGCATTTCTAGCAAACTTAAAAAGAGGTTTTATAACATTCATATACTTAAAACCTTTATTGCTGTTTATTGGTTTCGATGAATCATAATTGCGTCTGTGTGCGTTGGTTTCTAATAAAAGTAGTTTATAGTTATGTAAGTCTTTCTCTGTAGTAATTTTTAAATCTGGTCTCTTTTCAAACAAGAGCTCTTTCAATCCATCTGTTTTATTCATTGTGTACGTTCCTATTTTTAGGATTTTACCATCATCATAAACGCGGGTTTTACCAAGCATCAATTTCCCGCGTTCATTTCTAATTCCAAAAGGTATATTTCCCAATACATCCGATGATGCTGACCATGATAGCGTATGATCTTTAATGTTTGGTGATGACTGAAAAGACTTGAACGATCCCTCGCTGATATTGTGATCTTCAGAAGGTGATACTCTAAGTGTTATGTTTTTGTGTAAATCACTGTCAAATTCTTCTTCACTGTAGAGATCATTGAAATCTTCACTCTAAGAGGTCATGGTATCGCTATGATCTTTCTTAATTTTTTTCACACTAGACATAGACTGATTTTCATGCTCTTGATGCTTTTCTTTATTTTTATTAGCTATAAAGGTAAGAGGATCGACTATGGGCTTAAATATGGTTTCCAGGGCCATGTTATTCGATTTTCTTGCTTCCTTTATCATTTCAACTTTTTTTCTTACAGCTGCAGCAGATTTTACAATTTGTTGTTTCAGATTTTTCTCCATTTTAAATAAGGTACTGCTTGGTCCTGAATCACGTATGAGAGTAATTCGCTTACAGTGTAACAACCTCTTATGTACGTTAGTCAAGAATTATAAATGTATCAAATGTCAGCCTGTAGCATCCACTATTTTTTTCACAATCTTTATTTATCACAAGATAATCGTAAGGCTTGTTCCAAACAGCTGAGCACATTTCTCGAAATTGAGACCATGACATATCAGAACCAACATGTTCATCATATACATGTTTTAAATTGATGTCATCTTGTTTAAATAATATAATGAGATTTGTATTGTCCCTTACAAGCTGTTTGGGTATCTTCGTATAAGTCTGATTTATATAAAAACAATCAATATTCTTATGACGCCCCATAGCAAAATAATCCCTTATGTTATTTTGATTTTCACAAGCAACGTCATCGAAAATTATAACAGAATCAGGTAAAGCTTCGTGCGGACTCAATATTTCACTATTATGGTTGTATTTATTGTATGAAATTCCAGGCTATCTAAAACTTTTTCTAGAAATAAGTATTTCGTCTGGTACAGGGATTTTGAATAAACGTAAAGGTTACGAAAATGTAGACCCTCTTTATGCAGTAATAAGCTTATCACCAAATTGGTCTTTCCACAATTTGATGGACCGCAAACGACACAGCGTATTGTATTTGGTAGTAATTTACCATGTCGATTTGATTCAGTCTGTAACGGAGAACAAAGGCACTCTAATTTTAAAGTTTGTTTTTGTTTCACAAACTTCATCATCAGTTGATAGCTGTACAAGACTATAGAGCTATGAGGTTTTCAATTGAATGCGTTAAAATCGTGATTTATAGATATTATATAAACAGACGATGTTATTTCACAAACGTTGTGAATCATGCAGATCTAGTAAAAATACCTAAGTGATACGGCATGGAAAAATTATAAAACAGCACAAGAATTATGATTCGATTTCTAAAACAGTTTACGAAAGTGATCGATCATTATCATATTTTCATATTGATTATTGGGCATTCTTGAACAGTTTTACGACATTGATCGAACGGACGTGAGATCGATGGAGTGAAAAAACTGTTCCAGAATGCCCAATAATCACCTACTGGCATCGTATCTTTAAATGCCAGCGATGCTACCGTCTTAAGGTCAAGCCTATTAGTCCCTTCATGGGTAACCTACCTGCAAGTAGAGTGACGCAAGCTAGGCCATTTCAGAGGGTCGGCTTAGACTTTGGAGGTCCATTCATAGTTAAAGATACTCATTTTCGTAAACCTAAAACATACAAATCGTACTTGTGTGTTTTCATTTGTTTTACCACCAAGGCAGTTCATTTGGAGGCAGTGTCAAATCTGTCCACGGATGCATTTCTTGCCTGTCTGGATCGGTTCGTGGCTAGGAGAGGTTTACCTTCTGATATACATTCGGATTGCGGGACAAACTTTTTAGGAGCACGTAACAACTTAAAGGATATTTATAATTTAAAAAAACATTTAGATAACGACTCAAGCAAAATTCAATCTCATCTTTCTAGTCATGAAATTTACTGGCACCTAAACGTTCCTTCCGGTCCCCATATGGGTGGTATCTGGGAGAACGCCATTAAATCAGCCAAAACCTTACTTAAAACGCATAGTAGGTGAACGTATACTCACCTTCGAAGAGCTCGTTACAATCTTTTGTAAGGTGGAGTCTATATTAAACTCACGACCCATTTGCCCTCTAAACAGCGATGCAAATGATCTCGAAGTACTCACGCCAGGCCATTTTTTAATCGGGCAGCCACTACTTAGTCTGCCAGAGCATAATCTTGAGCAAGTGCCTACTCATAGATTGAATCGTTGGCAATTGTTACAACAGGTAACCCAACATTTTTGGAGACGCTGGCACCTAGATTATTTGCATACCTTGCAGCAGCGCAATCGGTGGACGAAACACCAGCGTAACTTAGGGATAGGAGACTTGGTCTTACTTGTCGAAAATAATTCGTCTCCATTGCAATGGCGCAAGGCACGCATAACCAAACTCTACCCTGGCAAAGACGGCATTGTTCGGGTCGTAGACATCAAAACGTCCACGGGCACTTTATTGCGTCCTGTGGTTAAACTGTGTCTTTTACTATCAAAAAATTAAATTAAAGCAACAGCACTTTTAGTCTTATGCATCATTTTTTTTTTTATAACATAAAGTTTTTTTTTTTATTCAACAGCATTTTTTTTTTAATATCTTAAAGCAACTTAAAAGAGCTCAGTCGCTCTTTGGCGGGCGGTATGGTAGATTTCGAACGTAGCCTTAATACTATATTTCAAATTACTGAACGTTTCGATAACAGTTTTAACATCCTACCCACATCCTACCCGCATATTTTTCCTTTCCCACTTGGGGGTACCTCAAAAATCTCCCTTCCGATACGTCGCTTGGTCGAACACAACATCGCTCCCATTAAAATTAGTTATCGTCGAAGACATACGTGAAAATCAGCCGCGATCTACACGGAATCTGTAAATACGTCTTCAAAAGTGGGTAGTTGGCTAGTAAAGTCTACTAAAAAGTCGCTCTTTATTTTTATTTTATTTTATTTAAAATATAAATAGTATTACACTTTTTATGACTATAAGTACATGGTAGCATAGTCAGCTCACCCCCCTTGTGTTATCTCCTTGGTACATCAATCACAACCACTGATAATCACATTAAATATGGAGCACATGCAGGAATCACTAAGTAATCTTGCGTCCGTCTTCACAACAAGGATGGAAAAATTTGAGACAGAGTTAAAGTCCTCTACAGGTTCCAGCACTACTTCATCTGGACTAGTGAATGAATTCGCAGCATTCAAAAGTTTCATTTTGGACTCGTTCAACACCCTTCAACACCAACTTGAGTTGCTTGCGAGGAACATAGACCGGATGGAAACGCAAAACCGCCGTAAGATGCTTCTGCTGCATGGTGTGCAAGAGGGCAAGTCGGAAGTCTCATCAGATGTTGTTGTCGGTGTCATTACAGAGAAGCTAAAGATTCCTGATTTCTCTTCAGCTGACATTAAAAGGTGCCACAGAATGGGGCGTACGGCTGGTCCAGACAAGCCAAGGCCGATCTTGGTCAAGTTTCGTGATGCTGCTTTTCGAAACAAAGTATGGTTCGCCAAGACAAAACTGAAAGGTTCTGGCGTGACATTATCAGAATTTCTGACCCGTCCTCGCCATGAAGCTTTTATGGCTGCCCGTAATCGCTTCGGAGTGAACAAATGTTGGACAAGGGATGGCTGCGTTCATTTACTGGGCCCCGATGGTGCACGTCACCGTATTGTCAGCATCGTGGAACTCAATAGGATCGAGTTTGAGCCTGTGAAGTCTACAGCAGTGTCCAAACCAACAAAGACTAAGCGGCCGGCAGCAATCAAAAAGTAGCATCTCTTCCAGGTTCAGTTCTTAAATGTTTTTATTTTTTTCTGCTTTCTTTCACTTGTAGGTAGCTATTTATGCAATCACTTTTTCCGAATTGATACCTTCGTTTGTAGCAACAATTTTTTGTTTTAGAAATACCTTTATTTAGCTTTAATTCATTTGTATTGTTAATTTTAGATAACTAACCCTCAATTTTAGGAATTATTTATTTTGACATTAGTATTATTAAGTCTCATAAAGTAACAACACAAAGGCATCTTCTCCCATACAGCCATTTTATTAAGTATTTAATTCAGTTATTTTTTATTTTTATAACTTTTATTCATGTTCTTTTAAATTACAATGTTGTCATATTAATTTATATAATCTTTTAAGTGATTGCACCTACTACATGCATAATTTAATTTGTGATTGTAATATTTTTAGTTATCCCATCTTGTTCACAACTGGCGGGTGGGCAATCGTGTTGCCAGTGTTACTTATCGTTTTTATAGTATTTTATTTATCTAGTTAGGTAATTTATTACATATAATTTTATTATCATATTTTATTTTATTATTTATATATATTATATTATTTGTGTATCATGGATGATGACTGTATCACAGATGATTTTTTGTCAATCAGTGGAAGTAGCACAGAAGATAGTTTTGTAAGTATTCCTTCATTAAGAGAAACAATTGAGACCCACTTTTCCGACGTTCCGAATAACTTTAACATAGTGCACATAAATGCACAAAGCATTCCGGCACATTTCTCTGATTTGTTATCTACCTTTGACTGTAAGAACATCCATGCCATTCTTATTTCCGAATCCTGGCTCAAACCTATCCTTCCCTCAACTTCCTACTCCTTACCAGGGTTTGTCCTTATCAGAAATGATCGTGCAGTTGGCGGGGGTGGCGGTGTCGCTATATATCTCCGTGCATCTATTCCGTTCTCCATCGTGAGTTTATCGTCACAGCCACCTCCGTTAAATGCTGGCGAGCATATTTTTTTGGAAGTTACCTTGCATACTACCAAAACTTTGCTTGGGGTATACTATTCTCCCTCTAACCGCGTTGATTTCTTCTCCTCCTTTGAAAGCATCCTAGAAAACCTTATCCCTTCTTACAGTCACACTATTATCATGGGGGATTTTAACACATGTCTCCTAAAAAATGATTCCCGTTCCTCGTCGTTGCACACTGTCCTTCGCTCCACAAACCTATTTATTCCTCCCTTGAATCCTACTCATCATTTCCCTAACTGTTCTCCTTCTCTTCTCGACTTAATTTTTGTCTCTTCTCTTGATCATGTCGTTAGTCATGGTCAATGTCCCGCTGATTCCTTTTCTTATCATGATGCGATATTTTTATCTTATAAAATCCGTCCCCCTAAGACCAAGCCCAAAATCCTTGAGCTCCGCAATTTTTGTAGTATGAATATTGACAAACTTCGCGAAGATGCCAGCAATATCGATTGGTCCTCACTCTTTGCTTGCCATACAGTTGACGATAAGATTACACTATTTACCACTCAAATCATTGATCTTTATAATACTCACGCTCCTGTGCGCAAGGTAAAACTAAAACACGCACCATCACCTTGGCTTACTCAAGAAATTAAATTGTTGATAGACAAAAAAGCTGCTGCAAAAACCAAATACAAACATCGCCCCAGTGACACTAACTGGGAGAAATATATTATGATCCGTAATCACTGCAATAAGGTGTGTAGGAATGCTCAACGCCACTACTTTCATAATTCTGTTGACAACGGAGATCCAGCTAAGGTCTGGAAATTTCTTCGATCTATGGGTATTGGGAAGACACGCCAAGCGATGACGCCTGGTGATCTGGATTTAAATTCTTTAAATGTTCATTTCTCTTCAAATTCTGATTTTAACGGATCTATTAAAGCTTCAACATTAAACTATCTATCATCTCTTCCCATACCCGATTATCCTCCATTTTTCTTTAGTCAATTGTCGGATTGTGGTGTTAAAAAGAGCATATTGTCTATTACGTCATCTGCAGTGGGCTGTGACTCGTTAAGTCGCAAAATGATATTACCTATCCTGGACGACATCCTTCCCGTCATTTCCCATATCCTTAATTATTCTGTACAGTGTGGCGTTTTTCCTACTGCATGGAAAGATGCCCAAATCACCCCGTTACCCAAAAATCCAATCCTGCGTCCTTTTCAGACTATCGCCCCATTTCCATACTGCCGTTTCTTTCAAAGGTGTTAGAGCGGTTAGTCAACGACCAACTTATTTCATTCCTTTGTCACAATCACCTCCTCAATCCTTTCCAGTCGGGCTTCCGCTCGGGTCACAGTACCACTACTGCACTTATTAAAATAACAGATGATATCAGATGGGGCATGGAGAAAGGTTTAGTAACTGTATTATCACTCCTTGATTTTAGCAACGCTTTTAACACTATCGATTTCGATGTGCTCCTAGGTATTATGCGCTCAATCAACATATCTCCAACGGCAATTGACTGGTTTCGTAGTTACCTGTTTGGTCGCCGGCAGAGAATTTGCATTGAGGATTCTGTATCTTCATGGTGCTGCACATCTGCTGGGGTTCCACAGGGTGGCGTTTTATCTCCATTATTATTTTCAATTTTCATTAATACCATTTCCAAAAATCTATCTTCATCCTACCACCTTTACGCAGACGACTTGCAAATATATTGTCAAGGACCACCAGGCCAATTAGCAGAGGTAATAAGGAAATTAAACTCCGACCTAGTTTCTATATGCGAATGGAGTAGCTGGTACGGTTTGAAAGTAAATCCTGATAAAACGCAAGTTATTGTCATTGGTAGTCCGCGATTGACATCCAGAATTGACTGGTCAACGGCACCTAAGGTTATGCTTGATAGATCCCAAATACCTTTCAGTAAGACAGTCAAGAACTTAGGCCTTCACTTCGACAATGATTTCTCGTGGGCTTATCAGTTGCAAGAGCTTAGTCGGAAAATGTTTGCTTCGGCGGGATCCCTTAGAAGACTTCGAAACTTTCTACCTACTGCTACAAAAATTGCACTTGCTCAATCTCTCCTCCTCCCAATCCTTGACTACGCTGATTCCAGTTTCTCCAATTTAACCGAAGAACAATTAAATAAACTTGAGAGACTCCAAAATTTTTGCATACGGTTTATATTTGGCTTACGTAAATATGACCACGTTTCGGAATTTCGTACTAAACTCAAGTGGTTACCTATTCGCCTTCGCCGGAATGCACATATCCTATCCCTTCTTTATACTGTCCTGTTCCATCCCAATACTCCTTTCTATTTAAAAGACCGTTTTAGGTTTCTTCATGATACCCATTCCCGAGTTTTGAGGTCGTCGGAAAACTTAAAATTAGAAACACCGTCTCATTACACTAAATTTTTTAACAAATCTTTCTCGGTACAAGCTGTTTTATTGTGGAACGCTTTACCTGTCCGCATACGACGCGCTCAGACCCTAAATAGTTTTAAAAAGCTGGTTGCAGATTACTATCTTTCATTGTGTGATACTTAATTTGTTTTAATCTTTATATTTACATCAGTTGTCATAAATTTGTATCTATGTCTATTCATATATACATATGTATAATTGTATGTATTTTTATAGTAGGTATATGTATTCATGTCTATTATGTTTATTAATAAAATATATATTAGGTAGTTGATATGTATGATTATGTAAATATATTTAAATATTTGTATGTAGCGTATATGTAGTTTATATATATATATGTATATACTATTATATAAATATACATATATTTTGTTATACGTCGCCATCTTCCCTAGAGAATTTATTTTTAAATCCTATCCATCCTAAGGTTGCCTGGAAGAGATCGCTCTTTAGTGATAAGGTCGCCCTTTGTACAAATCATTGTTTTACTGTGTTTATTTCTGTATTGGTTGATGTATGTGCAATAAAGTTATATTCTATTCTATTCTATTCTATACGTGTATCGTGCATATCATAAACTATTGTGGTGACAAGTTCGGAGTGAAGTGAAGGTGAATCGCGTCTATAACAACCAGCACGCGGGAGCAACGTGAACCAGGTTAGCCCCCAATCCCATTTCATTTCGTCCTTTACTCGCCAGTCTTTATGTTATGGAGATAACGATGATTTCAGATTTTCATCTTTATGTTGATGTGCAGTTGCATATCTTGAATGATATAATAAGTACCTAATTTAAAAAAAGAACAGATGCCTAAGTAACTCCACCTTATTGCGAGTGCCTTATGGTCTAATTTTCCATATTTTTGACCTTTTAGTCTTTGCATCTTTTTGACGTGACCCTCAGACCAATGAAAGTAAGTACAGAAAATTTATAACAAAGAAATCCACTATAAAAAGACACATTGATAATTTCTTTGAAAAAATGGACATGCTTTTATATACATGTTTTTTTTACTCTAAAAAGAGAATTATAGTTGCTGGTGACTTTAATGTAAACATGCTTGAAAATAAACAAAATACTGTATTGTTTAGAGATCTTTTAAAGAAATATAAGTAATTTAAATTTACATAATTATAAATGTGCCCACTAGAGGAACAGCTTGCTCAGACCATTTCTAGTAATATCAATGGTGCAATTAGATATACTCTACCGTTATGTTTATCTGACCATGACATGACCGTACAGATACTACAATTTAATGTTACACATAAAAAAAGAAACCCCATGCACTGTGTTTGTTTATAGAAGATGTTATTCTCAGGACAATATAGAAAAAATAAATAAAAAACATCTTAGGTGTCTTTCTTTTTCAGAAGTTTACAAGCAAACGGAAAGAAATAATGCTTTTGAGAAGCGTTATTTAGGTGTAAGTACAACAATTTGAAATTTTGAAGAACTTGCTTCATGAATATTTGTGAAAGACATTAGGTATCTAGTATCTACTCATTACTGCGCTTGAAACAACATTTGTCATAAGATACCTAAGCACAATACGTGAGCGAGCAAGGGTGGACTTGCAACTCAGACATTTTACATATCAAGTGAATTGAGGTTTTACACAATTTAAAGAAATTCTTTAGCTTGATACCTAATGATGTGATGTATTGCTCAGAGGAATATTCTGTGACTAATCCCTATAATGTTTTGTTACCAATGACAGACCATTATTATTATGATAGGTATATATAGTTTGTATATAGTCATAGTCAGAGAGATGAACCCATAAGAGATTTTTGATGTGTTCTTAAACAGATTGCTCAGAATTTTATCAACCTTTTACTAACTAGATAAGTTAGTACCTACCTATTTAGTAATACCTATTGTCCTAGGGCAACATAGGTACAATGTCTATTTTAATTGTTGCAGTCGGAATCAACGGAGTTGTTTGATTCGATTGTTTCTCAGCATATTTTAGTAAGTATAATTGGAATATTATACAGGGTGTAAGGGACCCGCTCTCTAAAACGAAAAATATAAAGTCTACTACCTCAAAGTAAATTTATGGCATAAGCAGTTTTTTTTTTAATTGAATATTTGAAGAGTTGGTAATTTTACAACGCGCAATGTATTTCGTACGTGCGGGCGGCCCGTAGTGGCCCGACGCAAGCGGCGGCGGCGCCCCGGCGCGCGACGCGTAGGTATCTAAAACTGAACAGGTTCGAACGCCCGCAGACTAAGCCCGCAGATCATGAAAACCTCTTCACAAATCTTTAGTTTGACAGAGTTACAGTAATTTTTTATGTACGGACAACATTTAGTTTTCAACCTTAAACGTGTGCATGCAGGGGCATTGAACTCGTAAAGTAGGTAATGAAACTTTAGTAAAGTAACTAACAAAAGCTAACCACCAGGACAGATGTTACACTCGAAATCATCTTAGTAGTCCGGGTACCGTTTGATAATTTTAGTAGGTACTTAAGTATCATACAAATAATAAAAAAACACAAATAAATAATCAAAGCGACGAGTAACAACTTTTGTCTTATTAATTACCTACTTAGCAAATAAGCGAAAGCGCGCGTCATCAAATCAAGTTACCTCAGATTTTATTTGGTCTGAGGTAGTTACCTACCTACCTTTTCACTAACTTGAGAAGCACCATGACATGCTGAGTGAAAAAAATAGAAAACGAAAATGATAAAAAATTCTAACATGATAAAAGCCCGAGACAGGACTCGAACCAGGGACCTTTCGCGATCCGGGCGAATGCACTCCTCTAAGCTACACAGGACTTGTAAGGTCACGAGTTACAACGAATTTATTGAAGACATTATTTTACACACTTACACACAATCAGTATACCGATTCGTTGGTGTCCCTTTTTATGCCTTGTAGTCTTAATTGATTTAATTTCTAGGCACGAGTAATAGTTTAGCTATCTACGTTTAAAAGTAAACAACAACAAATACCTAGATGGGTGTACGTGAACGGAGAAATAAGCCAGATTTCAGATCCAGATTCGATTCCGCACTAATATTAGAAAAATAACGAAAATGACAAGGAAATAAATAAAACTAACAATTTGATAAAAACTACGTACCTACGTTAGGCATTTCGTCTAATGAGGTGCAATTAGCGCTCCCAGATTTGGATACCTACGCCGCGATATCCTTAATGCAAGGAAGCATTTCATCCAGCTTCTCTGAGGCACATCCACTTAATATTGCTTCGTATTCGCAAGCACTGTACGCCTAATTAGAGGCAGTTTAAAACACAACTCACACACACACTCAAATGAACTAGGTAGGTAATAACATTTCGTTCGTAAATCACATGCGTTTACGTTCGAAGCTAACAGCGAACTGCGCGTGCGTCCTGCGCCGTGCACCGACTGGGCGGCATTTTCATTTGTCCTTTCGGCAAATACAAAGAAGCCGCCTGTGATGCCGATGTCTTTGTACTATCCGCCAAAGAATGCTGCCGCCGCGCCGCCGCGTGTTGGTGGTGCCGCGCAGAATAACAGCTGATCGGCCAAAAGTGATAGAATTTCTCCAAAAAGTACCTATGACTTTAATCTTATTAAGTTTACAGTATTAAGTTTATAATGATATTTTATGTGTGCAAGATGCATTGTACTAAAGGTTATTTTTGTAGCTACTTTTGTTTGTACAGCGGTTTAATTGTGTTGCATAAAGTTCTCGTCAATACTGAGTTATGAAATTTAGTTTGTTGAGTTTGCGTGAGAGTCTCCTAGCGCGTGTTGACTGATGACGTAGATGCCTACATTATCTTGTTTACTAGGTAACATAACTAATAGCGGTATTTTAAAACTTCGTAATAATGATGTAGGTATCCCCTCAGTAGTCTGTGGAAGAGTGGATTATTATGATGATATTTAAGCACGTAGGCGACACTGTATAATGCAGTACCTACCTACGTTATTTTTGGTCATAATTAAGTGGTTATCCAGGCGAAAGAAATGTCGCCATTACGTACCTAGGTACCTAATAAGAATGATTATTCTAACTCAGTACTAAAATGTTAATACTTAGCTACTTACCTTCTTTGATTACATGGGCTATTTTACATTAGAAGCCTACTTTAGTCTGTCATAAAATTTAAGAAACGGGATATCTGTTATGCTTGTGAATTATGATAGGTACCTATCTAGCAGGTGTGGTAAAACATACCTAGCTTCCCTATCGTCGGGGTGCGTCAGAAAAGTTTAGGTAGTAGATGGGATGGCGCGGCCGGCCGGTATCACTCGCGTGCGCTGACCTCGGTCAACGTGCGCGGGTTCAATGGGTCAACAACGGTCAAGGGCAAGGCCACGCAGCGGCGCTAGACGTTTCGCTCGCCCGCCGCCCGGCCCGTAGACTGCGCGTGATATTTTTTAGTACATTGCTTTTATTGTAAAAAAAATGAATTTGCGTTTGTAAATTTTAAATTATTGTTTTATTTTGTTGTCCTGGCATGATAATACACAAAATAAGTGAAAAAAAAGTGTTAAAAATGTAATTTATTTTTGAGATTTTACCTATGACATCGTATTCAGTATCACTAGGACTACCTCCTGTTTTCGTTTTAGGGAGCGTTTCCCTTACACCCTGTATTATGCAAAGGGAAAGTGCTCTTTTCTTTAACATGGAAGAAATAGTCTAAACTTTATAGAAAAAGTTGAAAGTCTCACAAGTGGTAGATTCAATTGTGGGGTAGTCTGGGTGCGTACCGTGCCCTTTCTTGTTTCTACCGTGAAGCAGGCCGCTGTGTTTCGGATTGAGGGGAAAGGTGGCCACTGTGATTGCTGGGCATGGAAAACATTTTATCTCAGTCCTCAGGATGGCAACGCAGTGTTAAGTGATTTACCCTTAATTTTGCAACTCTGTCTATAGATAGGTGACAGTAACCACTTCACACCAGGTGGGCCACAAGCTTGTTTGCTATCTCGTAATGTAAAAAAAAAGTACAGCTCAGAAAACTCTATTGGCCATTAAGCAAAACTCTGAATGAGAGATTTACAGCAGTGTAGTGTTTACTACATACTTTTTCAGCTACTAATAAAAATGCGTACCTACTCAATACTTAGGCCCTCACACATATGTGAAAGATGTCGAAGAAGGGGTACAAACGGATAACAAGCAATATAGGACATCTGTAGATTCTACAACTACTAATTTCTGCATTATAAAGGAAGAATTGTATGTGATAATCTCTGAGCACGTGAAATAGTTTGTGTTTAGATAATTATGTCTATACAGTTGTGAGAAAAGTTTCTAGAGGGAACAACTATCGTTGCAAACTTGAAGCAACGTCAAAGGAGTGTTTTGATAAAAGAATATTTAAAAAGAAAAACAATTACGGCTTGTGACGCAGTCTGAATTGAATGGTTTGAATAATATTCGAATCATTTGTCGTGCATGATCTCATAGTCCTGTGTGGCTCATTTGGCAAACCACACGCACGGATTGCGGCGAGTCGCCGGTGCGGGTCCCGTCTCACTACTTGTCATGACGGGAGGTTATTTTTCGTTTTCTATTTAATTTGTTTAATATTCAGAAATTTTAATACATGCCAAGTTAGTCAATAACTTGCTCTTTATTTTAATTTTGTCTAGTTTTGGATATTTAAATAATGCAAAATTCGATTTGTTATGTGATTTTCTATTAAACGTATAAAAGTGTTCTACTTTAAAATAATAATAATAATAATCCGACTTTGTTTTTAAAATATTTCTTGTTTGTATTAGACAAAGCCACCAAAGTGTAGACTCGGGCTTTGCTGCGTAGGCTGTGAACAGCAGCAACCTTGTTGAAGGTTGTAAACAAGCACTGATACACGAAGTTTACTCATACTATGCTGCTATGCTTTTATTTTAAAAAAAAAGAGCTTACAAATTTGCAATGTCAATTCAATGAGGATCTCTTTTTATGTACAGCAGTTGGAACCAAAAGAGTGGTTGAAAATGATGAATGTCACTAAAGTAAACATTGAAGTCAATAAAAATGCTGTGACCAGGAGGTATTTTTGGTGATGTTCTTGCAATTGATCATTTGATGCTTGGGCCACCCAAACATAAAGTTAATTACGAAGAGGTTCTTTTTTTTTCGGCCGGGAGGGCTTCTAAGGGTTATAAGGAAATGGCAGAGTTGATAAGAAATGTTTGAGTGTGTGTGCCGTGAGTGGGCCTATGTGTGATAAGAGTCATATTTGCTAGAACGTTACCCGTTCTAGCAAATATGGTGGGAACTTGACGGTTGGTATTATTTCACAATCGTGATGTGAAGTCATGTGTGGAGTCTCATCTGTGGAGACTGGTGAGTGGAGTCTCATGCGTAGAATCCCATTAGTGGAGTCTCTCGTGGAGTCCCTAGGGAGTCTCTTGTGAGTCTCATGAGAGTCTCTTGTGAGTCTCATGAGAGTCTCTTGCTGGTCTCTTGAGAGTTTCTTGGGAGTCGCTTGTAGGGTAATGTAGAGAGCGTTGAGGCAAATGCCAGAAGGTAGTGTACCAGTCGGAAGTTGACGTCGAAGTCTATTGTGGACCAAGTGATAACATATGAGTAAGCTTCAGTTGTTGTGTGGACTCAAGTAGTGCTCTAATGGTCGTAGTTGACCGTAGTGTGTAGTCAGTGGATGATGCACACGTGCGCAGGGTTCCACGGTGTTGGACGCGGGTAAGAGTGAGAGCGATTGTGATCGCTGTTCCCGTCAGCTATTATTCATTTAGTCAAATCAAAGGGGAATCAAGAAATACGAACAACTGGAAGATATGGCAGATATCAGCTCTTATTGAAGGCAGAATAAGAAAATCCGTGTTGTAAAGGTGAAAGTGGGTGACCAAAAATATACTAGGTCCGTGTGATTTTACAGAGATTTTTCTAGTTTTAAAAATGTGTAAACATTCAAGAACCGCGTGAATCGGGTATTATGGGCACCGAGACATCGAGCGAGACATACTGATACACCAACCAATTCATAGAATCAGCTGTCTACTGACTCAGACGGGTCACGAGATACACGAAGCTTCCAAATTTTCATTCCATTGAGCCGATCCGTCAGTGCTCTTCGAGAAGCAAAGCGTACATCGGCTTGGAAAGCGCACGAGAAGGTTCGGCAATGGACAGATCAGCTAATTAGTATTTTTAACTAACTTGCTGTAAGTTTTTTCTTAATTATGATCTCACTTAAGATTTTTGTAAACTAGATTATTCAGTTAATACTCAATATATCCTTATAACATGATGATGTTTCCTATTTTATAATTTAATTAATTATAAGTTACTTCTCGTGGGGAGTGTCGCGAATACCGCGAAGTTTCATAATCTGTAGAAATATTATTTTCGATTGACGGTACACATCAACGTGGCGAGCGGACGTCTTTTGCGTTCGTGACTCAGACGCAGCCGATATCTCTTACTAGTCTGTGCAGTCGTTTTACAGACACAGTCGGTGTATTTCAAAGAACCGTGAGTTTGTACAATTTAGTGTTTTACGAATGTACTTTGATTCTATGTCTTTGCATTGAATGCACCTATGGTGCATTTAGTCGATAAATACATACCTACCTACCGTTATCTCAGTGTTATAACTCAACACACAATATGGTGATAATAATGTGTTCTCAGGTGGTTCTCAGTTTTAAGACTCAGATAAATTGTTCAGGTCCAGACAAGGACATACTCAGAATACTAGCTCAGTAATGTTGAGTAGATAGGGGTCGCTATAAGGGGAGGTGGAGGCGACTACCGGGCTGCGGTCCTTTTTGACGTGTGTATCAACAATGTTGATAGCACAGAACTGCTCAGAATTTCAATCTCAACTCAGTAAAGTCCGATCTCTTAACAGATGTGAGACTTTGTTTAGTTATCATCAGGTTATCATCACATATACAACAGTATCTACAGTAATCGCCTTGCGTGGCTGAAGCAGATATAATTTTACAGGCAACGTTTGGCGACACCAGTTAAATCATGAAAGGATTATATTGGATAGACCGATATACATTGGTTTTTCTGTTTTAGAATACTCCAAACATCATATGTATAGTTTTCACTATGATTTTATAAAAGATAATGCACAGTTATGTTACACAGATACTGACAGTTTGCTATATTTAATTTATACTGAAGATTTCTATAAAGATTTAAATGACAATATTTCGCTATTTGATACAAGTAATTTTAAATCAAGTAACGAGTACAATATTCCAAAAATGGATGAAAAAGTTCCTGGACTATTTAAGGATGAGATGGGAGGCGATATTATTACCGAATTTGTTGGTCTGAGAGCCAAATTGTATTGTATAAATAGCGTAAAAACTAATATAACAAAAGCTAAAGGTATTAAAAAAAGTGTTACTCAAAATCTAAAATTGACTGAATACAAAAACACTTTGTATAGTAATACTAGCACAAGATGTAACATGAAATTAATAAGATCAATCAAACATATCTTATATACACAACAGGTAAATAAGCAATTACTTAATGGAAATGATGATAAAAGGCAAGTACAAAAAGATAAAATTTATACACTTCCTTGGGGTCACTGTGAAACGATTTTCTGATATATATCTTTATCATTAATAATTAGTACTTAATATTTTGTTAGTTACTGAAGATTTTTATAAAGATTTAAGAGATAATATTTCACAATTTGATACTAATAACTTCTCCTCATGTGATGAGTATAACATTCCGAAGATAAATCAAAAAGTTCCTGGGTTATTCAAAGACGAGATGGGTGGTGATATATTTACTGAATTTGTTGATTTAAGAGCTAAATTCTATTGTATAAATAGCTTAAAGTGTAAAATAAATAAAGCGAAAGGTATTACAAAATCTGTTACACAGAAATAACGAATGATTGATTACAAAAATACTCTTCACAAAAAAACAGCACAAGGTGCAACATGAGATTGATAAAATCAATTAAACATATTTTATACACGCAGCAGATTAACAAGCAACTTATCAATGGAAATGATGATAAAAGACAAATACAAAAAGATAAAATCCATACACTCCCGTGGGGTCATTGTAGCACTATATCATAATAAAAATATATCGAGTCGGATAGAATATAAAATATAATAGAAATAATAATAATAATAATTGTATAATACTAATCTGCAAAATAATATCTGTCTCAATTGTTTGTAGTAGAATAAGATATGTAACTTCGCAAATGTGTGTATATTGTTTTTCCTATTTTTATTAGTGCTACTATTAGAATAAATGTATGAATAAAACAATAAAGAGTATTTTTATTTTATTTTTCATAGTGTGAGAATGAATATGATATCGAAAATGTATGTATTTTGTTTTTTCTTATTTTCATTAGTACGACTATTAGAATAAATGTATGAATAAAATAATCAAAAGCATTTTTATTTTATTCTTCATAGCACAAGAATGAATAGAAAGAAGTATATAAAAGATTGTAAATCATTTGATATTTCATACTTAGAATGAAGTTCGTCAAGCAACCAGACACTTTAGAAGTGAACATTATAAAAACAGGAAATAATCCCTGTTTAACTAAACATAGTGTACTGCTGCCTAACACGATTCGATGTATGTATTATATGCGGCCCATCAAATTGTGGGAAAACAAATGTGATGATGAATTTATTGTTACATGAAAATGTCTTAAATTCAAAAATATTTACCTGTTTTCGAAGACATCTTTTCAACCGAAATATCGTTATTTAGAAAATGTTTTTAGATGTATTCCTAATGCTAAATTATTTATTTTAATGATAGCAAGGACGTGATTTCACCAAAAAATGCTTTAAAAAATTCAATAATAATTTTTGATGATGTGGCATGTGAAAATCAAGTAAATATTCGTAATTATTTTGCCATGGGCAGACACAGTCAGATAGACTGTTTTTATCTGTCTCAAACTTATTCCAAAATACCTAAACAATTAATACGCGATAATGTTAATCTCTTGATTATTTTCAAACAAGATGATATTAATTTAAAACATATCTATAACGAACATGTGAATACAGATATGAGTTGGTTAGAATTTAAAAAACTATGTGCTACAGTATGGTTAAATCAATTTAGATTTTAACCATAAACAAAGACTGTGCTCTGAATAGAGGAAGGTATAGACAAGGCTTTGATACATTTATTTATTTATAGAATCGATTTATTTTGTATATAATAAAACAGACATTATAAAAATATGTTATTTCATTTAAATATTTGTGAACAACAGTCGGATATAACTCAAAAAATAATGGATACAGAGATTAAAAAGCAATTAATTAAGTCAGTTGACACCATTAAAAATAAAATAAAAGCTATTCAAAATGAAGAAGATGAAGCAAATATGAAATTTAGAAAGGTATTTAAACCCATCACAGATAATTTAGAGACAATCATTAAAGGTAACGATAAAGATAAACCTACGCTTAACGTTTCGATAGATATGAGTAAAAGTGACTCTATAGAAGATCAAAACTCTTCTCTAGATTATACAGTCTTAAACAAGAATACACAGATAGAGTCAGATGAAAGCTTAGAATATTATGATTATACTGATGAAGCCGAAAGTCCTAATAAAAAAATAAATGATACCCTTATGTCGCTAGAAAAACAAGAAGTAATAGATATATATGATAATAATATTAATGTCCCATTCGGAATACGCAGTGAAAATAAAAACTTGATGATGGGAAATTCCAAAGTTTCATTTTCGTCTACTAGCAATACATCAAAGTCAGAAAAATACCAAGTAGTGACTATTGGTTGCAAGCAATATAAGTTAACACCAGGTTTAAAGGAACTTCTCATACGCAATAAGCCCAACCTGAACATTGTTAGCGAAAAAGACAAAATTACTTACAAAGACATCCTTGTTTACACAAATGCTCATAAACGAGGCTTTAGTTCGAATGGTCAGATAAAAGGCGACAAAAGTTTGAAATATTGTGAAATAATCAAACCATTGTTCATTCAAAAAAGAAATCATTTCAATGAAAACGACATACCTAAATGTGGCGGTCATATTCCGATATATAAGAAATACAAAAGTGAAACAGACTATGTATATTGGGATGACCCTAATGAACTAATCGAAAGATTGAAACTATTAATTGCATCAAAAAGTGCTGGTAACACTAATCATGATAACGAAATTCTCGAAACTAGAATCTCTACAAAAATCCCCATCAAATTTGACTACAAGCCTCCCGAGTTGGATTACACTTACCCCTCAGCATGGTTCAACGCGAATAAGGGGAAGAAGCCCATCGCAGTGATCAAGAAGTGTTATGCCACTCAAGATGAGCTGCGTGCATCAATCCTTGGGGGTGCACGAGACTCAACCCTGACGCTGGATTCAGCTATGAGTTTCCTCCACAATTTCATGGGGAAAGTCAGAGGGAAGTGTACTGAGATATGGAGATCCTTTGGGATCACAATAGGTGCACCGGGACAAGAAGTTACCCCATGGGACATTGTAGAGATTCAAGTCGACGGCTCATTCACTCCCTCCGAGTCACGTTCAAACACAGACTTGGACACTCCAGATGAGGCAATTGTGCTGATGTTATTGTCAGTCTATCGTTTGTCCAGATTGACAAATACTGATTATCAAGCAAGCTTAGAATCGCGACTGAAAGAGCAGATAACCGCACTCGGGGGGAAAGATGTCCCGATATCAGGATGGGGTGCCCTCTACGGATCATGGATCCGAAATCCCAATTTTACAAAGATGGTAGCCGCGATAGACATGTTCTTCTATCATTTCAAGAACCACGAACACGGCATCCTGAAAATGGGAACTGTAGGTAGTCGTCACAAGGACTGTGTGGCTTTAACCACCTTTGGATATGCGATGAAAATACTCTCGCTCAATCCCTATGACCTGATGGATTGGGCGTTTTGCGATGGTATTGCTGATGACCTAGTCCGTATGACGAAAACAAATGAGGAATCAGCCGATACAGAGTCATACTTCCCATACCAATCTGACCTAGGTCTAGTAGAAAGGACCGCTTATTCCGCAGTAGTTAATCCCCAGTTTTTCCACTGGGTGCATTTCTTTGGCGGGCTTTTGGGTTACAAACGATCCCAAAATGCTAGATTCACATTAGAGCAAAATATTGCAGATATAGGGCTGAATGCAGTACTAGTGGCCTGGGTATTTGGAAAGGGAAGAGGCCTTGCACCGCAATTCGCAGAAGATGGTGTTGATTACACAAGAGATGTAGAAGTACAACCACTTCATCGTGGAAGAAGAGATGACACGATTGATGGAGATGAGGAGGATGAGGAAGTCGTCTCATGGGATGACATAACTGGGAAAAGTCCCCAAACATGGTTTACTCTACTCAAGGTAAACAACCATAGAGTTCCAAAATGCGTCGATAGCAGGATGCAAGAACTTCGATCAAAAATCACCGAGATCAGAAATGGGTCAGTAGGCGAGCATCTTAAGAAGAGTTTCACCTATTAAGTACCAACAGGATTATATCAATTATTGAAGAGCTTACAGAGGCTGGTATTATAAAAGCATAAACGCTACCATAATCATGATTAGTACAAAAAGAACATTGATCATGCATGTTCGTGAACGTGATAATAATCGGAGTAATATCGAAAATGCAGAAATATCATTTAAATGACGATCAGATTGAAGTCTCAGGATCGTCAAATACATCAAAATTGTGTGCTTATTAATATCTGCTTTACAACAGTAAAGCAGATATAAATGACCTTAGAGCGAATGTATTTAAAAAAATAGCGGATATTAACAAGTTGATGACAATTTTAATAAACAAAATAAAGAAACTTGGAGTAAATGTTGATGTTAAAGATATTGCAGGCAAATTAAACAAACACTATGAGCAAAGTAGATGTTGTAAACGAAATATGTAGAAACGCTAGAATTAATTATCCTAGAAGAAATGTAATACTTAAAGATATAGATGATCTTTGGCAAGCTGATTTGATAGACATGTAAGCAATGTCGAGAGTTAATGGAGGTTACAAATATATATTAGTAGTTATCGATTGTTTTACAAAGTTTGCATGGGCAATCGGGTTAATGCAAAAGAATAAAGAGCATGTATCTAAAGCTTTTGAAATGATTTTAAAAAATGGACGCATTCCAATAAATCTACAGACGGACCATGGAAAAGAATTTTATAATAATTTATTTAAAAATATTATGAACAGGTTCAATATTAATCACTATTCTACTTACTCAACTAAAAAGGCTTCAATTGTTGAAAGATTTATCAGAACACTAAAAGGTAAATTGTATAAAGAATTTAACTTAAACGGAAATTATAAATGGAATAATGGAGTACTAAAGAAAAAGATGTTTGAATATAACAATACTATGCATAGGACTGTCGGTCAGCCTCCAGCAACAATTTGTCATGACAATAAAAGAGAAGTAATACAAAGATATATGAACATTATTCACTCTAAAAAAATAAAAAAATGTAAAAAATTTAGAGTTGGTGACTATGTGAGAATAAGCAAGCATAAGGCTCATTTTGATAAAAGTTATACCCCTAATTGGTCAACGGAAATATTTAAAATTATTAAAATACAAGAAAGTACACCTACAACTTATTTATTAGAAGATTCAAAAAGTAGACCAATACTTGGAGCATTTTATTCGCAAGAAATTCAGAAAACTAAATATCATGACATATATTTAATAGAAAAAGTGTTAAAAAGAAAAGGGAACCTTGTGTTTGTTAAATGGCTTGGGCTCCCAACTAGCGAAAATAGTTGGATAAGTAAAGCGAATGTATTATAGATATTTGACTGTCATCATCGCTCTAATATATTCAATTTAAGTGGTTGCACATCAATTTTTTTCCATTCTATTCATCACATTCGTACAAGTGACACATTTAACGTTTGAGTTCATTAAATATTATCGTTGTAAGCTTTATTAAAATGAAGAGGAAACGAGAACCAACTTCACTAAATTTAAATTCAAAAACAAAAACGGAAAAGAAAAGTAACAATAAAGACAAAATAAGTTTGAAAAAAACTTTTAAAAATATAGTTTTGCGCACAAAAAAGCATATAAATAACATAAAGCTGAAATGCAAAAACGCTTTAGTAAAGTTGGCATACACAACAGCACAAGAATTAGCATCAGATATACCTATAAATCTACCAAGAGTTATACCCATACCGAAAACTGGAGGATTTCTCCCATTAATACCGATATTTGCAGGCTTATCTGCTGCTGGTAGTTTAGTTGGAAGTGCTGCTGGAATCGCGAAAGCGATAAATGAATATAAAACTGCTAAAAAACAATTGTCAGAATTGGAAAGACACAATAAGCAAATCGAAGCAGTGTGTATTGGAAAAGGTTTACATCTCAAGCCCTATAAAGATGGATTAGGGATTTACGTCGCAAAGAAAAAAAACTGAATTGTAGGCTACCTAGGAGAACTTTAACTAATATTGACATTATATAGCACTCGCATAATATCCCTTTTTTTCGAGGTGTATTTATGAGAGATGAATTACCACAAAAACCTTTTCGAATGGAATGTGGTGTCATTAATCTTGATACCTCCGAGAACTCTGGTACTTATTGGGTAGCCTATGCAAAATGTGAAGATTATATAGAATATTTTGATAGTTATGGTAACTTAAAACCACCAAAAGAATTATTAAAATACATAGGAATGAACATACATTATAATTATGACAATTTACAAAAAAATCATTTATTTAACTGCGGTCATTTATGCTTGAAATTTTTAACATCATTTTGGGAGAAAAAAAGACAAAATTTATAAAAAAAATCAGTTAACTGCTTAATTTGCTTTCATAATTCTGATTCGGATACATATATAATATCACAACTTAATAGCATAGGTACATTCATCCAGCGATTGTGAAAGGAGCTATAAGATATTACTGTTTACTAAGCTGATTATTTTTATTGCTCTCAATATTGATACTAAGTATATCCCGATTTATATTTTATCACCTGACATAGTAACATGTTAATATTCAATAAATATCCTACTCCAAGAAGAGTACACAATATTACACTTCCAATATCGAAACCCGTCAGACGTGTCCAAGTAGAAAAAACAAAAAATATTACTACAGCGAATAGAAGGTTTTTACAAGAACTTGGGTTTACATTACATAATGTTGCAAATCAGTGATCTACCATGTCAAGACAACTCAATCGAAAGCTATGAAATCCATAGTTATAATCCATATAATAACAGTTTTAAAGACAATGATGAAATAAGAATACCTATCCATCAACAAGACGTTTACGTACTACCTTCAGGTAGTTCTATTTACATAGAAGGCTATGCCAACGTGACTTCGAAAGACTCTGCAGGAAAAGTGGTTAAAAAAGATGTTAAGTTTATTAACAACCCGATGTCATATTTGTTTCAAGATATTCGTTATGAATTAAATGGTGTTGAAATTGATCGTACTAAGAATGCAGGAATTACTAGCACTATAAAGTCCTATGTATCTATGAATGAAGGCGAAAACAAAGCTGCAGCAGTTTGGGGATGGAACATGAAAGGTACAACTCTGAAAGTGGGATATTTTAGTGTCATTATACCATTAAATAAAATATTAGGTTTTGCAGAAAACTATTCTAAAATAATCATAAATTGTAGACATGAACTTATATTACACAGAAGTAATTCCATTACAAACTGTGCGATAATGGAGGGTAATGATAGTATCGAAATTGATATTCAAAAACTTCAGTGGCGTGTTCCGCACATAAAAGTTTCTGATCGTAATAAATTATTATTACTTAAATATTTAGAAAAGGATCGTCCTGTACAGATAGCATTCAGGAATTGGGATTTGTATGAATATCCGTTCTTACCAAAAACCTCGAAACACTCATGGTCGGTCAAAACGGCGTCTCAGTTGGAAAAACCAAGATATGTGATTTTTTGCTTACAAACTAACAGAAAATGTGATAAGGCTAAAAGCTATGCAGAGTTCGATCATTGTAAAGTAACTAACCTTAAATTATTTTTGAATTCACAATACTTTCCGTATGACTCACTAAATCTGAAATTTGATCAAAATAAATACAGTATATTATACGAAATGTATGCTAACTTTCGTCAGTCGTATTACAACGACGGTGTTGACCCGTTGCTTGACTTTGTTCAGTTCAAAGAAAAAGCTCCGTTGTTTGTGATCGACTGCTCAAGACAAAACGACTCACTAAAAACTGGACCCGTTGATGTTCGGATAGAAATCGAATGTTCAGAAGATATACCAGATAATACAACTGCTTATTGTCTGATTATTAATGACCGTCTTTTTGAATATAAACCGCTCAGTAATATTGTAAGAAAATTATCATGAATGTGATAGTAGATGTACAAGGATTTAAAGACGAGCAAAACCATTTTATAGTAAAAGAAATAGCAATCCTCTGGAATAGGCGAATCTTTGTATGGTTAATAAAACCACCATACCCTTTTTATGAATTAACAAAAAAAGAACGCTTGCAAGTAACCTGGATAGAAAAAAATAGAGGAATTTATTGGAATGAAGGATGTGTACCTTATTTTAATTTTAAAAACATTACAGGGAATTTTTTCAACAATAAATGTATACTAACTAACTAAACGAATAATAAAAATTGTGGTGCCTGGATCTTTGATTATGAGACTGATTTAAATTTTGATTGCTGATGGCATGAATGAAAACTGAAAACTTAATTCGACTAGGTACTTTATTCATCATATATGGGAGCTTAAAAAGTGGAGAGCTGAAAACATTAAGAAACGCATAGTTAAAATGCTGTGACTGTGGGGTGGCAATATGCTGCAAATATATAAGATACTAGATCATTGGTCTGAGGATACAACCTAAAATGGAATAAGTAGGTAGTCGTCAACGACCTCGCATTGTGTGTAATTAGGTAGATATATACTATTCATTTTTCATTACTCGCAAGAGTCGAGTGATGAATAGCGATTAATGAAAACATGAATAATAAAAGGTGAAAATTGGGGGTGCCTGGATCTTTTTTTTTTTGATCCATGTGCCCCAATTTCAACCTAATGAAATAGTGAAAACATGAATCATGAATATAGGTTAATAAACTGTAAGCAATGCCGAATAATTACTCGAGCTTTGATTTATTCATCTTAAAAAACATGAATAAATTAAAAGTAAGAATTGGGGGAATCTGGATCAAGAGTTTTCAGAGTTTTTGAAAACGATGAAAACTTCTGTTTTCTCGGTTTTCGAAAACTCTGAAAACTCTTGATCCAGATGCCCCAATTCTTACCTACTACTAGCGTACCACGTGATTTTGTTTCCAAAACAGCGTTTGTCCAACGGCGGCATTCAAATCTACATGGGACTCCCATTTGTTTACGAAGTGCTTTAAATTGTAAGTTTATATAAATCATTTGTTTGTGCAGATACTCAGGATATCGAGGCATCGCCATAAACGATAGCAGAACAACAGCTCACGTTTATTATACGACCGACGAGCTTGTGGAAGCCGCTCGCCGCCAGCTGGATGGTCTTCGAGTCACTGGTGTGTTTCGCGTTAGCATCGAGTACACCTGCGTGGAGGAACCGCTTACCTACCCCCCTAGTGCTTTCTACATGCGCCTGTGCCTACCATTCATATGGTTCTGGCCGGAATACGATTATAGCTTGGACAACTAAATCCAAGTTTTCCCTAACTTCGCAACTAATAAAGTGACGTTATAAAAGCGATCTATAAAACTGACTCCAAAAAAGTGCAGTGTTTTTAAGAGATTAACTATTTGTATCGTATATACAGGCATCGTTTAAGAAAAAAGACTGTATACTTAGTCGTAACATACCTATCGTGTAAATATTTGATATCCTTCTATTAAGGTTTTCTAGCATTGTTTTGTTGAGGAAATTGAGCTTATAAATTACAAAAGAAACCGTAAATATATTTATGAGCATTTTTATACATTAGCAGTAATTTCATATCTTAGTTACAATACAAACGGACTGTACTTTTGTATGACAATGTATATTTCTACTGCCATACTTTTGTAAACTAGTCAATTGAATCATTATTTAAAATAAGTCGCATATCGTATTCTTCGCAACGGATATTGGATTGTAGTTAATTTGTGTTAATTATAAGTAGTTAATTATATTTGTACAAAATGCCTCATCGTAATTCATCAAATTATCGAGATAGACCTAGCCGTTATAATGAGGAACTACTTTACGTATCACTTGTGAGTCACGGTGTAATGGAACATTATAACCGTGGCAGATTCCAGAATATAACTAGAAGCTACACAACTTTAGCTTTTTGTTTCATATTATGTTTTTGTGTCTGCTTTCTAACTTTTGAATTAGCTTATATTGTGTCGGCCTTTATCGTACATTCATTTCTTAGTTTGGCAGAGTTATATGGCGTAACCTTTGACTAATTTTTTGTCCTGTGTATTATTTTTAAGTTGAATCTTATTTTTGGAGTTTCCTTTTAATTTTTTGGAAGTAAAAATGTCACATTGGTAAAGTTAAAACCACATCAGCGAAATTGAACTGCTCATCCGGTGATAATTGACCACGTAACAATTGGTTGAAATAACTCCACAAAGCAAAGCGCAAGTATCGCATACTTTCACAGCATGCAGTATGGTCTCACAACTCCATAAATTGGCCTCTAGTATCTTACAGCATGAAAATGTTATAAGATTAATGAAAAGAAACTAATATAACAAAAGCTAAAGGTATTAAAAAAAGTGTTACTCAAAATCTAAAATTGACTGAATACAAAAACACTTTGTATAGTAATACTAGCACAAGATGTAACATGAAATTAATAAGATCAATCAAACATATCTTATATACACAACAGGTAAATAAGCAATTACTTAATGGAAATGATGATAAAAGGCAAGTACAAAAAGATAAAATTTATACACTTCCTTGGGGTCACTGTGAAACGATTTTCTGATATATATCTTTATCATTAATAATTAGTACTTAATATTTTGTTAGTTACTGAAGATTTTTATAAAGATTTAAGAGATAATATTTCACAATTTGATACTAATAACTTCTCCTCATGTGATGAGTATAACATTCCGAAGATAAATCAAAAAGTTCCTGGGTTATTCAAAGACGAGATGGGTGGTGATATATTTACTGAATTTGTTGATTTAAGAGCTAAATTCTATTGTATAAATAGCTTAAAGTGTAAAATAAATAAAGCGAAAGGTATTACAAAATCTGTTACACAGAAATAACGAATGATTGATTACAAAAATACTCTTCACAAAAAAACAGCACAAGGTGCAACATGAGATTGATAAAATCAATTAAACATATTTTATACACGCAGCAGATTAACAAGCAACTTATCAATGGAAATGATGATAAAAGACAAATACAAAAAGATAAAATCCATACACTCCCGTGGGGTCATTGTAGCACTATATCATAATAAAAATATATCGAGTCGGATAGAATATAAAATATAATAGAAATAATAATAATAATAATTGTATAATACTAATCTGCAAAATAATATCTGTCTCAATTGTTTGTAGTAGAATAAGATATGTAACTTCGCAAATGTGTGTATATTGTTTTTCCTATTTTTATTAGTGCTACTATTAGAATAAATGTATGAATAAAACAATAAAGAGTATTTTTATTTTATTTTTCATAGTGTGAGAATGAATATGATATCGAAAATGTATGTATTTTGTTTTTTCTTATTTTCATTAGTACGACTATTAGAATAAATGTATGAATAAAATAATCAAAAGCATTTTTATTTTATTCTTCATAGCACAAGAATGAATAGAAAGAAGTATATAAAAGATTGTAAATCATTTGATATTTCATACTTAGAATGAAGTTCGTCAAGCAACCAGACACTTTAGAAGTGAACATTATAAAAACAGGAAATAATCCCTGTTTAACTAAACATAGTGTACTGCTGCCTAACACGATTCGATGTATGTATTATATGCGGCCCATCAAATTGTGGGAAAACAAATGTGATGATGAATTTATTGTTACATGAAAATGTCTTAAATTCAAAAATATTTACCTGTTTTCGAAGACATCTTTTCAACCGAAATATCGTTATTTAGAAAATGTTTTTAGATGTATTCCTAATGCTAAATTATTTATTTTAATGATAGCAAGGACGTGATTTCACCAAAAAATGCTTTAAAAAATTCAATAATAATTTTTGATGATGTGGCATGTGAAAATCAAGTAAATATTCGTAATTATTTTGCCATGGGCAGACACAGTCAGATAGACTGTTTTTATCTGTCTCAAACTTATTCCAAAATACCTAAACAATTAATACGCGATAATGTTAATCTCTTGATTATTTTCAAACAAGATGATATTAATTTAAAACATATCTATAACGAACATGTGAATACAGATATGAGTTGGTTAGAATTTAAAAAACTATGTGCTACAGTATGGTTAAATCAATTTAGATTTTAACCATAAACAAAGACTGTGCTCTGAATAGAGGAAGGTATAGACAAGGCTTTGATACATTTATTTATTTATAGAATCGATTTATTTTGTATATAATAAAACAGACATTATAAAAATATGTTATTTCATTTAAATATTTGTGAACAACAGTCGGATATAACTCAAAAAATAATGGATACAGAGATTAAAAAGCAATTAATTAAGTCAGTTGACACCATTAAAAATAAAATAAAAGCTATTCAAAATGAAGAAGATGAAGCAAATATGAAATTTAGAAAGGTATTTAAACCCATCACAGATAATTTAGAGACAATCATTAAAGGTAACGATAAAGATAAACCTACGCTTAACGTTTCGATAGATATGAGTAAAAGTGACTCTAAAGAAGATCAAAACTCTTCTCTAGATTATACAGTCTTAAACAAGAATACACAGATAGAGTCAGATGAAAGCTTAGAATATTATGATTATACTGATGAAGCCGAAAGTCCTAATAAAAAAATAAATGATACCCTTATGTCGCTAGAAAAACAAGAAGTAATAGATATATATGATAATAATATTAATGTCCCATTCGGAATACGCAGTGAAAATAAAAACTTGATGATGGGAAATTCCAAAGTTTCATTTTCGTCTACTAGCAATACATCAAAGTCAGAAAAATACCAAGTAGTGACTATTGGTTGCAAGCAATATAAGTTAACACCAGGTTTAAAGGAACTTCTCATACGCAATAAGCCCAACCTGAACATTGTTAGCGAAAAAGACAAAATTACTTACAAAGACATCCTTGTTTACACAAATGCTCATAAACGAGGCTTTAGTTCGAATGGTCAGATAAAAGGCGACAAAAGTTTGAAATATTGTGAAATAATCAAACCATTGTTCATTCAAAAAAGAAATCATTTCAATGAAAACGACATACCTAAATGTGGCGGTCATATTCCGATATATAAGAAATACAAAAGTGAAACAGACTATGTATATTGGGATGACCCTAATGAACTAATCGAAAGATTGAAACTATTAATTGCATCAAAAAGTGCTGGTAACACTAATCATGATAACGAAATTATATCAATTATTGAAGAGCTTACAGAGGCTGGTATTATAAAAGCATAAACGCTACCATAATCATGATTAGTACAAAAAGAACATTGATCATGCATGTTCGTGAACGTGATAATAATCGGAGTAATATCGAAAATGCAGAAATATCATTTAAATGACGATCAGATTGAAGTCTCAGGATCGTCAAATACATCAAAATTGTGTGCTTATTAATATCTGCTTTACAACAGTAAAGCAGATATTAATGACCTTAGAGCGAATGTATTTAAAAAAATAGCGGATATTAACAAGTTGATGACAATTTTAATAAACAAAATAAAGAAACTTGAAGTAAATGTTGATGTTAAAGATATTGCAGGCAAATTAAACAAACACTATGAGCAAAGTAGATGTTGTAAACGAAATATGTAGAAACGCTAGAATTAATTATCCTAGAAGAAATGTAATACTTAAAGATATAGATGATCTTTGGCAAGCTGATTTGATAGACATGTAAGCAATGTCGAGAGTTAATGGAGGTTACAAATATATATTAGTAGTTATCGATTGTTTTACAAAGTTTGCATGGGCAATCGGGTTAATGCAAAAGAATAAAGAGCATGTATCTAAAGCTTTTGAAATGATTTTAAAAAATGGACGCATTCCAATAAATCTACAGACGGACCATGGAAAAGAATTTTATAATAATTTATTTAAAAATATTATGAACAGGTTCAATATTAATCACTATTCTACTTACTCAACTAAAAAGGCTTCAATTGTTGAAAGATTTATCAGAACACTAAAAGGTAAATTGTATAAAGAATTTAACTTAAACGGAAATTATAAATGGAATAATGGAGTACTAAAGAAAAAGATGTTTGAATATAACAATACTATGCATAGGACTGTCGGTCAGCCTCCAGCAACAATTTGTCATGACAATAAAAGAGAAGTAATACAAAGATATATGAACATTATTCACTCTAAAAAAATAAAAAAATGTAAAAAATTTAGAGTTGGTGACTATGTGAGAATAAGCAAGCATAAGGCTCATTTTGATAAAAGTTATACCCCTAATTGGTCAACGGAAATATTTAAAATTATTAAAATACAAGAAAGTACACCTACAACTTATTTATTAGAAGATTCAAAAAGTAGACCAATACTTGGAGCATTTTATTCGCAAGAAATTCAGAAAACTAAATATCATGACATATATTTAATAGAAAAAGTGTTAAAAAGAAAAGGGAACCTTGTGTTTGTTAAATGGCTTGGGCTCCCAACTAGCGAAAATAGTTGGATAAGTAAAGCGAATGTATTATAGATATTTGACTGTCATCATCGCTCTAACATATTCAATTTAAGTGGTTGCACATCAATTTTTTTCCATTCTATTCATCACATTCGTACAAGTGACACATTTAACGTTTGAGTTCATTAAATATTATCGTTGTAAGCTTTATTAAAATGAAGAGGAAACGAGAACCAACTTCACTAAATTTAAATTCAAAAACAAAAACGGAAAAGAAAAGTAACAATAAAGACAAAATAAGTTTGAAAAAAACTTTTAAAAATATAGTTTTGCGCACAAAAAAGCATATAAATAACATAAAGCTGAAATGCAAAAACGCTTTAGTAAAGTTGGCATACACAACAGCACAAGAATTAGCATCAGATATACCTATAAATCTACCAAGAGTTATACCCATACCGAAAACTGGAGGATTTCTCCCATTAATACCGATATTTGCAGGCTTATCTGCTGCTGGTAGTTTAGTTGGAAGTGCTGCTGGAATCGCGAAAGCGATAAATGAATATAAAACTGCTAAAAAACAATTGTCAGAATTGGAAAGACACAATAAGCAAATCGAAGCAGTGTGTATTGGAAAAGGTTTACATCTCAAGCCCTATAAAGATGGATTAGGGATTTACGTCGCAAAGAAAAAAAACTGAATTGTAGGCTACCTAGGAGAACTTTAACTAATATTGACATTATATAGCACTCGCATAATATCCCTTTTTTTCGAGGTGTATTTATGAGAGATGAATTACCACAAAAACCTTTTCGAATGGAATGTGGTGTCATTAATCTTGATACCTCCGAGAACTCTGGTACTTATTGGGTAGCCTATGCAAAATGTGAAGATTATATAGAATATTTTGATAGTTATGGTAACTTAAAACCACCAAAAGAATTATTAAAATACATAGGAATGAACATACATTATAATTATGACAATTTACAAAAAAATCATTTATTTAACTGCGGTCATTTATGCTTGAAATTTTTAACATCATTTTGGGAGAAAAAAAGACAAAATTTATAAAAAAAATCAGTTAACTGCTTAATTTGCTTTCATAATTCTGATTCGGATACATATATAATATCACAACTTAATAGCATAGGTACATTCATCCAGCGATTGTGAAAGGAGCTATAAGATATTACTGTTTACTAAGCTGATTATTTTTATTGCTCTCAATATTGATACTAAGTATATCCCGATTTATATTTTATCACCTGACATAGTAACATGTTAATATTCAATAAATATCCTACTCCAAGAAGAGTACACAATATTACACTTCCAATATCGAAACCCGTCAGACGTGTCCAAGTAGAAAAAACAAAAAATATTACTACAGCGAATAGAAGGTTTTTACAAGAACTTGGGTTTACATTACATAATGTTGCAAATCAGTGATCTACCATGTCAAGACAACTCAATCGAAAGCTATGAAATCCATAGTTATAATCCATATAATAACAGTTTTAAAGACAATGATGAAATAAGAATACCTATCCATCAACAAGACGTTTACGTACTACCTTGAGGTAGTTCTATTTACATAGAAGGCTATGCCAACGTGACTTCGAAAGACTCTGCAGGAAAAGTGGTTAAAAAAGATGTTAAGTTTATTAACAACCCGATGTCATATTTGTTTCAAGATATTCGTTATGAATTAAATGGTGTTGAAATTGATCGTACTAAGAATGCAGGAATTACTAGCACTATAAAGTCCTATGTATCTATGAATGAAGGCGAAAACAAAGCTGCAGCAGTTTGGGGATGGAACATGAAAGGTACAACTCTGAAAGTGGGATATTTTAGTGTCATTATACCATTAAATAAAATATTAGGTTTTGCAGAAAACTATTCTAAAATAATCATAAATTGTAGACATGAACTTATATTACACAGAAGTAATTCCATTACAAACTGTGCGATAATGGAGGGTAATGATAGTATCGAAATTGATATTCAAAAACTTCAGTGGCGTGTTCCGCACATAAAAGTTTCTGATCGTAATAAATTATTATTACTTAAATATTTAGAAAAGGATCGTCCTGTACAGATAGCATTCAGGAATTGGGATTTGTATGAATATCCGTTCTTACCAAAAACCTCGAAACACTCATGGTCGGTCAAAACGGCGTCTCAGTTGGAAAAACCAAGATATGTGATTTTTTGCTTACAAACTAACAGAAAATGTGATAAGGCTAAAAGCTATGCAGAGTTCGATCATTGTAAAGTAACTAACCTTAAATTATTTTTGAATTCACAATACTTTCCGTATGACTCACTAAATCTGAAATTTGATCAAAATAAATACAGTATATTATACGAAATGTATGCTAACTTTCGTCAGTCGTATTACAACGACGGTGTTGACCCGTTGCTTGACTTTGTTCAGTTCAAAGAAAAAGCTCCGTTGTTTGTGATCGACTGCTCAAGACAAAACGACTCACTAAAAACTGGACCCGTTGATGTTCGGATAGAAATCGAATGTTCAGAAGATATACCAGATAATACAACTGCTTATTGTCTGATTATTAATGACCGTCTTTTTGAATATAAACCGCTCAGTAATATTGTAAGAAAATTATCATGAATGTGATAGTAGATGTACAAGGATTTAAAGACGAGCAAAACCATTTTATAGTAAAAGAAATAGCAATCCTCTGGAATAGGCGAATCTTTGTATGGTTAATAAAACCACCATACCCTTTTTATGAATTAACAAAAAAAGAACGCTTGCAAGTAACCTGGATAGAAAAAAATAGAGGAATTTATTGGAATGAAGGATGTGTACCTTATTTTAATTTTAAAAACATTACAGGGAATTTTTTCAACAATAAATGTATACTAACTAACTAAACGAATAATAAAAATTGTGGTGCCTGGATCTTTGATTATGAGACTGATTTAAATTTTGATTGCTGATGGCATGAATGAAAACTGAAAACTTAATTCGACTAGGTACTTTATTCATCATATATGGGAGCTTAAAAAGTGGAGAGCTGAAAACATTAAGAAACGCATAGTTAAAATGCTGTGACTGTGGGGTGGCAATATGCTGCAAATATATAAGATACTAGATCATTGGTCTGAGGATACAACCTAAAATGGAATAAGTAGGTAGTCGTCAACGACCTCGCATTGTGTGTAATTAGGTAGATATATACTATTCATTTTTCATTACTCGCAAGAGTCGAGTGATGAATAGCGATTAATGAAAACATGAATAATAAAAGGTGAAAATTGGGGGTGCCTGGATCTTTTTTTTTTGATCCATGTGCCCCAATTTCAACCTAATGAAATAGTGAAAACATGAATCATGAATATAGGTTAATAAACTGTAAGCAATGCCGAATAATTACTCGAGCTTTGATTTATTCATCTTAAAAAACATGAATAAATTAAAAGTAAGAATTGGGGGAATCTGGATCAAGAGTTTTCAGAGTTTTTGAAAACGATGAAAACTTCTGTTTTCTCGGTTTTCGAAAACTCTGAAAACTCTTGATCCAGATGCCCCAATTCTTACCTACTACTAGCGTACCACGTGATTTTGTTTCCAAAACAGCGTTTGTCCAACGGCGGCATTCAAATCTACATGGGACTCCCATTTGTTTACGAAGTGCTTTAAATTGTAAGTTTATATAAATCATTTGTTTGTGCAGATACTCAGGATATCGAGGCATCGCCATAAACGATAGCAGAACAACAGCTCACGTTTATTATACGACCGACGAGCTTGTGGAAGCCGCTCGCCGCCAGCTGGATGGTCTTCGAGTCACTGGTGTGTTTCGCGTTAGCATCGAGTACACCTGCGTGGAGGAACCGCTAACCTACCCCCCTAGTGCTTTCTACATGCGCCTGTGCCTACCATTCATATGGTTCTGGCCGGAATACGATTATAGCTTGGACAACTAAATCCAAGTTTTCCCTAACTTCGCAACTAATAAAGTGACGTTATAAAAGCGATCTATAAAACTGACTCCAAAAAAGTGCAGTGTTTTTAAGAGATTAACTATTTGTATCGTATACAGGGTGTGGCGTAAATAGTGGTCCAAAGCCAAGGGTTCGGCGTACTAGGTATTCAACTATAACATACCACTATTTTTACCCAATTTTACCCAAGGGTTTATAGAAAAACATATTTAAACCTTTTTTATACTTTTTTTTACCCTTTTTCATAAAAATAGATGCAGTTTTCACAATAAACGTTCTTTTCTTATTCCGTTTTCTGTTTCTTACTGCTGGATACATTAGCTATCTTAAAAAAATACTATCTTTGATGTAAATTTTAAGATTTTAATGCAAAAATAGCTTATTCTTAATTTTTAACCCAAACTTTAACTTATCATGGATAATCAGACGCGATTTTTGCAAAAAAAATGTACTACACGCTTAGTGCCCATAAACTTTAAAACATGCCTACTAAATAACGATTTCAAAATGGTATTACAATAGTGGATCCTAATAATTAAAAAAAAGTTATTCGTAATAAAGAAGAAGTTCATCAAAATACTATGGAAATTTTGTTACGTTAATATTCATGTGAAATGTTTTAAGCACTCATAAAATGTGATTTAAGTTACTAACTGACTTTGTAAAACATGTCTCAGGTAAAAAAAAGGTCAATTGGTACCTCTACTTACTATTAATAAAAAACTCATTGTTGCGTCTGAGCGCTACCTGCACCTCCGCACCCCGCATTCCAGCGGGCACCCCGACGGTATGCTCACCATACGAGCGACAAAGAAAGAATATGGTTTACTATTGCTATCCTTTTTATTAATAAAGTTAACATAAGCAAAAATCTCGATATGATTCAGTACGATCTCGTGCGTCGTTTGCGTTTCGTGTGTGTTCTGTTTATCTCTGCCGTTTGTTATTGCTTTCTCCCTGGACTCTGTTACATTGACTTTCCGATTGGACTTGTTGTTTTGGTGATATTCACGACACTGGCTACGTTTTCTGGACTTTGATTTGCTCAACGATTTGGACAAGGTTATTGTGCAGTGACGGATACAAAATGGCTCAATACACACCGCGTGAATATGCTGACATGCATTTTATTTACGGCGAATGCAGAGGCGTCGGTAGAGCAGCAGCTCGACTTTATCGAGAGAGATATCCCGATCGAAGACATCCGGACCATCGGGTTTTTGGGAGAGTCCATAACGCCTACACTGAGGGAAGGATACCTGGAACAGGCGTAGGCGGTGCGAGCGAAGGGCGACCTCGGGTGTACAATGACGGAGAGGTATTGAATTTGATTGCTCGAGATTCAACGTCATCGATCCGTGATTTATCTCGCAGAACCGGCATTTCTACCAGATCTGTGAACCGAATTCTAAAAAGGCATGAACTGTACCCATACCACTATCAAAGAGTACAGTCGTTGCTGCCAAGAGATTATCCGCTACGAGAAAGGTTTTGTAGAGAAATGCTGCGTAGGATTAGAGAGAACCCACAATTTTTTAATAAAATATTATGGAGCGACGAGTCATCCTGCAAAAAAGATGGATACCTTAACCTGCACAATCTGCATAGCTGGCAGCTGCAGAACCCGCATCTCATAAGGCAAGATAGGTCGCAATACCAATTTAAAATAAACCTGTGGACCGGAATAATTAACGGACAAATAGTCGGTCCACATGAACTGCCAGACACCTTAAACGCAGAAAGGTACTTAAGTTTTTTGCAGAATGACTTACATTCACTGATGGAAAATATTGCTCCAGAAGTTCGACAGAACATGTGGTTGCAGAACGATGGCTGTCCCGCTCATTATGCTCTTAGTGTTCGAGAGCACCTCAACTCAAATTATCCTAATAGATGGATAGGGCGCTTAGGTCCAATATTGTGGCCACCACGCTCACCAGACCTAAATCCACTGGATTTCTTTTATTGGGGTTGTCTAAAAGAAAAGGTGTATAAAGAAGAAATAACGAGTTTCGAGCAACTGAGGACTAGAATCCAGACAGCAGCACGAGAAATCGAAGAAAGCGGGTTTGCTCGTCAAATCAAAAGATCATTTATCCGTCAATGCAGAGCGTGTATAGCTGCGCATGGAGGACACTTTGAACATTTGGTGTAATTTGTTAACATTATGTCAAAAACATTGATTGTTATTAATGTAACTACATTTATTGCTATTTTCGGCTTTATTTCACAAATTATTAATGGTTGTTTAAAATTGTTATGTACTCTTACTATTTCTAAATGTAGCAATTAATTAAGTATTAGCGATAAGTAAAGTATTCTTTAAAGTAACATCATAAATATTATACAACACGATCCTATTAATGTGTAATGCTAAGCGTATCGACGACTCTGGTGTACGGTAAAACTTGAGTAAGTTTATGTTTACAACTAATTTAAGAAATCACTACTGTAATGTTTTATTTGAATAAATAAATAAATAAATAAAAATAATGACATCGCCATTATGTTTTTTATTTATTATTTCAATTAAGTTAGGTCTCAATCACTACAACTTGGTTGTTATTTTCGAATTAAATAGCCATAACTATTGCTAGGTTTACTAAATAAAAATTTTATTTAGTAAACCTAGCAATATTGTAGCATTTTAAAATGTGTATCTTGTAAGGATATTTTTGAATGCATTGCCATTGCCAGTATAGTACATTTTTTTCAAATAATGCTTTAATATTAACGTAACTAAATTTCCATAGTATTTTGATGAACTTCTTCTTTATTACGAATAACTTTTTTTTTATTATTAGGATCCACTATTGTAATACCATTTTGAAATCGGTATTTAGTAGGCATGTTTTAAAGTTTATGGGCACTAAGCGTGTGGTACATTTTTTTTGCAAAAATCGCGTCTGATTATCCATGATAAGTTAAAGTTTGGGTTAAAAATTAAAAATAAGCTATTTTTGCATTAAAATCTTAAAATTTACATCAAAGATAGTATTTTTTTAAGATAGCTAATGTATCCAGCAGTAAGAAACAGAAAACGGAATAAGAAAAGAACGTTTATTGTGAAAACTGCATCTATTTTTATGAAAAAGGGTAAAAAAAAATATAAAAAAGGTTTAAATATGTTTTTCTATAAACCCTTGGGTAAAATTGGGTAAAAATAGTGGTATGTTATAGTTGAATACCTAGTACGCCGAACCCTTGGCTTTGGACCACTATTTACGCCACACCCTGTATACAGGCATCGTTTAAGAAAAAAGACTGTATACTTAGTCGTAACATACCTATCGTGTAAATATTTGATATCCTTCTATTAAGGTTTTCTAGCATTGTTTTGTTGAGGAAATTGAGCTTATAAATTACAAAAGAAACCGTAAATATATTTATGAGCATTTTTATACATTAGCAGTAATTTCATATCTTAGTTACAATACAAACGGACTGTACTTTTGTATGACAATGTATATTTCTACTGCCATACTTTTGTAAACTAGTCAATTGAATCATTATTTAAAATAAGTCGCATATCGTATTCTTCGCAACGGATATTGGATTGTAGTTAATTTGTGTTAATTATAAGTAGTTAATTATATTTGTACAAAATGCCTCATCGTAATTCATCAAATTATCGAGATAGACCTAGCCGTTATAATGAGGAACTACTTTACGTATCACTTGTGAGTCACGGTGTAATGGAACATTATAACCGTGGCAGATTCCAGAATATAACTAGAAGCTACACAACTTTAGCTTTTTGTTTCATATTATGTTTTTGTGTCTGCTTTCTAACTTTTGAATTAGCTTATATTGTGTCGGCCTTTATCGTACATTCATTTCTTAGTTTGGCAGAGTTATATGGCGTAACCTTTGACTAATTTTTTGTCCTGTGTATTATTTTTAAGTTGAATCTTATTTTTGGAGTTTCCTTTTAATTTTTTGGAAGTAAAAATGTCACATTGGTAAAGTTAAAACCACATCAGCGAAATTGAACTGCTCATCCGGTGATAATTGACCACGTAACAATTGGTTGAAATAACTCCACAAAGCAAAGCGCAAGTATCGCATACTTTCACAGCATGCAGTATGGTCTCACAACTCCATAAATTGGCCTCTAGTATCTTACAGCATGAAAATGTTATAAGATTAATGAAAAGACCAGTTTTTTGAAACATATGTCTCATAAATCGAACGGGAAAAACCCAAAACTCTTTCTAGGTATTTTCATTATCTTGAGCCAAATTCCCTAATTATTAATCTTAGCAACCAATATTCGAATTAATCAATTTATTCAGCTGTAACGCAAATCCGTAAGGTCATACAGGTTGCCATCCAGAAGCTTTCAGAGCATTCTAATAAGTTACTAATCTGCCACAGACTTTAGAAAGTGTGCAAACTAGTAATAAAACTTCACCAGTCACTATTCATCATAATCAAGAACGCCCATGCCAGATATCTAGGTACTGCTATACCAAGTTTTATCAGAATCTGAAGGCCTAGCACCTCATTTAAATGATAACTTGAAGCTTTTGTGCTCTTACATCAAACGCCCTTTAATATTATTTCTGTCTCATACCTGCAGTTACGAATAGTATCAGACGAGAGTTAGGAAAATCTGTTCAGATCACAATCAAAGAAAAGTCTTTAAACTCGAGTAAGATAGTTTCCTAAAATTTTATATAACATAAATTTAATGTCTATTTATCATTGGTTGTCGTGTTCCAATTAATTACAAAAGTTATTTATACTATATCGTTTTTTTAACTTAATCCCAAAAGATTTGTGAGTTTATACCGACCAAATCTACCACACCACATAACGTAGCGGACGTAAGTATTAGCTTTCCTATTAATACTGTAGTCTCTTGTACTCATGTTTAGGTCGCTTATTTAATGAAACTACAACATCCATCAACAAGTCAATTTTGTAAATGATACCAACATCGACCTAGTGATATAGTCCAACTGATTTCTTAGTTAATGGTTTCAACTCATAATTATAGAACTTACTGTGCCTAGAAAGTTTGGGAACAACGCCGCCAAAAGACATCAACGAAGGCGCTGTTATTAAGCAATGAAATGGAAACTTTGCAGATATGCATAGGCTCCTGCGAACATAGGCACCCATTTGTTTTGGTCTATTTCCAAATCCGTAATTTATGCAATAACAAACGTAAACAAATGTCCAGAACCGTTCTTGATTTTTCGCGATTTCAAGGTTGATTCCGTACTAAGTTTAAATTGATTGTGCTGATACAATTTTGAGAATTTGAAGGTTGTTGGTGTTTTACAAATAACCTGTATACAGGTTCAAATTTTTTTTCAACTAACCCTTATATTTCAACCACATGAGTCACCATTTTCAATCACCCGAATGATGTTATTATTATAAGTAACTATTTTTAATTACCCGATGAAGTTATTTTTTTAATTGATATATACGTATTACAATTTTCGTTTTCTTTTTAAGTTATTATAAAATGACTATTAAGTAGTTTTCCAGTAGTACCTATACTGCGCGAAGCGAGGTCATATATATAACTATTATTATCTAATGTCATTTCAGATATGAATCTTCTGTTTACAGCTTTTCGAATTGTAAATTGTTTAACCCATGTCATTATCTTATCGTTGGTTCTACTCAGGAGTACCACACATAAAAACGATGACGCACGTCGCAACGTGAAAATTTACGTCGCGTACCTATAGTAAAACCCAACTTTATTTAGTTGTTTAATGACAACAGGGCCTGTTGCATTGCGATTTCTTATATTTCAATGTTATTATAGCATTTTTACTTATTTTCTTCTTCAATTGGTCACATCATAGACAGTTGTAAAACTATTATGAATATCGGTTTTACTACAACAAGGAACTGGACTGTCTGAACACCTGAGTTATTTATTTAACTATTAATTAGATAGTCCTTGATGTGGTTTTAGATATTAATTCCCGACATTTAGACCATTCAATGCTACACAGATATTTATAGGAATTTTTAGAAGCAAGTTACCTATGCTGCTATGCTTTGAAAACTGTTTAAACTGTCACAAGTTAATTTTTGTTACTATGTTTCAACTCATCCATAAATTTCATATGAATTAATAAGTAAAATTTTTTGAAAATTATAATTACCTAATTAATTATTAAAATTTGAGAAATATATATGTGAACAAATTGGAATATTATATCTATATGTATTTGAAATTAGCTTTGAAATCTAGAAGATAATTAAAAAATGTGTTTACATAGGTGTTTTAAAATAAGAATGATTCAATGTTCTTTAAAAATTTTAATGTTGAATTGATGTACTACCTGTGGCTTCGGAAGTAGGTACAATCTCCGAGGGCGGAGACGCGCGAACGATGCTCGTTTTCAACTAAAAATACATTAACGAAATTTTCGATTCTTCAGCTTCAGGCTGAAAGTAGAATATATAAGAAGGTGTAAACTCGCCCAGGAAAGTACCTACTTTATTAGTATCAAATCATATCATATTGATGTAATGAGTGGTATAACTAAGGCAGATTGTCACAAAATTCACTTTTGATGTACTTACTTATGACCATTTTAGGACAGAAAACGTTATTTACGTAGGTTATTTTAAATTTAATTTAATTCAATGGCATTTTAACTGTCCAGTACAATTTACCTGTCAATCACCTCATGAATATTTGAGAAGAACACAATGTTTATAACGAATCAGATATAATGTCGATAAGAATACCATGAATAATTCCGTTTCCAATTCACCCCACAAATAAATAAATAATAAATGAAAGAAAACTAATAAAAACAACACTATATAGGCACCTATCTGTTCTCTACAACTTTCTGCCTGATAATTTGTAATAATATTAATAAAGCCAGGGTTTATACCTAAAATTTTACAGGTGAAATCGAAGTGAGCCATGAAATTAATTCTTTGCAAATGCGAATACAATTTTGTTCAATCTTAAAGCTTATAAAGTGATTTCCTGCTCGAGTTTACGTAGATGTTAGTAGTTAAATGGTAGTTAATGTTAAAGAATTATTCTGAATCGGTGTTTCAATGTTTATAAAAAAAAAAGACTTCATTAATACTTGTCATATACAATATTTTCTAAGTGGGCGTATGAAACGTCCGTGTAATATTTACGATGTAAGTCAAATATTTATTATATGGATAATAGCTTATTTTACATGTGAAGTATAAAATGAATCCTTAAATAAATTGTTGAAACGGGAACACATAGATGTTGGAGTCAAAGACAAGAACTCGTCGGTAAGCTTTAATTGATGGTTCTACTTCTATACCTATAGAAGTTACTTACCACTTAAAGTGGATTATTAATATTTATCTATATTAAAATATCAATAATTGTGGTTATTACGTTCAGTATGAGAATGAAATTCGACGTGGTATTAAATACAATGGACGTATTTCTCTTGAATCAATCAGTAGTGATTATAGTAGAAAGTTCCAATTGTAAAGCAAAGTTCCATTGGTACAGTTGCATCTCTTAGTTATAATGTATGTGTGTACCTATATTGTATTTCAAAATATTTTTGGGTGAATCGATAATGATAGAATCGAAGAGAAGATCAGAATAATTACGGTATGTCGAGAAATATGTCGTGTCTTCTTACGAAAGAACGATTGGTATAAAGTATGAAAGAATTTGTCCATTTTGAAATAAATTTAATTAACATTGTAGGAGTACGTACCTGCCTATACAATTAAAATGTAAATTGTTTGAAAATCTCTAAAAACTTGTTTTTAAACTTAAGTTTAAAAACAAGTTTTTAGAGATTTTTTATTAAATGTTAGTTCTAAAACGCTTCTAATAGTGTTAATAATTACTCTTAAATAATTAGGCAGCTTCTAAGTTCTATTTTGGCTTGCTTAATGCTCGTTCTTCACTTCATAAAATCCTAACATTTTAAGAGTTTTAAGCGACACGCTTGACCTATATGTATTTAGATTCGTTGGTTTTCGAAAAGGTACCTATGCTTACTTAACAACTTCGTGAATGCCAAAGATTGATATCCATTCCTAATGGGTTGCTTGAATCGAACCGCTGCCGATGATTCCTAAAAAAAACCGGCCAAGTGCGAGTCGGACTCGCACACCGAGGGTTCCTCGGTATAAACTGCTGTATCTTTTGATCGCGTTAACTTAGAAGTTTGATTTTTTCACTGCTTAAAGGGACAGTAGACCTAGGTATTTGGTATAAATTTCAATTTGATACCTTTATTCGTTCGTGAGAAATAAGGTAGTAAGTTTCATTTTATTAAAATATTTTTATTATATTATATAACTAAAAAAATGTGATTTTCGCAATTTTTCCTATATTTGCATTATATGACAATGCTTCATGCCAAATTTCAAGATTCTGAGTTTACGGGAAGTATCCTGTAGGTTTTGATTCCTTTGCGAGTGTCGGAAATTTGTTGAAAATATCGACATAATCGGCTGTATCTTTTGATTGGCTTGGCTTAGAAGTTTGATATTTTCACAGCTTAAAGGGACAATAGACCTGAGTATTTCATGTGAATTTCAGCTTGATACGTCCACGCGTTCTTGAGATAAAGGGTCTTGACAGACAGACAGACAGACAGACAGACAGACGGACAACAAAGTGATCCTATAAGGGTTCCGTTTTTTCCTTTTGAGGTACGGAACCCTAAAAAGGATATCTCATTTCTAAGCAATGCTTTCCGATTTCGTTGGAAGTTGAAAATTGTATTAATTACTTAGTTTAAAAAACAAAGTCTCAATAAATTCAAAGTTTTAAGGTCTTCATTATGTACCACTACTACACGTCAACCACAGACCACAAAACAAAAAAAATGTGGATGGAGTTAATTTATTTCAAAATTTATAGTTTAATTCACACGGACCATGTTTTGCGCCAAGCGCAACCGTCTAGCCTTGTACCTGCTCAACAAACTAACTGTTTAGGAACGCTACTACTAGACAGGCGTAGGCACAAAGGCCGTACATGGCTTATCTTGTGGTCGCACTCGCAGCTTGTCACCTCGCAAATCGAACGACAATGCAACCTTAACGCCGTTTTGTACATACCACGACACAACACAACTGCAAAATGCTGCAACGCTATTCACACATGACTGTGTTTCTCGCGGTTTTGGAGGGATTGCGGTACCTACATGTGAATACCCCCTTATATTTAAGCGTCCATAAAGTACTTTATGCTTATGAACTTTAGTTGACATGCTTGGAAAAAAAGCTAGTTTGCTATTGGCTAAAACATTTTTTCCTTGCGTAACAAACTACAAAAGCCGACCCAAATATCAAGTTAAGTTTACAGTTTTGCAAAAATGCGACGCTATTTTGTCAATCTTATTTTTCAAAATTTGATTGACCACGAGGTGGCCTTAATAATATTTAACTTTAAAAACTTTTAGCCGAACGAAAATTACTTACCTACCTAAAACAATTTACCTTAATTTTCGAGTCGTTTAATTTTTATAGGTAAATGATGTCCCATGAGTAAGGCAAGGGACATTTTTCGAAATCATATTAGCTACAGAAAAAAATATTCATGGTATGGTTACCATGAATATTTTTTTCTTTTAATTAATAAGTAATTTGTTTTTTTTTCGAAAATGAAGAGAACTGAACAATTTATTGTCTTCTTCTATTTTATTTGCATTCAAAACCTATTATCTTACAGGGTTTTTGAATTTCCAGATTTAAGATCAAGCGATTCTGAATTTTCGACCCCAGATTCGGTTAAAGACGAGTCAAATACAATACATAAAATTATTTTAAGTGGCTAGTAGACAATAAAATAAAAATATTACTTTCCTTGCATTCGAAATGAAAAGTAGACTGCTTAACACTGGTAGAAATAATACAATTTATTGATTTGACCGATTTGGCTTTGTGATATTACTATTGCTAGTACAAAGTCACTCGACATTTGCAGTTATTATCATCATAAAGACTATTTGATTATCAAAATATTCATACGAGCAAAAGTATCTAACATCTGGTTAAAAATATCAATAGTTGTTTTCGTTTTCTGTGTGTTTTCTGAGTGTGTGATGCAAACGCGGGATACCCCACTCAGCAGGCCAAGGTCGCCGACCCAATCGTGGTACTATTGGATGGACACTAAAGAAAACATAATATATATTCTTAATTACACTTTATTAGTCTGACCTATGTTAAAGGTAATATCACAGAAATTTAATCTTTCAAACACATTAGCTAAGAGCGTACCTACCTAGACTGGAAACGAGCTGCTAAAAGTTGGATACGAAGGTATCGCAAAGCAAATTTGAATACCAAAAAGCTAAATAGATAATCTATCACCATGTTTAATTAAATTAATGTAAAAATAACTTTGTCTCTTTACTTCTGTCTAGGACACCCCACTATTCGAAATTTCTTGTCCTTTTGAAGCCACACAAAAAAGCAACGTACATTTCAGAAAAGGAGATTTGATTATTTCGACCTTCCACCTCCTGGCCGAATCAGATATCGACTTACCTATCAGCAGGATTTTTGAATTACGAAACGGCGTTATTGTCCTATTAGAAATATAAAAAACAAATTTAATTCATAACCTGCTTGAGGCGACACTCCTAAAAACACGTAGATCTGTATCCATAACTCTTCGGTTTTCATACATTTTAGCAACAGCGTGACAGCTGTCAGATTTGAAAACCTGGGATCTTAGCCTGGGATCTAAGCTGGGAACGTTGAATATTAGGTTGCCTATTCGGTTTTGGAATCGAAATAATAAGTTTGGCGTATTTTTTCTGTTTTTGTAGCTTCTTTCCTCTACTGTACTATTACCCAAGTAACATTTTATTCGGGCCTAGGTTGTAAAAAATGCCTTTAGGTTTTACAAGCGTCGTAAAAAGGTTAACGCTTTGCTATATTGTCACATTGAGTACTTGAGAATGATTAATAAGTCCTAAAACTTATTGTTTATTATTACAACCTTGAAACCACTGACAGGAGTTTAAATTAACGTTATTTCGACTTGTGCTTAAAGAGCATATAGTCCTAGGATCTAATAGTTCTCGTAGACTCCTGATTTAGTTTTGGAAAGGCTAGCAATATGCTAAAGTGAGATCTAAAAGTTTAATTTTTAACTTTCGTAGAACCATAACGTTATGGAATATTGAAATGACTTATAAGTATTTTCTAAAACCTACGTAAAATCTTCATGTTATATTAGAGTCGTCTTGGCAAACTAATTAGGACTGTGTGGCGAAAACCCAAACCAATAAGTTGTATTTATGTCCATATGGCATTATTAAAGTCCTACAAGAATATTTTAAAGCTTTAGAGGCATCTTCAAGTGTCAATTGTCTCCGCGACTTCATATTATCACAACAGTCTTGCATGATGAACCGAAACAGGGTGTTAAAAAAACGGAGTGGAAATTTTAAACGTAAAGTTCGTAATTTATTTTTACGTATCTATACTAATAATAAAGCTGAAGAGTTTGTTTGTTTGGTTGATACCTAAGATCTCAGCAACTACTGACTCACATCGAAAAATTCTTTTTGCGTTAGATAGTCCATTTATCGAGGAATGCTTTAGGCTATATCACGTATCACGGTACGTCCAATAGGAGCTGAGCATCAATGAAGAATGTTGCAAAAACGGGAGAAAAAGATTTCTTTTCAAAGCTTTCACTGCGTGCGCTGCGTAAACGGTTAAAGTTACGGAAAAGTCATGTATGACGGAATTGTTTCTCATTAAAATTTCTAAAGAAAAGTCCGCGACAGCATATGTCTATCTTTTAAGGTTGGCTCACTATAACCGTTCTTTTTGGTAATCAAATTTGTTTTAAAATAATGCATTATCTACGATGGTGTTTTTGTATGCATGATATTATTCCGTATCAAAATAAATACATTATTTATCACAAGTATTTAATTTTGAACAAAATTGTTCATGACTTCATTTGATTTCAATGAATATCTTAAGAGATATCATAGTTTGAAATAAACGGAAAATAATAAATTTTGATTTGCAGAGCTTTCGTTACGTGCGCTGCTTAAACGGTTAAAGTAACGCAAAAATCATGTGTGACGGAATTATTCTCCTTTAAAAGTTCTAAAAACAAATTACAGACAGCATTTATCTATCTCTTAAGGTTGACTCGCTATAACCTATTTTTGGTAATAAAATTTGTTCTAAAATAATGCATTAGATGCGAAGGTATTTTTGTAAACACAATATTATTCCTTATCAAAATTAATACGTTATTCATCACAAGTATTTAATTTTTTACAAAATTGTTCTTTACGTCATTAGATTTCAATGAATATCTTCAGAGATATCATACTTTTAACATAACGCCGCAGCTACATAATGATCAAGTACTACGCACGCATCTATACTGAGTTGTTTTTTTGTTTGGTTGAACGCGCTTATCTATCTAAGGAACTACTGATCCCGTCAGATTCGGACGCCTTAGAGACTTAATAGGTTCAGAGACTCCTCCGAGGGAGATGCTCATCGGTCAGGAATCCTCTCTGGAGTAATTGGACCTTAAAGCTTGAAGACCCACCGAGGTCCTCTCCTTTACTAAAAGCCCTGGTGACTCAAAGAAGGTCATCAGAGACATCCTACAAAAATAGTAAAAAAAAGTGCCATAGATTTTATCAAACCTGTCCGAAAATTATTTGAATTTTAATTAATATTTCAAGTTTCTACCTGTTATCGTTATTAAGACCAAGAAATACGTTTGTTGTTGAGCCCCCTTAAATATAATTTAATTTTAAATTAATTATTTCTTTTTAAAGTTAATAATATAACTAAATATTCTGTGAATATTTCAAGCGTCTATCTGTTGCCGTTATGAAAATTGACCAAAAAAAGTCACGTTTATTTTATGGGAGCCCCTGCCCCTGAATATTTCTTTTATTCTATTTATTAGTATCTGTTGTTCGGCATAAGAACTACATCATCTGAGAAAATTTCAACTGTCTAACTACCATGGTTCATGAGATACAGCCTAGCCTGGTTACAGATGGACAGACGGACGGACGGACGGACGGACAGCGGAGTCTTAGTAATAGGATCCCGTTTTACCCTTTGGGTACAGAATTCTAAAAAGGGGAACTACTGATTCAAATTGAAAAATTCTTTGATTGTCTATTTATCGAGGAACAAGGGCCAGGGATTCCCAAAGTTATTTTCATAGTGTCGCCTTTAGGAATTTTCCAATTTTTACGAGCCCTCCCCCCCGTTATAGTAACAGCCAAGTTAAGTACCTACAAAAACTTTTTGGAATTATTTAGGCGTTAACGAATGCGCAAATATTTTAAAATTAGAAAGTAGACTGAAAAAATGTTACCATAAAAAGGGGGTTGAGCATCAATGAAAAATGATGCAAAAACGGGAAATATTTGTATATACCTACCCTTAAGTTTATAATTGCTGAAATTGCCCAGGAAAAACAGCTCATCTTGATATTGGGTTTTAATTTGACAACTAGCCTTAACTATTTTACAGATCACTGATACCGTTGAAGATTCACGACCTCCCAAAACCCCTTCTGTTTTAACCAAAGATGACACGACGTCATTAGAAACTTCTGAGGAATCACAGGTTGTCAAAATAATGCTCACATTTCCAAGCATGTTTGAGAAAAAAAAAATTAATGTGTTGGTTTGGCGGCGCATACCTCGCATACAGAGGAATGGCCACTGTCTTTTATACATGATAAAGAGCACAAGTCCGATGCTCTGCCATCACAGATTAGAGAGATTATGTGTTTGCTAAGGTTTGCTACCGTTAACAGCTCTGACGTTTGATGGCGACGGAATTTTTTTTGGAGCTGTTGTGGCAACTCGGATGTTCAAGTGGCTATATAATAAGTAGATGAGTTAGTTACAGATAAATTATGAAAGTCCTGGTAGCGGTAAATGTTTGTCTGAAGAACACGAATATTTGTTGACGAGTCAAGGTTGTTTTTATATTTATTTCAGCTTATAAAAGTATCTAAAAATAATTATGTATGTGTGAGGTAAGTATAATATATATGACACTTTCTGGTCAGGTGTGTGTGGAATAAATATATTATTATTGTTTTAAACTTAATTAAAAAAAAGAAATAGGAACTAACTTGGACTAATAAGAGCCGCCTGTAGATGTTAAGCACTCTGGTCGAACCATCGAGTTGTGTCGAACGCACGTCCAATCAAACAATCAAAACTTAGAAGTAACTATTTGTGCTAATAGGTTGTTTTCGCGACTGACAAGTCTTGAATTACTCCTGGCGATAACCTTTAAGTTGCGGAAACAACTTTTTAGTTTTAAATACCTCCTCGAGAAGACCTTTAGCTCTTATTTAGGTAAAAATTAGGAGCTTTTAGCTGAGACAGTCCTGAAAAGGTTAATTTTAATGTTTTCTGGTAATTTCCTAACGGCCGCCATATTTTTTAACAGAAATTTAAAAAAATAGAAATAAAAAACAATATTTCAACTAAATGAAGCAAAATTAAATAACGTGTTCTATACAATTTTAACATTAATGATTTTTCTATAATTAATTTTTTTATTAATAATGCGATTTACCACCAACCCCCTAATATTATAATTTTCAATTTACTAAAATATCTTATAAATTTTGAAACTACGAAAGGCCCGTTTATTATATAGCAAAATTATCCTTAAGTTTCTCGACAAAGTGCCAATCGCACTATTTTTTTCATTTCGTGAATTTAGCAACCTGCTTATATTTTTCATGAATACGGCACATAGTTATCCAGCCATTTTGAATCTTGGTATAGTGACAGGCAATGGCGCCATTATATTTTGGTAGTAAATAAAGTCCATGATTGGTATTTCTGTGTAAATAAATCTTACACAGAAACATTTTATAACCCAAGAGTCCTGGAAAAGCATTTAATCACGTCTATCAAAAAGGTTTTAAGTTGTCATAGAGTTACATCCAAGACTATTTTAGAACTTAGAAGCTGTCTTGCAGGGTTATATTAACGTTAATATAAAGTGGTGAAAGTTATATTTGGGTTCTATGTAAGTAGTTCGAAAGGTTCTGACTTTGAGCAATAGGTTTTTCTGTAGCTCTCAAAAAGGTTCTAAAACGTGGGCCCTTTTTGCACACAGGAGGTTATTATAAGGTTAACATAGCGCTTTTCGGCCTATTAAGACTTACCATCCGATTTCCATACAAAGGTTCTAGAACCTTTTCAAATCCTTTCTAAAACCTAAAATGTTACTTGGGTAGGTTCTATATCCGATATCACTTCTATGTAATTAGTCCCCATCTTTTGTTGTTGTTCTGTATTTCATAGTTTCTTTCCTCTGTTTTATTATAGGGTCCTATATCAGATGTCACGTTCATATAATTAGTCTCTTCCTCTGCATTATTGTTTTGTTTTTCATAGCGTCTTTCCTTGGCTGTACTACTAGCTCCGATATCCGATGTAATTTCCATGTAATTAGTACATTGTTCCTCTTTATTGTTCTTGCGTGTTTTCTTTAGCATACTTCGGATCCTAGTTACGTGTAGTTTGTAAGAAATATAGATAAAAATAAAAACACTTACTGAGTTAAGACGATAATACTACATAAAGACGTTATTAATATTGGTAGAGAGAGCCATGAAATGAATAATGCCTCACATGAATGATGTCGGTGGTTCCAATCGCACCCGTGGCTTTGGATTTTTTCTAAGTACGGATTAGCCACTCGCTCGGGCGGGTGGCAGCTGCAACACTTCATATTTGAAACACTACAAACATATTTTTTAGAATATTGTTAATCAATCCTGAAATGAAATGAAAAACGTCTTTATTTAGATGGCCTTTGCTAAGTACTTTTAAATAATTTGTACTCACTTGATGATCAAGATATTATATTAAATTACCAATTATTACTTAGAGAATCGTAACAAATATTGTGTATAATAATACAACTCTGTTGTGATTATCACGTTTTATTAATAATAATGACAGATCACGGTGAACAAATTTCGTGTCTAATGATATATGTGAATGCCATCACCATTGTCACATCGGAAGTGCGCTATTTGACTTTTTCGCGCCGGAATGACACCCACGCATTAGAAAATTGAAGACTCAAAATAAATTGTATATCACTTGACATCGACAGACTTTTTGCAATGCTTGTAAGGAGCTGGTAATTTTTTTGATATAAGTGAGTGGTATAAATAGACACAAGCGTAATAGTTTATAAGCAGTCTCGTGAAAAATAATGTATTTTGAAATACATTTGAATACAGAAAATTTTACCAATGTTTATTAAGTGTCAAATATAATATATCGAATTAAATCATTATTCATATTGGAGCTATTTAAAGATGGAGTCGTAAACAGTAATACATTTTTAATTGTATTATAACACACAATCCTATATGAATGAACTGTTTATGGGTAAGATGATTTAACTGAATTTGTATTATTTCACACTCATTTTTTACATGAGTTATACTCAAATTGATTAGTGGATGTCAAGTTATAGCATAACACACAAAGCTTTAATGACTTTCCCAGATATAACTCGACTTGTATTATTGCGAACGAAAAATATATCCGTAACCAGAAGAGATACGGCTACGTGAATTAGACAGAAAAATAGAGCATTTTACACTGATTATATATGTCTAAAAATATATAAGAAGTGCTTTAACTCGACTTGTATCAGTTTTCACCGAGGGTACAGAATTATGAGCACCTAATTGTATTTTAATTGTGATATTTTGTGTCATGCATCTAGGTCAAGGTGATCAGTGGATGAAGTAGGTAACTGAAGCGTTACGCGAGTTAACTCAGAATGTGTTTATTAATAGCATTTATCAAACAAAAAAAAAACGTAAAATCATAAAAAGACAAAAAAATATTATTGTATCATGCATGATGTTGTAGAAGTTTAAGTGGAAAAAAAATAAATGAAAAATCCAAAACCTTGTTTATTATTTATTTTTGCCTCGAAAACCAAATCCCAAATTGTATTAGGTATCACATAGAAGCGGTAAGAATGTCCCGATAGGCAACTCTGTACCGATATCATGGTGATGTTTGATCTTCGTTATAATATTGAGGGATTTCGGGATTCATAGAACCTCGGCAGATTAATATACGGGGAAATACTTTAACTCTGTCGAGTACTCATCTACCTAATATGAGTCCTTCATATAGGTATGTTTGAATGCCTAGGATAAAAAATCAGATAGAAAAAAAGTTGATCATTAAAAAATTTTAAGCGCGTCAGATTAAGTTAGGGTAGGTTAATTACATGGTAAAAAGTATAAATTTCAATAATCTGACGATTTGCAGTGTGACGTAAGATATTGGCGTCCGCTTTTATTCAAAAAATCGGGAGTATTCTCCCCTTGACTTTCTCGTATACTTACCGGAAACGACTCAAAAGTTGATAGAAACCTTGTAACGTTACACATACATGTCTTTCTTACATTACTAAAAGTAGGGATAATTTTGGAATGGTCTACTATAGAATGCGAAATAAATAACGCTGAGAGTACCTAGTTACAAGAAAATGTTAATGCTTTTGAACCGGAGTGTACGCGTATTGTCTTGCGAGCGATCCGTTCTTTTTGGTTTCAAGTTTTTTTTATATGGCTCAGCGAGCTGCGGCCGCGCACGGTCGTTTCATACCGGCCGAGCCCTCTGTGGAGTCAACACGTACGCCTCTCGAGCAAAATTAGTGTCTCTGAGCGCTCCACGGGGCTTCGATATAATTATTAAAAACTATTTAAATAATTAATATCACAGTATTCACTGTTTCAAAAGTGAAAGTGCGATTTAACCCCGAATGGGTAAGTGCCGAACAATAATTATATTCTGTAGAAGGGTATTTTGAAGAAAGTTATGGATTTTAGTAATTTCTATTGTAAAATCTTCCTATTCTGTTAGCCAATAACCATAATTTTGTGCTTATCCTTGTGTAGAATAAGTGAATTGAAGAAGTGAAGTTATATGTAATATCCAATTTCATGCAATAACTGCTTTATTAATATCATTTTTGTACTGACGACCGCACGTCTAGCATAACACCTTAGACTATCTTGTCTATATTTTAGATATGCTTTTGTATTTAAAAGCTTTAATAACCTTTAAATACAATGGTGTTTTCTTGACCTGCGGGCGTACGGCCTATTTATCGATTGTTACTCCGTTCTGAATGTGACTGCCACCACACCTGCTGCTTTTCCATGGTACCTACCATTAGTGCTCCATCATGGTGGTCACGATCAGCGGAGGCTTGCAGACTGGTCACTAATACTGCACTTCGTACCATTCCAGGGTTCTCACTACCGGGCTAAAAACGCCTTCGGACCGGTCACCCTATTTGACCCGCGTTCGTGAGATAAAAGTACTCCACCTGATACAAGTACTACGACCAGCTACTGTACCCAGAAGGAAGAAGCTGCCGGACCACCACCCAACGGACAGCACAGGAAAGTACCTGGACAGGCTGCGCTGGCAAAATTTAGACGGGCCTTCCGCTAACGACCAACTTCCTATTTTTTTAATTAATATATTTTGTTGACTGGGGTTCTTTGTTTTCTTTTGTTACCAAAGCCCCCAACGTCACAACCTTACATTTTGATATTATACCTACATGCATGTTAAAGGTTGCAATAAGTTATAGCATACTCGAGTTATCGTGCTAACGCACAGACACACATACAGGAATAATTTTAAAAAAATATTTTTGGACTCGGGGAGGTCCAAAATCCGTCAAAATCTCGAGGTCGATTTTTTTTACGATTACAAGACTACTACTACGTATATGAGAAAGTAAAAAGGATGAACTCACACATAGCAAATACTATTTAAAATTGGAATGTCTCGAAAGTCACCATACTAAGTAGTTACTAGTGGGATTTTTTTCCTCACTATATCGAAGGTAAAACCACGAAACTTTGAATTTAGGCACTTGAAGAAACAAATAAGTAATATATTGTAGCATTTTTTAATTTCGACACACGTAACTCATCCCGTTAGTTAGGGAATGAAAGCTCTATATGGAAATCCGTCATTTTAAAGTAATATCCACAAAAATTGGTTTATGGCGGTTCGGGGATGAAGCTTTGTATAGAAATTTTTAATTTTTAAAGTAAAACTCCTAAAATTGGTACCTATATGAACTTTCAGTTTGTAAGGGTTGTAAGCCCTTGCAGATGGATGTTGGTTAGTAAGTACTTATGTAGATGTAGTTTTGTTGAATACAAGATAAGTAATGGGTTTTCCAATAGGGACTTGACAGTTTTGAATTTAGTTTGTGAACGCACCTTTTCACTTAACATCGAACTGTCACTGTCAGTTTATTCAGTAGACATAACCTTTTCATCATGGTGAAGTACACGAAAGAACAACGTCTGCAAATATTAAAAATTTACTACAAAAATTCGGAGTCGGTGGCCGCTACTTTAAGAGCGTTAACTCCGATTTTCGGACGTAATTCTCGCCCTAGTAGACAGGCAGTAACTAGTTTAATTAAAAAGTTTGAGTCTACATATTCGTTGTGTGATGTTGCCGTGCCAGTGAGACTACGGGTTGGTCGAAGTATCGAAAATATCGCTGCCGTTGAAACGTCCGTAGCAAATGATCCAAATCAAACAATTCCACGGCGTTCTCAAGAGTTGGGCATCGCCAAGACCACTTTATGGCGAATTTTACGTAAGGATCTTGCTTTACACCCATACAAGATCAGGCTCACTCAAGAATTGAAGCCGATGGACCATTCGAAGCGACGTACATTCTCCGATTGGGCTCTGGAAAAGATGCGCCAAGATGATCAATTTCATCGCAAAATCATCTTCAGTGACGAAGCTCATTTCTGGCTCAATGGGTTTGTAAATAAACAAAATATGCGGTATTGGGCGGGTGAAAATCCACATGTGCTTAATGAAAAACCACTTCATCCACAAAAGATAACTGTTTGGTGCGGTTTGCATGCCGGCGGCGTCATAGGGCCATATTTTTTCGTCGACGATAGTGGTCGCCACGTTACTGTGAATGGCGATCGTTATCGCGCCATGATTATCGATTATTTTTGGCCCGAATTGGAGTATATGGACTTGGACAGCATGTGGTTTCAACAGGATGGCGCCACAAGCCACACAGCACACGTTACAATCGATTTATTGAAGAACAAGTTTGATGAGCGTGTTATCTCAAGAAATGGACCAGTCGATTGGCCGCCTCGTTCGTGCGATTTAACGCCTCTAGATTTTTTTCTTTGGGGCTATGTCAAGTCATTGGTCTATGCTAATAAGCCGACGATGTTGGAAGAGCTCAAAGCCAATATTGAACGCGAAATAGCAGCTGTTTCGGCCGAAATGTGTGGCCGAGTTATGGAAAATTGGGTCCAACGAATCAACAGCTGCAAACGTGCCCGCGGTGGCCATATGAGCGAAGTCGAGTTCCATTCATAAATGTTTTGAATGTACTTGAACCCTATAATAAAGTTTTTGAAATATCTCAAATGGTTTTCATTTTATTTTGAAAAAAAGTTGTCAAGTCCTTATTGGAAAACCCTTTATATACCGGAGGAAGAAATAAAGAAAGATATTTTAAGATTTCAGGGAATGCAAACCCGAACATCTATCTATGTTTAATATCGTATATTGGAAATAAGTATGTGTATGATTAGAAAAAAAATAAGTACTTACCTACCAAAAATTAAAATGCTGCTCCAAGTAACTATTCCACGGGGACGAAGTCGTGAGAAAAGTTAGTAATCTATAAAGGTAATAAATGAAATTTCCGATCTAGGTTTAACGAGATTGTAACGTTATGTTTTCACAATGCGTAGGTACCTACTCTATAATATATTTATTAATGTATTCCGTACTTATCAATAAATATTTGTCGGATCGCCGAGGAAGGGGCGTCTTGCAAGCGCTGCGTTTACGTTGTGCCAAACCACAAAGGAGTAAAATAATAGTTCCGGCGTAATGGGTACGCGCTAGTGTGATGCTGAAGTTCCTCTCCAACGCAAAATACCTGGATGCTACTTAAATAATGTTGGATTAGAGCCAATGGGTTTGTGTCTGCTCACCGTTAACATATACCATAATGTCCAACTGTCATGACAGTCACAACTCCATTCGGGGATACCCGCTCTAATAAAACATTTACGATAGATAATACCACGCGCCGTTACGGCCGTCCTGCCTCTTCACACGTCCTCGTGTGATGCAACAACAAAAGCGAGCAAACAAGTCACCAGTGTATGTTCGTCTCTCAGATCGGTCATTCTGACCACACAACTGAAATAACTCCTCAGCCATTTTATTTCTCAAAGGATAGCTTGACTCGCAACAATACCACACAGCTAAGTTGTTCTGCGTCAATTTACTACACCATACAAGCTACTGCGCTACACAGGCTGTCGCGCCACACAGGCTGCCGTGAAACAAAGGCTACAGGACCCATAAATGTTATGGTGCCACACAAGGCTCAACACAGGATATCTTGCCACACAGGCTATCTTGCCACTCAGGCTACATGCCCATCAAGCTACATGCTACTGAGGCTACAGGCCACTCAGGCTCCGCAACAAAATACTCTCTTAATATACGCTGATCATTTACCATCGCCGTTACAGCATCTTCCTGACTTCTCGCTGCTTAAAACAGTTTTCTAACTTATTTAATGCTAACGCAACATAACGTTCCATCATAACTTGTAACTGACCATGGGTGTACCAGTAAGTAGGCTAGGATCCAATACTTGTATACTTCATATTGCTCGATCGTCTTCATATTATGTACTTGCCTCATCTTTAAGCTCGGTTAACTACATCTTGACTTTTGTTTACTTTTACTTGTTTTAAGTCATAAATGGGACACAAAACTAATGATAAATATTTTTTCAGGTACAGCGAAGACATCAACATTAAAAGATGAGACTGCCATTAACTTTAGACTATCTCCCAATTTCAAACACATGAAAAAATATTTAAAATTTAAATTTGAGGAAGACATGAATGCTGCTCCTACTAATGGACCTTCGGAGCGGAATGAACGCCACAGGGCGAATGTGGCAGCCCAGCCACCCTTGCCACCAAATTCGCCGCCTCCGGACAGCCTCCTTAGTTTTACAATAAAGAAAGAAATAGAAGATGATGAATATGAGATGAGCAATTCTAATCAGAATGAGGGTTTGTCACAGGAAGACTCGAACGTATCTTCTTCCTACAGTGACCAAGGCGATGGCGAAGGTTCAGAGAAGAAAAATAATATAATGTGCAAAGATTACATTAGGAGAAAATGTAAACGTGACGCGGCTTGCATCTATGCACATAGAATTATAAAAAATCAATTAAAAGACGTTTATAAACTCTGTAGGGATTTCGAAAACCAGCGGTGCATTAGACCGGTGTGTAACTTTGTATACGCCACTACATTCGAAAAAGAACATTTCATTCGAACTGGAGATTTGCCTCCTCATGCATTAGCTCATCTTGAGGCGATCCCGGATACAAATGGGAGCGGTATGTTATTCAAAAGTTGTGTTGAATAAATTTTTACGATTTTACTCTTTGTAAATATCTCATATCATATATACCCAATTGTTTGCAGGTCCATCGAATATACCTTCGATACCTCCGATATTTAGTAATTCTCCTCCACCAATACAAGCACGGTAAGTCAGCCGAGGAGCGAGCAAAGCTTTTTATTTAAATTGTACTTATGTGAGTTATTTGGCATATGGGTGTTAACTTTAAAGACGTATGACTATGAAACAGGGATGTGAAAAAATAATCGAATATTAAAAAAATCGACTATTTACCTTAAAAATACGATTTGTAAAATCGATTTTCAAATTCGGATTAATCGATTTTTTTTCTTTGATTTCCAACGGTACGGTTGTAGTTCTTAGCCCTGCCTGAGACGCATGCAGGCCGCAAACATTAGGCAACCGATAGATTTTGGAACTCAGCTTTTTCTAACATAAGTCCGGTTTTATCGACTTTTTTACTTCTTGACACAAACACATTCTTCTTTGCTCATAACTAAAAATAAAAAATACACGATTATCATGTACATAAATAGTTTTATGTTATAGTATTGGTATTTGTGGTAACTTGTAGAATATTTGGGGTCGGCGTAATATTTTTTCTTCTTCCACTCTCCTCGATCAGTCGTCATCTCAACATTAACACTCTTCTTTGCTATATCACCTTTCACACAGTCTATCCATCTTTTTTTCGGTCTTCCTCTCCGTATAAATCCATCCACTTTCATGCATAGAATCACGATTTTGTATGCAGCGAAGTATACCCAGTGTAATCCATGGTTTTGTTATCTTATTTTTACGCGATAGCTTTATGACAGTACTACCTATGTTTATCAATCACGGTTTTTAAACAAGTAATCAATGAGTTATAGCGTTTTCTGGATTGGGTTCCTGAACATTGAAGTCAATACAATCTACCTCATATTTTATCTTTTCATAATCATAATTAGTGTAATAATTATTTGGATGCTTGTTACGTATGCTATTACTGCTAAAAGAGAGAGAGCACCATTGGATAATGATCCGTGATCTTGGTCATAATGCGTACGGTCGCCTTGAGTTTGGTTTTCAGCAATATATGGTCAATACAGTTATCAAGTCTACTGGGAAGGAGATAAGCAGCAAGGAAGCCCAGTGAGGACATAAAAGTTATGGCGACAATTATTATTAAGCTTGCTTGATGTCCACATTGATATCTCCGATGAGAGCGACGACGTAGGGATTCTTTATCATATACGGAAGTGTTATTATACCTTCTGAACCTCGGCATACATAGCAATGAACGTTCCCAAGAGGGAGTGATGATATCATTGATATATAGCAGAAAGAGTTAACGAGATAAAACTGAGCCCTGGTGAACACCGGGATTTACTCGTACTGGCATGAACTGCGAACTTCATCCGTCAGATTAGAGAGTATTGTACTAATAGAAAATACTTGTGCATACACAGCACTTTATTCATATATAACACCGACAAAACAAACAAAAATGACACACCAAAACAATAGACATAGAAGACGGTAAAAAAAAAAAAAAATCGAGAACAAAAAAAAATTACGGTTTCCAACACGTACTCTTAATCCTTGCTAAGCATTTTAGCCACTGAGTCAGCTCTTAACAAAACCCTCGCGCTTCACACGATTCAAAACTTCGAGACCGCATGACACCAGTTAATTATTATATTAAAATATTTCACCAAAATACATAAAAAATAGTTATTCGTTTTAAATATATTTATTATCAAATATAATTTATAAACTAATATGCCTAACGCAGCCGCCCGGATTGCGGAAGATGCTGGGTTCGATTCCCGCCTGAGGCAGGTCGATTTTTTTCAGTGTATTTTTTCTAGTATTAAAAATATTTACGCGTTTGTAAACGCAAAAATTATTCCATAATATGCCTATGATAACTTACCTCTCTGGCGCGATCCACCTCCTCGCACTAAACTTCGAAATTATTTATTGAGGGGTCCAAATTCGAAACAAAACAATGTTGCGAGTGGGACTTTGTGGGTTGCATCGTCTTGATGGCTTCTATTAAGGCATGTGCGAGGGTAGAGGCTTCAGAGCTTCAGAGCAGACGAAAAAGTAGGGCCAGGTGTTCTAGCATTTTCCGAATCTTTGCAATGTAAGCGTTTACGTGGGGCACTCGGCGATCGAGAGTTTGATTTATTACGGACCCGAATTTCAGAGCGATCACGAGATCGGTTGCGACGAATGGTACGCGAGCTGTGCTCGGTTCTGTTAGGTGAACTTTCATAATCTTTACAACGCGGGTAATACCTGCGTCTGCTCCGCGAACTACGCGATTCCCTATCACTCGAACCATGTCGATCTTGGACACGCGAGCCATCCCTCTTAGCACGTCGGTCCCGAACACTCGAGTCAACAAATTCTTCATCAGTGCACTCCCACACTGAAAAAAAGAAATAGCTGAACCAATTTTGCTACTTGCAAATTTCTTTAATAGTTACCAAACTTTTGTTCTAAATAGCAGAACCAATGTAGCTGCATATCCCAAACTCGGTAAGATAATCAGTGATTAGTTATCTATAGTCAAAATTTTAGCTAATGATTACTAAAATTGACTAGCCAAACTAGTTTAGTTGCAAAAACAAACTGTTTGATAGTTGGTAACCAAACACATGGTCTAGTATTTAAAACATTGTTTAGTAAAAAATTTACAAGTTTTTCATTATAAATACCGCAATAAAATACATTAATTTGAAATCAATCTATTTATTTATTCGTAGCAACATTTTCTTTACTAATATTAAATCATCATTTAACTAATTCTTGCTAAGTCGAATGGATGAAGAATACAATAAAAATTTGAGCCTATACACAAAACTGTTTAGCAATTTGTAGTTAAAATTTTGGTAGTTAAAACAATACGATTTTGTTAGTAGCAACAAAACGCACCGTCTGTCCCCCCGCGCCTCCCGCGCCTCCCGCGCCGAGCTCTTCGCTCGCTCTCTTTCACAACCGACAGCGGTCTGAGTACAACGCGTGCCGCGTAAGCACCATACTTATGTACTCTTAGGCAAGGCACGTTATTAGAGATTAATGCGCACCACAGATTAAGACTTAATCTGTGGTGCGCATTAATCTCTAATAACGTGCCTTGCTTCATAGAGTTAAATATACGGGGGAAACATTGCTTTTCCTTAAGCGTTCACGTTTCGACTTCTATAAAATTGAATGTACGTAAAAAAACTCATAGAACTTAAACGGCAACGTGTTCGTGAAAAGAAAAAAATTTACATGGACGAGACTCCCGTCGATCCTATGAGCGACTACTTGCGCTCGTGGGGTCTGGAAATGTACATAGAAGCATTCAAAGGTATGTAATGTTAGACTTTTATTTTATTTATTAAGGTTCTAACACTCATCTCAGCCAGTTGATGCGGTCAGAATACCTAACCTAACCTACTTATCGTGATGAAGAGCGGACCGGCTACCGGCTGCAGTTATTTCCGTAGCAAATAGATGTATTTTCAGTATTATTACCTATCAGGGCTACCAGTAATTTATTTATTTATCAGAAACCAAACAGCGTTACAATAAGTATGTTATAACATTTTGTGCATTAGCAGTAAGGCCAATTAATAGGTCTCCTTATACGTATTAAGTAAGTAGCAATTATGGGTGTTACAAGACTATCATTATGCTAAATATTTGAGCTAAAGATACATAGGTGGTACTAAATTAATTCATTTATCTATTCATTTGGTAAGAACTGTTTCTGCTTATTAAAGAAAAAATAAACATACACACACATTATATCTATAATATACATACATAAATATCCATATACCAATACATACACACTAGTAGGTACATATATTATATTCCGCTGTCGTGGTGGAGTGGTCAGTATGGCTGGCTACACATCAAGCGGTCCGGGTTCGAATCCTGGTAGCGGCAAATGTTTGTGTGACGAACACGAATGTTTGTTTGCGAGTCATGGTTGTTTATATATTTATTTAAGTTTATTTATAAAATTATCTAAAATTATTATGTATATTAAAAAAAAAAGTCCGTTATCTAGTACCCGTAACACAAGTTCTTAATGATACTTACTTCGGGCTAGATAATTGGTGTGAGCGTGAAAATATATTATTATTATTATTCCAAAGAGTTTACATATTATATAGATACTTAATACATGTTTCTGAAGAAAAATTTAAAAAAGAACAAATAATTGCTATATCTATTAAATTGAAATATTATGCATTAAGGAAAAGCGACTGCTCCTTTACATCTAAAGATTTTTTTTATGAATTTTCTTAATAACATATTATGGATTTAAAACTTTTCTTTTATTAGTTAAATATCAATATTATTTTCGTAGTTCCTTTAATTTACCCTTGCCCTTCACACCATCAACTGGATAAGAGTAAGAAAGGCCCGTACTTGACAATCAAGATTGCTGATTTATATAATAATAATAATATTATTATATAATATTATTAATAATAATAATATTATTATATAATATTATTATTATTATTATGCTGATTTATAGGGTTGTTTTATTCTTTCAATATAATTTTTGTTTAGCTCACACACTTCAAACACATTTCAAAACTTCAAGATGCCTTATGTTTTTCAACAGAACATTCTATTGACGCAGAAACCATGCAAATGTTGTCGGAGGATGATATAAAAGAAATAATACCTCTAATAGGACACAGAGCAAAACTGATCACACAATTAAAATTATTAAAGGAGTTAACATCATTTGGGACTGTAAGTAAATCTTAATTTTAGTGTGCTTTATAATTCACTTGATCATCCAGTGTTCTTCAATCATTCAAAAGTCATTAGATAAGGTTTTACATACCACGGATAGTAAATATTAGCCAGACCGACCCCAACCTTCAAAGGCTATGGAAATAAAATCTAACAAAACCCGTTACTAACAATTTTGAGTTTTTTAAAATACAATAAGTAGGTAGGTATTTAAGTTATGCCTTTTACTACATTGTAGTTTGTATTTTTATCTAAAGTCATTACCTAGATTTATTGGTTTTATAAGTGGATAAGTTAGTTATTAACAGATGTAAGAGTGACTAAGAGATAACTTAAAAATTATCTTTCTAATTTACTGGCTTTTAGCGGAGAAAATTCTCAATGAATTTTATTATACTTAAAAATGATAAATATAAAACAAAACCGTTATGTTTGGACTATGGGCCCCATTACAAGATAAATAATTAAGATATTGGTGTTTTAAAAAAATCACATATTTAATTTCACAGAATCTCATCCATGATAGCACCGCTGCACCATCATCAGCATCTACATCGCATGTGCTGTCTGTCGCTAACTTGCCAATCCTCACTGATACCACCATACAATTTTTTTCTGAACCTGAATCAAACCCAGAAGGCCATGAAACACTAAACTTATATACCAATGTAAGCTTTATTTTATTTCATATTACTAAGTATTTTACATACTTTAGGTATAACTTGCAATTACTATTTAACATAAATGTCATACTATCCCTACCCTGCCTCTTTACTTACCCCTAAACAATTCTACCTCTACCATACACTATGCCTACTTTACTTTATATACATACTATGAATGCCCGCGCCTTCGTTCGCCACCCTTGACATACCCCTACCCTACAGACGAAAATTCTAAAAACTATTATTTTGGCTTCTATTGGTCCGGTAGTCCTCATACAATAATAACTGCTCCAGTTATGTTTTATGGTTTTTATTATAGGTATAGATAGATGTATAGAATAATATTATAAGTATTATGAATCAATGGGTTGAGCATGATGTTTTTTTTATTTTTTAGGAAGTATACAATATTTTAAGTGCATGCAACGAAGGAAAAGGTCTTCTTCTACGGTACCAAGAGAGTGGGCTGCTAAACAATGCAACAAGAAGAAAACTGTGCAATTTAATTATATCCAGTGAACTAAAGGATAACCCTAACAAAAAAGTCTCCAGTTCAAAACTGTATCAATTGGCATTCGAAATAAACCAAGTCTTTAAGAAAGAAAGTGCTGCGGTGTATTTTACACCATTTAAAACGTTCAACCCTCGTCAGAAAATTTCAGCACAAGGCAAATTACTTGATTGTTATAGACAAAGAAGACGTGATTATATAAAATCAGGGATCATAGTTTCTGAGAAACAAAACCCTGCATCACCATCATCATCAAGTGCTTCAAATTCACCCCGGCCCAGTACAAGCACACAAGAGGCCATTGACCTTTTGGAAAAAAATGATGACGATATTGAACAAAAAATACTATGGCTAAAAAACTGTATGGATCCATGGTCAACTGTACAGTTGTATTGGGAAGTCACAGCCAAGCAAAGACTGAACCTCTTAACAGAAAGTGGTATTTCAATCGACAAATACTTTCAGGAATTCAAGGCTCTTAATCAGCCTGGAGGGCTATACCTGGTGTGTACTTTTAACATTCAAAATATACAAAACTTTAAAAAAAATAATCGGATGTGGTCTCCCCTTGACTTTCTTGTATACCGGAAACGACTCAAAAGTTCATAGGAACCTTATGTTTTGATGTCATACAGGCATGTTAAATTTTGGTCACGCATCCGAGTACCGACCGCGCACTTGGTTGCTTAATTTTCTTGATTGACGACTCGGAAAGTTGATAGAAACCTTATATTTTGATGTCATACATGCGTGTTAAATTTGGTTGCAATAAGTTAAACCATACTCGAGTTATCGAGTTAACGCACAGACACACACACACAGACATAATTCCAAAAACGGTATTTTTGGACTCGGGAGGTCCAAAACGTATAAATCTGTCAAAATCTCAAGGTCGAATTTTTTGACTATTACAAGACTTCCTCTATACTACGTATACAAGAAAGTAAAAAGTGTTAACACTTACTGTGGGCCAAATGTAACTTTACTTAATTCGACTCGCCACCTAACTTCACGTAAGTGCTTAGCAATCTGTCTTACTCAGTCATGGTATCTGGTGGTTTACTTACTGTTTTATTTTTCAGTTATTGAATGACTTTAAAATTTTGTTCCCGAAAACTGATAACAAATTAAAGGAAAATTGGAATTTAATAAAACCCAAACTTATCGAGAATGCAAAGAAAAAAACTGATGGAGTATTGAAGGACCTATTGAGAAACTGTAACGGTAATGTCCTAGACATATACTTTTTATTTTATAACAAAATTGTCGTCATTTGGCATAGACATCAGTTGTCTTCGTTTTTCTGTTTCAGTGAGCTTGCCTCACAATCCGAAGATTACCTTTTTGATTTGATTCTTCGGACTTACACTCAAAGTTGCACTTTATAAGATTATTTATTTGGTTTAGGCATTAAATTAAATGCATCTTTACTTTATAAGATTATTTATTTGGTTTAGGCATTAAATTAAATGCATCTTTATATTATGTTTTTTAGAGGATGATGAGGATTCAACAGACTTGGTTGCGTTTATGGCCATACCTTTTCTAATGAACACAAACACAATTGTGAAATCAAAGAAAAATAAAGGAAAACAATGGCGGCCATCTAAGCAGGAAGTGCTTGATTCTTTCATCACCCATGTGAAAACTGCAGCCGAAATTGAGGAAAGTATCACAATGAAGCGAGAGAAACTACAAAACATTGGACTTAACTTGCAACCATTTATCATGGTCGTTGGCACATCAGTAAAACAAATTTGTGATAGATACATAATCATCAATAATATCAGGTATGAAGTTACAAGTGTACTGGAGGCAGTTGACGCATGCTTCAAAATTATATTTGTGTTGAATGCTGAATACCCATCCGAATGCAAGCATGTTTGGCAATTTATACAAATGGCAATGTTCAAACATGACACCAAATATAACAAAGTATTTACAACTGTCAATGCTTTAATAACAGATCTCAACATTCAATAACACTAATATTTAGTATAGATTTAATATTTTACAATTACGCTTGATAATGCCCAAGTGTTTTTTGTGTTTAAAAGAATTTTCTAGTATTATTAACCTTCTTAAGCACTTCACTTTAGCCCATGAAAGACATAGATTTTCTGTATATCACTGTATTGAAAACGACTGTATGCGTTCCTTTCATTTGAGAAATACTTTTCGAAAACATTTTCTAAGAGAACACTGTAGCATAACGAATGACTCTTTCGCAAGCAGTTCAACTTCTTGTGACGATTCAGTAATAGTTCCTACAAGGACTGTAAGCTCCTATATTACAAACAATGCAAGTACTGCAACATTTACAACAGATTCTGAGTCAAATTATTCACTAGAAGCGTTTATATCATCTCTTTATGCGAATCCATTAATTCCAAGGAAAGTGGTTCAAGATATCATAGATGGGATGACACACTACCTTACTAAAACATTAGCTCCTAATATAGATAAGGTTTTCTCAGATATTCTTCAGGCGGTGCAACAAGGCAAGGATATAGCACTTTATAAAGATCTACTATTAGATAATTTTAAAACTCCACTTCGTCAATATAACACAGAACATAAGAGACTTCAGTATTTTCAAATGAAAGGAACTTATATACCTCCAAAACAAATAATCATAGGCCAAAGAAATACTATGGTTACAATACGTGGTGTTACTAGATCAATATCTATAGAGTGTACAGAGCAAATTATTCCACTTCGTTTTGTGTTACAAAAATTCTTTTCACTTAATAATGTAATGAAAGACACATTAGCCTATATCGACAGTTTGACTAATTCAAGTGGTTGCATAAATCATTTTATACAGGGTACTTTTTGGGTAAATGAACGAAAACGATTCTCAAAGGACAAGGTAGTTTTTCCTTTGTATTTATTTTTTGATGATTACGAAAGTGGAAATGTCCTAGGGAGCCATTCCGGTGTACATAAGTTGGGAGCAGTTTACGTATCCGTTGCGTGCCTTCCACCAGATCAAGCTTCCTCATTAGAAAATATATTTTTAGCTTTACTCTTTCATTCTGCAGACCGAACAGCATTCGGAAATAACGTAATTTTCCAGCCATTAATAGAGGAATTAACATTTTTATCAGAAACTGGAATTGATTTGAATGTACCTTCATTTCATGGTAAATTGTATTTTTCATTGGCTGTTATAATTGGGGATAATCTTGGAATCCATTCAATTACAGGATTCAATGAAACTTTTTCATCCAATTACCCCTGTAGAATTTGTACTATATATAAAGAAGATTTAAAAAAAGCATGCTTTGAAAATGAAAATTTGCTAAGAAACACTGAAAATTATAATGAACAACTTCTTCAAAATTGTCCAAATAGTACAGGTATAAAAGAAAAATGTGTTTGGCTTCAAATTAAAAATTTTAGTTTGTTTGACCAGGTTGGAGTGGATATTATGCATGACATTTTAGAGGGAATTGCTAAATATATTATGTGCTTCCTTATTTCTAAATATACACGAGACTTAAAATACTTTTCTATACGACTTTTAAATGATAAAATAATTAATTTTGATTATGGTCCAGATACTAGTAGTAAACCTTGTCCTTTGAGCATGGAACATATTACAAAAGGTGTCATTCGTCTGTCCGCATCAGAAATGTTAACTTTTATTCGTTTTTTTGGATTGCTTATTGCCCATTTTGTACCAAATGAAGATCCATATTGGTCTCTGTACATAACCCTACGGAAAATTTTAGACATACTAATGTCTCCCACTGTCACTAAAGATAAGTGTGATGTGTTATAATTTTTGGTATCTGAACTAAATGAACTATACGTTACATTATCTCCCGAAAAATTAAAACCCAAATTTCATTTTCTAGTTCACTATCATACGATGATGCTTAAATTTGGACCTCTCAGTAACATTTGGTCTATGCGCTATGAAGCAAAACACAGACTGTCGAAAATTGCCGCTCGGGCTTCATTCAATCGTTGCAACCTTACGTTGACTTTGGCTACTAAGCATCAACTACAGCTTAATGAAATGTTTGTTAAAGGTTTTTTAAATATTTCTGTGAAATTGGGACCTTCAAAAAGATTTTCTAAAAGTAAACGGGACGAAATTATAAATTACTTGAATTTAGATTCAGACAAGTCTCTTACATGTGTTACATGGGCTAAAGTAAAAATGACAATGTATAAACCTGGAACAATTCTAATTTATGATGTACAAGGGATAAACAACATTAGTTTTATTAAAGTCAAAAATATATATGCGTTTAACGTAGACAGAATTATATTTGAATGTGTTTTGTTGTCAACAGAAGATTTTGATGAACACTATTATTGCTTTGAGGTGAATGTACCAGAAAATGAAACAATAATGTACATGTTTCAGGATAATTTAATTTCTTATATGCCGAATCATATAAATATTTCTAGTAATGGTAAGACTTATGTAACACAAAGACTTTGTTTGTAATTACTTTGGGATTATATGAAGACTATTCCTGAGAACATACTTACACAAAGTTTTTAAACAATGGAATTAAAGTACAGGTATTATAGTTTGTTTCCTAGAGTTACAATATACACGATTATTTTTTTATCACCTTCGAAATTCAAACACATGATTGTACTCGTGAATATGAACATCTTTTACTACCAGACCACCTATGAAATTGCAAAAAAAATAATCGGCTGTTTTATATAAAAGTTAAATAGCTACTCGATTAAAATGAATGAAACAGGTAGCTAATTTTTTTTGCGATTTCAGAGTTGGTCTAGTAGTAAAAAGTGTTCATATTTGAGTACAATCATGTGTTTAAATTTCGCAGGTGATAAAAAGTTAAACTACAGTACCGGTAATTTAATTTATTGTTTTCGATTTGTTAAAATGTCAACTTATATTATTATAATTTTTTATTTTATATATTATTAGTGTTTTTTATTGATGATTGCGAATTGGCTTGGGAAATCCCCGTAAATTTGATTATTTCTTTATGCTATTAATCTTTGTTGATTATATCTAGAGAAAGAAGACAACGATTGTGAGGTTAATGCCGTCTGTTATTTATTAATTTCACATTAAGGGGCCGTATATAATTTACAAGGCAAAACTTGCGCCAATTTCCGTGCAAATGTAATATCTCTGCAGGAAAATTAAAAAAAAACTTTTATTTATTTTGTGTACTTCTTGAACTGTGTGAATGGAAGTTTCTGACAAAATAATGAACTGATTTTTTTGAAAAAACCTTTCCCTAGATAGATACATTTGCACGTAAAGTGGCACTAGAGTCGCCTTGTAAATCGTATACTGCTTGTAAATGTTGTATAAAATACCACATGTTGAGTTTAAAGTTACTTTGGGCTAAGTATTGTCCTATTAATATCTTGACTTATTACTTTATATTTAAGTTTGATATTTTTTATTGTCGTTGTTTAATTGATAACTATTGTACACTGCCAAAGTAATCTACATGTGACGTTGATTAGTTTCTTAAGTAGGTATTATAGTAAAACACAGTTCACTTGTTGTGGCTAGTTCAATCTTGTGTTTATTTAATTATTATTGTCAAACCCCAGTTTTGTTGTGTAACTAAGTGTTTACTTAGTAATTAAAAATACAATTCTTTGCTCATCAAACTAAAGCACATAAGTCATTATACCCCAAACTGACTTATGTGCTTTAGTGTGCCGACCCAAGAATTATTTTCAGAGGTTTATAATATAGTAAAACACAGTTCACTTGTTGTGGTTAGTTTGATCTCGTCTTTGTTCAATTATTATTGTCAAACAATAAAACAGTTAGTACTTAAAAATATCATTATTTTCATAGGTATTATAGTAAAAAACAGTCCACTTGTTGTGGCTACTTCGATCTCGCGTTTATTTAATTATTATTGTCAAACAATAAAACAATTAGTACTTAAAAATACAATTATTTTCAGTTATATAGTAAAAAACATTTCACTGGTTGTGATTAGAGCCGCTTGTGTATAATTAATTATCATTATTGTAAAACAATAAAATAACATAAAATAACTATATTTTTTATTATTTTTTGCATGTGACCCGCCATCTCTGTGTTATGGCGGCTATTAGACATGTATGCGCAAGTCTGGACGCCACTTTTCAAAAATGTTGTAATGTACTTGATTGATACAATAAAGTATATATCAATTATATTTTTGAAAGGTGGCGGTTCCAGATTGTGGTTACAGGTCTAATAGCCGATCTACTATTAGCTACTAGTAAACAAACCAATGCAGCTATTTCCACATAAAGCGTTTATCTATTAGTTATGAAACAGATTAGCAAGGGATAACAACACTTTAGTAGTAATATACAAACAAATAATTGAATTATCTCTTACTAAACCATGACATGTACTAGTTACCAAAAACTTCAGTATTCATTAGTCAAAGTAGTTTGGTAAAAATTACCCTACCTGTGTACCTATCAATAGCCAAACAGTTAAGTTCGGATAATAAAACTAAGTTGGTACCAGTTAGCTATAAGATTAGCAAGGGATAACAACACTTTACCAGTAATATACAAAGAAATAATTTAATTAACTCTTACTAAACCATGACATTTACAAGTTACTAAAAATTTCAGTATTCATTAGTCAAAGCAGTTTGGCAAAAATTACCCTACCTGTGTACCTATCAATAGCCAAACAGTTCAGTTCGGACAATAAAACTAATTTGGTACCAGTTAGCTGTAAGAGTTGAGTAAATAATAGCTCAACTCATTTTACAAAACACTGTTTAGTTACTAGTAGCCCTTAGTTCAGGAGTCACTCGATTTTGGTTACATGCAGATAAAATTTTAGCTACTAGCAAACATTCTTTTCTTTCAGTGCATGGCATATAAATTTTACAATTTTGTATACGATTTAGTAGCTATTACGAGTAGGTATAACATTTGACCAAGTGGCTGAACGTCCTGTAGTTACCTTAACGTCTGATTTTTACGATCAAAGCGAGTTGAGGACAAAAAATAATAGAAAAAATCGGAAGGTGTCAAATCACGCGCGTTCGCGACATTCAGAGTCGCCAGTTGATGAACGAGCTACATAAATATTCAATCACGAACATGTACATCCGTATGTAAGTAGGCATGTACACATACATACGAATGGATCAGAGAACTATAAATACAGGGTGCAGACGACAATAAATTTAAGACACGCTTTCTACAGTACACACAAACAACTCTTGCCATACCAATAACCGGGTCCACACCGGACGATCTATTTGGATCAGCGATCCCGCGATCTACGATCCAGGGTCGTAGACCTGGATCATTGGCATACAATAGAATGCGTGTCGTTGGAACGCGCTCCTGACGCGCGTGATCGGACCGCGTTTGATCGTCCAGTGTGGACCCGGCTAATGGAACAGCTGTTTTTTTTTTTCGCAATTTCGTTGTTGGTACCATAGTATAAATCAGCTTTCGACACATGGCGGCATAATTACGCAATTTTAATTTCAAAATCGGCGGACTGAGACGAGCGGTTATCTTCATATTGCTCGATCGTCTTTGTAGAACCTGTCTTATAAATGCCTCCACTGGCTCGTACACGCACTAAATGGACAGACAACCAACACGCTTACTCTCACCGAATGGCTCTCGCACTGTGCTCTCGCCGACGGCTCTCGTATAACTGACGTGGTGCGAACGAGACAGTTATTGTCCGTGGAAGTGAGAGGGTGAATAGGATGCGCATACACTACATCCCTTCCTTATCACATTTTTTTTTTATTCATTCAACTGCTTAGCATTGAACCAAATAAAAATAAAATAAATTTTACATAACTCAACACGCCTTGTTTATTCATCTGAACTTTCTTCACCTTCTCCTTCTCCTTTTCCTGTACTACAGTTTTCCCTTTCCCTTCTACCTTTTTCGAGTGAAGGATATTTCTTCGACCAGAATGTCCTTTTATCATTCCTCACAACACAATCTTCTGCATTGCATACTCATGTCATTAACATAATATGACCTACACACACACTCACACATTACTCTCCGTAAGACTCTGCATAAACCATTACTTAAGACTCTACATAAGACTCTTCATAAGACTACATAAGACTCTACTTGGAGAAACTACCTCCAATTACCTTCGATCATCTGGATGTCTCTAAACTGCTCAAAGATCTCTTACTGCTACAGTCGGATGTTCAGTACATTAAAAAGTCGTACGTTACACGAGACCAGCTAGAAGATATGAAGACTGATATGCAGAATATGAGAAGCGCTGCCACACCATTCTCTCTTAGCAAGGTAAACATGAAGAGAGGAGCCGCAACGTACCAAGATAGCGGGCCAATTGGTTTGACTCACCACAACGATTCGGTGCAAAGGGAAGAGAATGAGTCTTCAAATGTCTTCAAATGTGCATCATCTCCTAATGAGTTCAGTGCAATATATCGAGACATCAACAACGGTATTCCAATGGAAGGTAGTATGAAAACAATCGAGATGAATGCTACGTTGTTATCTGTTTCGGCCGATATAGCGGGTGGCGGCGACGACGGCAGCCGAGTCGCTGCGGACGGCGAGACGAGGGGAGGCGCGGGGCAAGGCTGTGCCGGGACCAATGTAGCATCGTCGCCGGCGCTCGGGAACCGGTTCGCCGATCAGCTGACTAATGACGGCTTCAATAGATCGTTTGCAAATGTATTGGGAACAAACACGACTAAGAAACTAGAGAGTACGACGAATGGAGGATGGACTTTAGTAAGGAAACGTAATCCATATTATAAATATAGAATAAGTGGAAAAATGGGCAACAGTGAGGTCGACCCCCAACAGAAATTTAGGGCGGCTGATAGAAAGATTCCTATGTTTATTACTAATGTTCATATGGGAACTTTGAAATCTGACATTAGTAATTACATAAACATGAAAACTAACGAAACCGTGAATTTAGAGAAAATTGCCATGAGAAAGAAAAATGATTATGATGCATATAAATTCTTTGTATCAGAATCTAAATTACATTTGTTTTTAGACGAGAAACTGTGGCCCAAGGGTATCATTTTTAGACGGTTTGTACATTTTAGAAAGAAAAATGCGCCCGGAAATATGCATACCTCCGGTGACGGCACTACTAACAAACCACATGAATAGTGGCACTTACAGACTTGCTAGCTTTAATTGTAAAAATGTAAAACGCTCCGTGCATGGGGTACGAGAGATCTGTAAAGCAGCTGATATAGTAGCATTGCAGGAGACGTGGTTGCTGCCGAGTGATCTGACATATCTGAATAGCATCAATGACGAGTTCTCCTGCACGGGAACATCGGCGGTCGACACGGCGGCGGGGATGCTGCGCGGGCGCCCGCACGGCGGCGTTGCAATTCTCTGGAAACGTAGTGTCTTCCCTAACGTTATAGTGGTTCCGTGTGAAAGCCCCCGTTTATGTGCTATAAAAGTTGTGTTACACGATCGGTCAATACTAGTGGTGAGTGTGTATATGCCCACTGATGTGCCCACAAATTTAGTGGAATTTACGGACGTCCTTGGCTCGGTAAGTGCTATCATAGACAGTACGAATGTTGAATGCGTTTACATTCTTGGGGACTTTAATGCGCACCCTACGGAACCGTTCTATAATGAGTTATCATTATTTTGTGAGGAACAAGAATGGACTTGCATAGATACGCATATGTTAAGGGATTTTTCTAACTGTTTTACGTTTGTGAGTGAGGCACATGGATCACAGAGGTGGCTTGATCACTGCGTGGTATCTAAAGCAGCTGTGACTTCTGTATGTAATGTCTATATACAGTATGATATGCTGTGGTCGGACCACTTTCCATTGTTTGTTGAGTGTAATTTAGACGTAGTATCACCTAAGATACAAGAATTAAAACCGGCACCTAATAATGTATTGTGGGGGGATAGAAGCTCAGAACAAGTTAATTGTTACTTTGAAGAGTGTCAAGCCCATTTAAAGCTAATAGATTTTCCTTTTGAGTTTCGGAACTGTGCCGATAGAATTTGTAATGTGTTAGAACATAGACGGGTCATTGACAAATTATATATGGATATTGTAAATATTTTAAGGAAGGCCGCAGTGGCCTCTAAAAATTGTAATGTTGGCAAGAGAAAAAGAAAGAAAGCTGTATTGGGGTGGAATAAGTATGTTAGCGAAGCACATAGGAATGCGAAACAAAAATTTCATCTTTGGTGTTGGTACGGTAAGCCCAATGTTGGCACTGTCTATTGCGAGATGTGTGAGGCCAGAAGGAGTTTTAAACAGCGTTTGAAGTGGTGTCAAAACCACGAAGACCAAATAAGGATGGACATTCTGGCTTCACATCATTCAAGTAATGATTTCCGTTCTTTCTGGAAAGCCACTAAGAAATTGAATGCGAAACCCTCCGTTCCTGTGTGTGTCGACGGCATAAGCGATGCCGGTGGGATAGCGGACCTTTTTAAAGAACACTTCACGATTAAATCGCCGTTAGGGTCCTCACAAACGGTGCTCAATGTTGAAACTGGAAAACTGCTGGGTGTAAGCTGTAACGCTACAGAAGTAAACCTCATAATAAAATCCATGACGAGAGGTAAATCAGCCGGTCATGATGGTCTTAGCATTGAGCACCTACAACATGCGGGTCCTCACTTGTCTAGACTATTGGCATTGCTTTTTAGTTTTTGTATAAGCCACTCCAACTTGCCCGAAGACATGATTAAAACTGTAGTGATTCCGATAGTTAAAAATAAAACTGCTGATGCAAGCAATAAGAATAATTACAGACCTATCTCGCTAGCTACGGTTATCTCAAAAGTGTTTGATGGCATGCTTAATTCCCGGCTTTCGCAGTACATAAAACCTCATGACAACCAGTTCGGTTTTCAAGCTGGACTGTCCACTGAAAGCGCAGTCTTGTGTGTTAAGCATGCGATCAAATACTACACTAGTCGAAAAACGCCAGTCCATGCATGCTTCCTCGACCTGTCGAGGGCGTTTGACCTGGTGTCCTATGATTTGCTGTGGAAAAAACTTGAAAGTGTTCAGTTACCATCAGAACTCATAAATATCTTCAAGTATTGGTATGGGAACCAGGTCAATAGCGTGCGATGGGCGGGGTCTATGTCACAATCGTACGGGCTGGAGTGTGGGGTAAGGCAGGGGGGGTTGTCATCGCCTTCACTATTCAACCTGTATATGAACGATCTCATCGTCGTGCTCAGCAGCACTCGTGTTGGCTGTCATATAGACGGAGTTAACGTTAATAATATCAGCTATGCCGACGACATGGTGCTGCTGAGTGCGTCGGTATGTGGCCTTAGGAGGCTTGTGGCTATGTGTGAGGCTTATGCTGTAAGTCACGGCTTAAGCTACAACGCGATGAAGAGTGAAGTCATGGTCTTTGAGGCCAGGGGCAGAAACACGGTCGACTTCCCTGAAATTAAGCTCAGTGGTGCTGTACTAAAAAGGGTATACAAATTTAAATACCTAGGTCACGTATTGACCGCTGACCTCAAAGACGATGACGACATTGAAAGAGAACGGAGGGCTCTGGCGGTGAGGGCGAATATGATAGCTCACAGATTCGCACGCTGCTCTAAAGAAGTTAAAGTTACCCTGTTTAGAGCGTATTGCACATCATTTTACACGTGCAGTCTGTGGGCCGTATATACCCAAAAAGCCTATAACGCCCTAAGAGTGCAGTTTAACAATGCGTTCAGGATTTTGTTGGGGTTGCCACGATTCTGTAGTGCATCGGGGATGTTCGCGGAACACCATGTAGACTGTTTTTATGCTACATTGCGTAAAAGGTGTGCATCCCTGGTACGCAGAGTACGTGGCAGTGCCAACAGTATCCTGAACTTAGTCGCAAGCAGGCTGGACTGCGTGTATATGGGTCACTGTTCCGCAATCTCACATGGGGGTGCGCAGCAGTGACTTACAATAATTATGTTTTGTTTACTTTAATTTATTACTAACACTAGCATAAGAATACCATTGTTACTAACATAAATTGGGTCAAGGGCCTGAAATAAAAGTTATTATTATTATTATTATATTATTAATACCTGCGTCTGCTCCGCGAACTACGCGATTCCCTATCACTCGAACCATGTCGATCTTGGACACGCGAGCCATCCCTCTTAGCACGTCGGTCCCGAACACTCGAGTCAACAAATTCTTCATCAGTGCACTCCCATGGCATATAAATTTTACAATTTTGTATACGATTTAGTAGCTATTACGAGTAGGTATAACATTTGACCAAGTGGCTGAACGTCCTGTAGTTACCTTAACGTCTGATTTTTACGATCAAAGCGAGTTGAGGACAAAAAATAATAGAAAAAATCGGAAGGTGTCAAATCACGCTCGTTCGCGACATTCAGAGTCGCCAGTTGATGAACGAGCTACATAAATATTCAATCACGAACATGTACATCCGTATGTAAGTAGGCATATACACAACACATACATACGAATGGATCAGAGAACTATAAATCTCTTAGAGAACTATAGTTCTCTCGCCGCGTGTCGCGGCGGACTGAGACGAGCGGTTATCTTCATATTGCTCGATCGTCTTCCTATTATGTACTTGCCTCATCTTTAATCTCGGTTAACTACATCTTGACTTTTGTTTGCTTTTACTTGTTTTAAGTCATAAATGGGACACAAAACTAATGATAAATATTTTTTCAGGTACAGCGAAGACATCAACATTAAAAGATGAGACTGCCATTAACTTTAGACTATCTCCCAATTTCAAACACATGAAAAAATATTTAAAATCTAAATTTGAGGAAGACATGAATGCTGCTCCTACTAATGGACCTTCGGAGCGGAATGAACGCCACAGAGCGAATGTGGCAGCCCAGCCACCCTTGCCACCAAATTCGCCGCCTCCGGACAGCCTCCTTAGTTTTACAATAAAGAAAGAAATAGAAGATGATGAATATGAGATGAGCAATTCTAATCAGAATGAGGGTTTGTCACAGGAAGACTCGAACGTATCTTCTTCCTACAGTGACCAAGGCGATGGCGAAGGTTCAGAGAAGAAAAATAATATAATGTGCAAAGATTACATTAGGAGAAAATGTAAACGTGACGCGGCTTGCATCTATGCACATAGAATTATAAAAAATCAATTAAAAGACGTTTATAAACTCTGTAGGGATTTCGAAAACCAGCGGTGCATTAGACCGGTGTGTAACTTTGTATACGCCACTACATTCGAAAAAGAACATTTCATTCGAACTGGAGATTTGCCTCCTCATGCATTAGCTCATCTTGAGGCGATCCCGGATACAAATGGGAGCGGTATGTTATTCAAAAGTTGTGTTGAATAAATTTTTACGATTTTACTCTTTGTAAATATCTCATATCATATATACCCAATTGTTTGCAGGTCCATCGAATATACCTTCGATACCTCCGATATTTAGTAATTCTCCTCCACCAATACAAGCACGGTAAGTCAGCCGAGGAGCGAGCAAAGCTTTTTATTTAAATTGTACTTATGTGAGTTATTTGGCATATGGGTGTTAACTTTAAAGACGTATGACTATGAAACAGGGATGTGAAAAAATAATCGAATATTAAAAAAATCGACTATTTACCTTAAAAATACGATTTGTAAAATCGATTTTCAAATTCGGATTAATCGATTTTTTTTCTTTGATTTCCAACGGTACGGTTGTAGTTCTTAGCCCTGCCTGAGACGCATGCAGGCCGCAAACATTAGGCAACCGATAGATTTTGGAACTCAGCTTTTTCTAACATAAGTCCGGTTTTATCGACTTTTTTACTTCTTGACACAAACACATTCTTCTTTGCTCATAACTAAAAATAAAAAATACACGATTATCATGTACATAAATAGTTTTATGTTATAGTATTGGTATTTGTGGTAACTTGTAGAATATTTGGGGTCGGCGTAATATTTTTTCTTCTTCCACTCTCCTCGATCAGTCGTCATCTCAACATTAACACTCTTCTTTGCTATATCACCTTTCACACAGTCTATCCATCTTTTTTTCGGTCTTCCTCTCCGTATAAATCCATCCACTTTCATGCATAGAATCACGATTTTGTATGCAGCGAAGTATACCCAGTGTAATCCATGGTTTTGTTATCTTATTTTTACGCGATAGCTTTATGACAGTACTACCTATGTTTATCAATCACGGTTTTTAAACAAGTAATCAATGAGTTATAGCGTTTTCTGGATTGGGTTCCTGAACATTGAAGTCAATACAATCTACCTCATATTTTATCTTTTCATAATCATAATTAGTGTAATAATTATTTGGATGCTTGTTACGTATGCTATTACTGCTAAAAGAGAGAGAGCACCATTGGATAATGATCCGTGATCTTGGTCATAATGCGTACGGTCGCCTTGAGTTTGGTTTTCAGCAATATATGGTCAATACAGTTATCAAGTCTACTGGGAAGGAGATAAGCAGCAAGGAAGCCCAGTGAGGACATAAAAGTTATGGCGACAATTATTATTAAGCTTGCTTGATGTCCACATTGATATCTCCGATGAGAGCGACGACGTAGGGATTCTTTATCATATACGGAAGTGTTATTATACCTTCTGAACCTCGGCATACATAGCAATGAACGTTCCCAAGAGGGAGTGATGATATCATTGATATATAGCAGAAAGAGTTAACGAGATAAAACTGAGCCCTGGTGAACACCGGGATTTACTCGTACTGGCATGAACTGCGAACTTCATCCGTCAGATTAGAGAGTATTGTACTAATAGAAAATACTTGTGCATACACAGCACTTTATTCATATATAACACCGACAAAACAAACAAAAATGACACACCAAAACAATAGACATAGAAGACGGTAAAAAAAAAAAAAAAATCGAGAACAAAAAAAAATTACGGTTTCCAACACGTACTCTTAATCCTTGCTAAGCATTTTAGCCACTGAGTCAGCTCTTAACAAAACCCTCGCGCTTCACACGATTCAAAACTTCGAGACCGCATGACACCAGTTAATTATTATATTAAAATATTTCACCAAAATACATAAAAAATAGTTATTCGTTTTAAATATATTTATTATCAAATATAATTTATAAACTAATATGCCTAACGCAGCCGCCCGGATTGCGGAAGATGCTGGGTTCGATTCCCGCCTGAGGCAGGTCGATTTTTTTCAGTGTATTTTTTCTAGTATTAAAAATATTTACGCGTTTGTAAACGCAAAAATTATTCCATAATATGCCTATGATAACTTACCTCTCTGGCGCGATCCACCTCCTCGCACTAAACTTCGAAATTATTTATTGAGGGGTCCAAATTCGAAACAAAATAATGTTGCGAGTGGGACTTTGTGGGTTGCATCGTCTTGATGGCTTCTATTAAGGCATGTGCGAGGGTAGAGGCTTCAGAGCTTCAGAGCAGACGAAAAAGTAGGGCCAGGTGTTCTAGCATTTTCCGAATCTTTGCAATGTAAGCGTTTACGTGGGGCACTCGGCGATCGAGAGTTTGATTTATTACGGACCCGAATTTCAGAGCGATCACGAGATCGGTTGCGACGAATGGTACGCGAGCTGTGCTCGGTTCTGTTAGGTGAACTTTCATAATCTTTACTACGCGGGTAATACCTGCGTCTGCTCCGCGAACTACGCGATTCCCTATCACTCGAACCATGTCGATCTTGGACACGCGAGCCATCCCTCTTAGCACGTCGGTCCCGAACACTCGAGTCAACAAATTCTTCATCAGTGCACTCCCATGGCATATAAATTTTACAATTTTGTATACGATTTAGTAGCTATTACGAGTAGGTATAACATTTGACCAAGTGGCTGAACGTCCTGTAGTTACCTTAACGTCTGATTTTTACGATCAAAGCGAGTTGAGGACAAAAAATAATAGAAAAAATCGGAAGGTGTCAAATCACGCGCGTTCGCGACATTCAGAGTCGCCAGTTGATGAACGAGCTACATAAATATTCAATCACGAACATGTACATCCGTATGTAAGTAGGCATGTACACATACATACGAATGGATCAGAGAACTATAAATACAGGGTGCAGACGACAATAAATTTAAGACACGCTTTCTACAGTACACACAAACAACTCTTGCCATACCAATAACCGGGTCCACACCGGACGATCTATTTGGATCAGCGATCCCGCGATCTACGATCCAGGGTCGTAGACCTGGATCATTGGCATACAATAGAATGCGTGTCGTTGGAACGCGCTCCTGACGCGCGTGATCGGACCGCGTTTGATCGTCCAGTGTGGACCCGGCTAATGGAACAGCTGTTTTTTTTTTTCGCAATTTCGTTGTTGGTACCATAGTATAAATCAGCTTTCGACACATGGCGGCATAATTACGCAATTTTAATTTCAAAATCGGCGGACTGAGACGAGCGGTTATCTTCATATTGCTCGATCGTCTTTGTAGAACCTGTCTTATAAATGCCTCCACTGGCTCGTACACGCACTAAATGGACAGACAACCAACACGCTTACTCTCACCGAATGGCTCTCGCACTGTGCTCTCGCCGACGGCTCTCGTATAACTGACGTGGTGCGAACGAGACAGTTATTGTCCGTGGAAGTGAGAGGGTGAATAGGATGCGCATACACTACATCCCTTCCTTATCACATTTTTTTTTTATTCATTCAACTGCTTAGCATTGAACCAAATAAAAATAAAATAAATTTTACATAACTCAACACGCCTTGTTTATTCATCTGAACTTTCTTCACCTTCTCCTTCTCCTTTTCCTGTACTACAGTTTTCCCTTTCCCTTCTACCTTTTTCGAGTGAAGGATATTTCTTCGACCAGAATGTCCTTTTATCATTCCTCACAACACAATCTTCTGCATTGCATACTCATGTCATTAACATAATATGACCTACACACACACTCACACATTACTCTCCGTAAGACTCTGCATAAACCATTACTTAAGACTCTACATAAGACTCTTCATAAGACTACATAAGACTCTACTTGGAGAAACTACCTCCAATTACCTTCGATCATCTGGATGTCTCTAAACTGCTCAAAGATCTCTTACTGCTACAGTCGGATGTTCAGTACATTAAAAAGTCGTACGTTACACGAGACCAGCTAGAAGATATGAAGACTGATATGCAGAATATGAGAAGCGCTGCCACACCATTCTCTCTTAGCAAGGTAAACATGAAGAGAGGAGCCGCAACGTACCAAGATAGCGGGCCAATTGGTTTGACTCACCACAACGATTCGGTGCAAAGGGAAGAGAATGAGTCTTCAAATGTCTTCAAATGTGCATCATCTCCTAATGAGTTCAGTGCAATATATCGAGACATCAACAACGGTATTCCAATGGAAGGTAGTATGAAAACAATCGAGATGAATGCTACGTTGTTATCTGTTTCGGCCGATATAGCGGGTGGCGGCGACGACGGCAGCCGAGTCGCTGCGGACGGCGAGACGAGGGGAGGCGCGGGGCAAGGCTGTGCCGGGACCAATGTAGCATCGTCGCCGGCGCTCGGGAACCGGTTCGCCGATCAGCTGACTAATGACGGCTTCAATAGATCGTTTGCAAATGTATTGGGAACAAACACGACTAAGAAACTAGAGAGTACGACGAATGGAGGATGGACTTTAGTAAGGAAACGTAATCCATATTATAAATATAGAATAAGTGGAAAAATGGGCAACAGTGAGGTCGACCCCCAACAGAAATTTAGGGCGGCTGATAGAAAGATTCCTATGTTTATTACTAATGTTCATATGGGAACTTTGAAATCTGACATTAGTAATTACATAAACATGAAAACTAACGAAACCGTGAATTTAGAGAAAATTGCCATGAGAAAGAAAAATGATTATGATGCATATAAATTCTTTGTATCAGAATCTAAATTACATTTGTTTTTAGACGAGAAACTGTGGCCCAAGGGTATCATTTTTAGACGGTTTGTACATTTTAGAAAGAAAAATGCGCCCGGAAATATGCATACCTCCGGTGACGGCACTACTAACAAACCACATGAATAGTGGCACTTACAGACTTGCTAGCTTTAATTGTAAAAATGTAAAACGCTCCGTGCATGGGGTACGAGAGATCTGTAAAGCAGCTGATATAGTAGCATTGCAGGAGACGTGGTTGCTGCCGAGTGATCTGACATATCTGAATAGCATCAATGACGAGTTCTCCTGCACGGGAACATCGGCGGTCGACACGGCGGCGGGGATGCTGCGCGGGCGCCCGCACGGCGGCGTTGCAATTCTCTGGAAACGTAGTGTCTTCCCTAACGTTATAGTGGTTCCGTGTGAAAGCCCCCGTTTATGTGCTATAAAAGTTGTGTTACACGATCGGTCAATACTAGTGGTGAGTGTGTATATGCCCACTGATGTGCCCACAAATTTAGTGGAATTTACGGACGTCCTTGGCTCGGTAAGTGCTATCATAGACAGTACGAATGTTGAATGCGTTTACATTCTTGGGGACTTTAATGCGCACCCTACGGAACCGTTCTATAATGAGTTATCATTATTTTGTGAGGAACAAGAATGGACTTGCATAGATACGCATATGTTAAGGGATTTTTCTAACTGTTTTACGTTTGTGAGTGAGGCACATGGATCACAGAGGTGGCTTGATCACTGCGTGGTATCTAAAGCAGCTGTGACTTCTGTATGTAATGTCTATATACAGTATGATATGCTGTGGTCGGACCACTTTCCATTGTTTGTTGAGTGTAATTTAGACGTAGTATCACCTAAGATACAAGAATTAAAACCGGCACCTAATAATGTATTGTGGGGGGATAGAAGCTCAGAACAAGTTAATTGTTACTTTGAAGAGTGTCAAGCCCATTTAAAGCTAATAGATTTTCCTTTTGAGTTTCGGAACTGTGCCGATAGAATTTGTAATGTGTTAGAACATAGACGGGTCATTGACAAATTATATATGGATATTGTAAATATTTTAAGGAAGGCCGCAGTGGCCTCTAAAAATTGTAATGTTGGCAAGAGAAAAAGAAAGAAAGCTGTATTGGGGTGGAATAAGTATGTTAGCGAAGCACATAGGAATGCGAAACAAAAATTTCATCTTTGGTGTTGGTACGGTAAGCCCAATGTTGGCACTGTCTATTGCGAGATGTGTGAGGCCAGAAGGAGTTTTAAACAGCGTTTGAAGTGGTGTCAAAACCACGAAGACCAAATAAGGATGGACATTCTGGCTTCACATCATTCAAGTAATGATTTCCGTTCTTTCTGGAAAGCCACTAAGAAATTGAATGCGAAACCCTCCGTTCCTGTGTGTGTCGACGGCATAAGCGATGCCGGTGGGATAGCGGACCTTTTTAAAGAACACTTCACGATTAAATCGCCGTTAGGGTCCTCACAAACGGTGCTCAATGTTGAAACTGGAAAACTGCTGGGTGTAAGCTGTAACGCTACAGAAGTAAACCTCATAATAAAATCCATGACGAGAGGTAAATCAGCCGGTCATGATGGTCTTAGCATTGAGCACCTACAACATGCGGGTCCTCACTTGTCTAGACTATTGGCATTGCTTTTTAGTTTTTGTATAAGCCACTCCTACTTGCCCGAAGACATGATTAAAACTGTAGTGATTCCGATAGTTAAAAATAAAACTGCTGATGCAAGCAATAAGAATAATTACAGACCTATCTCGCTAGCTACGGTTATCTCAAAAGTGTTTGATGGCATGCTTAATTCCCGGCTTTCGCAGTACATAAAACCTCATGACAACCAGTTCGGTTTTCAAGCTGGACTGTCCACTGAAAGCGCAGTCTTGTGTGTTAAGCATGCGATCAAATACTACACTAGTCGAAAAACGCCAGTCCATGCATGCTTCCTCGACCTGTCGAGGGCGTTTGACCTGGTGTCCTATGATTTGCTGTGGAAAAAACTTGAAAGTGTTCAGTTACCATCAGAACTCATAAATATCTTCAAGTATTGGTATGGGAACCAGGTCAATAGCGTGCGATGGGCGGGGTCTATGTCACAATCGTACGGGCTGGAGTGTGGGGTAAGGCAGGGGGGGTTGTCATCGCCTTCACTATTCAACCTGTATATGAACGATCTCATCGTCGTGCTCAGCAGCACTCGTGTTGGCTGTCATATAGACGGAGTTAACGTTAATAATATCAGCTATGCCGACGACATGGTGCTGCTGAGTGCGTCGGTATGTGGCCTTAGGAGGCTTGTGGCTATGTGTGAGGCTTATGCTGTAAGTCACGGCTTAAGCTACAACGCGATGAAGAGTGAAGTCATGGTCTTTGAGGCCAGGGGCAGAAACACGGTCGACTTCCCTGAAATTAAGCTCAGTGGTGCTGTACTAAAAAGGGTATACAAATTTAAATACCTAGGTCACGTATTGACCGCTGACCTCAAAGACGATGACGACATTGAAAGAGAACGGAGGGCTCTGGCGGTGAGGGCGAATATGATAGCTCACAGATTCGCACGCTGCTCTAAAGAAGTTAAAGTTACCCTGTTTAGAGCGTATTGCACATCATTTTACACGTGCAGTCTGTGGGCCGTATATACCCAAAAAGCCTATAACGCCCTAAGAGTGCAGTTTAACAATGCGTTCAGGATTTTGTTGGGGTTGCCACGATTCTGTAGTGCATCGGGGATGTTCGCGGAACACCATGTAGACTGTTTTTATGCTACATTGCGTAAAAGGTGTGCATCCCTGGTACGCAGAGTACGTGGCAGTGCCAACAGTATCCTGAACTTAGTCGCAAGCAGGCTGGACTGCGTGTATATGGGTCACTGTTCCGCAATCTCACATGGGGGTGCGCAGCAGTGACTTACAATAATTATGTTTTGTTTACTTTAATTTATTACTAACACTAGCATAAGAATACCATTGTTACTAACATAAATTGGGTCAAGGGCCTGAAATAAAAGTTATTATTATTATTATTATATTATTAATACCTGCGTCTGCTCCGCGAACTACGCGATTCCCTATCACTCGAACCATGTCGATCTTGGACACGCGAGCCATCCCTCTTAGCACGTCGGTCCCGAACACTCGAGTCAACAAATTCTTCATCAGTGCACTCCCATGGCATATAAATTTTACAATTTTGTATACGATTTAGTAGCTATTACGAGTAGGTATAACATTTGACCAAGTGGCTGAACGTCCTGTAGTTACCTTAACGTCTGATTTTTACGATCAAAGCGAGTTGAGGACAAAAAATAATAGAAAAAATCGGAAGGTGTCAAATCACGCTCGTTCGCGACATTCAGAGTCGCCAGTTGATGAACGAGCTACATAAATATTCAATCACGAACATGTACATCCGTATGTAAGTAGGCATATACACAACACATACATACGAATGGATCAGAGAACTATAAATCTCTTAGAGAACTATAGTTCTCTCGCCGCGTGTCGCGGCGGACTGAGACGAGCGGTTATCTTCATATTGCTCGATCGTCTTCCTATTATGTACTTGCCTCATCTTTAATCTCGGTTAACTACATCTTGACTTTTGTTTGCTTTTACTTGTTTTAAGTCATAAATGGGACACAAAACTAATGATAAATATTTTTTCAGGTACAGCGAAGACATCAACATTAAAAGATGAGACTGCCATTAACTTTAGACTATCTCCCAATTTCAAACACATGAAAAAATATTTAAAATCTAAATTTGAGGAAGACATGAATGCTGCTCCTACTAATGGACCTTCGGAGCGGAATGAACGCCACAGAGCGAATGTGGCAGCCCAGCCACCCTTGCCACCAAATTCGCCGCCTCCGGACAGCCTCCTTAGTTTTACAATAAAGAAAGAAATAGAAGATGATGAATATGAGATGAGCAATTCTAATCAGAATGAGGGTTTGTCACAGGAAGACTCGAACGTATCTTCTTCCTACAGTGACCAAGGCGATGGCGAAGGTTCAGAGAAGAAAAATAATATAATGTGCAAAGATTACATTAGGAGAAAATGTAAACGTGACGCGGCTTGCATCTATGCACATAGAATTATAAAAAATCAATTAAAAGACGTTTATAAACTCTGTAGGGATTTCGAAAACCAGCGGTGCATTAGACCGGTGTGTAACTTTGTATACGCCACTACATTCGAAAAAGAACATTTCATTCGAACTGGAGATTTGCCTCCTCATGCATTAGCTCATCTTGAGGCGATCCCGGATACAAATGGGAGCGGTATGTTATTCAAAAGTTGTGTTGAATAAATTTTTACGATTTTACTCTTTGTAAATATCTCATATCATATATACCCAATTGTTTGCAGGTCCATCGAATATACCTTCGATACCTCCGATATTTAGTAATTCTCCTCCACCAATACAAGCACGGTAAGTCAGCCGAGGAGCGAGCAAAGCTTTTTATTTAAATTGTACTTATGTGAGTTATTTGGCATATGGGTGTTAACTTTAAAGACGTATGACTATGAAACAGGGATGTGAAAAAATAATCGAATATTAAAAAAATCGACTATTTACCTTAAAAATACGATTTGTAAAATCGATTTTCAAATTCGGATTAATCGATTTTTTTTCTTTGATTTCCAACGGTACGGTTGTAGTTCTTAGCCCTGCCTGAGACGCATGCAGGCCGCAAACATTAGGCAACCGATAGATTTTGGAACTCAGCTTTTTCTAACATAAGTCCGGTTTTATCGACTTTTTTACTTCTTGACACAAACACATTCTTCTTTGCTCATAACTAAAAATAAAAAATACACGATTATCATGTACATAAATAGTTTTATGTTATAGTATTGGTATTTGTGGTAACTTGTAGAATATTTGGGGTCGGCGTAATATTTTTTCTTCTTCCACTCTCCTCGATCAGTCGTCATCTCAACATTAACACTCTTCTTTGCTATATCACCTTTCACACAGTCTATCCATCTTTTTTTCGGTCTTCCTCTCCGTATAAATCCATCCACTTTCATGCATAGAATCACGATTTTGTATGCAGCGAAGTATACCCAGTGTAATCCATGGTTTTGTTATCTTATTTTTACGCGATAGCTTTATGACAGTACTACCTATGTTTATCAATCACGGTTTTTAAACAAGTAATCAATGAGTTATAGCGTTTTCTGGATTGGGTTCCTGAACATTGAAGTCAATACAATCTACCTCATATTTTATCTTTTCATAATCATAATTAGTGTAATAATTATTTGGATGCTTGTTACGTATGCTATTACTGCTAAAAGAGAGAGAGCACCATTGGATAATGATCCGTGATCTTGGTCATAATGCGTACGGTCGCCTTGAGTTTGGTTTTCAGCAATATATGGTCAATACAGTTATCAAGTCTACTGGGAAGGAGATAAGCAGCAAGGAAGCCCAGTGAGGACATAAAAGTTATGGCGACAATTATTATTAAGCTTGCTTGATGTCCACATTGATATCTCCGATGAGAGCGACGACGTAGGGATTCTTTATCATATACGGAAGTGTTATTATACCTTCTGAACCTCGGCATACATAGCAATGAACGTTCCCAAGAGGGAGTGATGATATCATTGATATATAGCAGAAAGAGTTAACGAGATAAAACTGAGCCCTGGTGAACACCGGGATTTACTCGTACTGGCATGAACTGCGAACTTCATCCGTCAGATTAGAGAGTATTGTACTAATAGAAAATACTTGTGCATACACAGCACTTTATTCATATATAACACCGACAAAACAAACAAAAATGACACACCAAAACAATAGACATAGAAGACGGTAAAAAAAAAAAAAAATCGAGAACAAAAAAAAATTACGGTTTCCAACACGTACTCTTAATCCTTGCTAAGCATTTTAGCCACTGAGTCAGCTCTTAACAAAACCCTCGCGCTTCACACGATTCAAAACTTCGAGACCGCATGACACCAGTTAATTATTATATTAAAATATTTCACCAAAATACATAAAAAATAGTTATTCGTTTTAAATATATTTATTATCAAATATAATTTATAAACTAATATGCCTAACGCAGCCGCCCGGATTGCGGAAGATGCTGGGTTCGATTCCCGCCTGAGGCAGGTCGATTTTTTTCAGTGTATTTTTTCTAGTATTAAAAATATTTACGCGTTTGTAAACGCAAAAATTATTCCATAATATGCCTATGATAACTTACCTCTCTGGCGCGATCCACCTCCTCGCACTAAACTTCGAAATTATTTATTGAGGGGTCCAAATTCGAAACAAAATAATGTTGCGAGTGGGACTTTGTGGGTTGCATCGTCTTGATGGCTTCTATTAAGGCATGTGCGAGGGTAGAGGCTTCAGAGCTTCAGAGCAGACGAAAAAGTAGGGCCAGGTGTTCTAGCATTTTCCGAATCTTTGCAATGTAAGCGTTTACGTGGGGCACTCGGCGATCGAGAGTTTGATTTATTACGGACCCGAATTTCAGAGCGATCACGAGATCGGTTGCGACGAATGGTACGCGAGCTGTGCTCGGTTCTGTTAGGTGAACTTTCATAATCTTTACTACGCGGGTAATACCTGCGTCTGCTCCGCGAACTACGCGATTCCCTATCACTCGAACCATGTCGATCTTGGACACGCGAGCCATCCCTCTTAGCACGTCGGTCCCGAACACTCGAGTCAACAAATTCTTCATCAGTGCACTCCCATGGCATATAAATTTTACAATTTTGTATACGATTTAGTAGCTATTACGAGTAGGTATAACATTTGACCAAGTGGCTGAACGTCCTGTAGTTACCTTAACGTCTGATTTTTACGATCAAAGCGAGTTGAGGACAAAAAATAATAGAAAAAATCGGAAGGTGTCAAATCACGCGCGTTCGCGACATTCAGAGTCGCCAGTTGATGAACGAGCTACATAAATATTCAATCACGAACATGTACATCCGTATGTAAGTAGGCATGTACACATACATACGAATGGATCAGAGAACTATAAATACAGGGTGCAGACGACAATAAATTTAAGACACGCTTTCTACAGTACACACAAACAACTCTTGCCATACCAATAACCGGGTCCACACCGGACGATCTATTTGGATCAGCGATCCCGCGATCTACGATCCAGGGTCGTAGACCTGGATCATTGGCATACAATAGAATGCGTGTCGTTGGAACGCGCTCCTGACGCGCGTGATCGGACCGCGTTTGATCGTCCAGTGTGGACCCGGCTAATGGAACAGCTGTTTTTTTTTTTCGCAATTTCGTTGTTGGTACCATAGTATAAATCAGCTTTCGACACATGGCGGCATAATTACGCAATTTTAATTTCAAAATCGGCGGACTGAGACGAGCGGTTATCTTCATATTGCTCGATCGTCTTTGTAGAACCTGTCTTATAAATGCCTCCACTGGCTCGTACACGCACTAAATGGACAGACAACCAACACGCTTACTCTCACCGAATGGCTCTCGCACTGTGCTCTCGCCGACGGCTCTCGTATAACTGACGTGGTGCGAACGAGACAGTTATTGTCCGTGGAAGTGAGAGGGTGAATAGGATGCGCATACACTACATCCCTTCCTTATCACATTTTTTTTTATTCATTCAACTGCTTAGCATTGAACCAAATAAAAATAAAATAAATTTTACATAACTCAACACGCCTTGTTTATTCATCTGAACTTTCTTCACCTTCTCCTTCTCCTTTTCCTGTACTACAGTTTTCCCTTTCCCTTCTACCTTTTTCGAGTGAAGGATATTTCTTCGACCAGAATGTCCTTTTATCATTCCTCACAACACAATCTTCTGCATTGCATACTCATGTCATTAACATAATATGACCTACACACACACTCACACATTACTCTCCGTAAGACTCTGCATAAACCATTACTTAAGACTCTACATAAGACTCTTCATAAGACTACATAAGACTCTACATTAGACTCTATATAAGACTAAATCACTGATGACCACAGCTACTTTCCCTCGGGTACTTTCCTTAATCTACCATGAGAATGAGAGACTTGTATCTACGCCTAGAGCTTAGTGCCTTTAAAACTTAACGGTCATTGTCAAGTGCTCCTATAATTTTAAATGGCCTGAATTCCAGGTCCAACTCAATCTAATTGGTCTGTTCATTTTCAACCAGAACCAAAAAATATCAAAATTACTAAAGTATGTGCTTCGACCACTCTTAACTATTGCTTTGTATGGGAATAAAATATTGTTAGAGTTTTACCGTATTTTCTTCGTTTTTAACAAAAAAAAAAACATTAGAGATCTCTACCGAAATTACATGGACTAAGGTCTTTAAAGACTTAACTAGTACATTTAATCAAAGCTTAGAACTAAGTATTGCAACTTAGAGGACATAATAAAACATGAACGAACATCATTAACCCTAGATAACTAATCGCTCGTCGAGGCGACGACGCGCTATTCGGCGAAATTAAAAATTACCTACTTCCCCCCGCTCCCCGACCTCGACTCTTTCATTACCTTCCTAATTTGAGTAAACAGTGCAGCACGTGATGCGCTTGTGATCACGCGCATACTAGGACGTGCCCTATGACCATCTAGTCGTCCGTTGGACGAAAGTGTAGTTATAACAACAAATTTAATGTTATGGTACGTACATTCATATATGCTTATATTTATTGTTATACGGATAGTATATCTGCTTTTTATTAATAATAGTATTATAGTAGTCATAAAATTTTATCTTTGATCAATTGGATAGATGTAAAGAAAAATTTTAATGCTAAATTAGTATATTTTTTGTTCATTTTATGTTGATGTTTTGATTTGTTTATTATGTGGTATGTATTGTATGTGTTTATTTCAGATGGATTTGAGGAGTCAAGAGGAACAGATTTCTCGTTGGCTGGAGACAGTATCAGAAAGCGAACAGGAGGAGAGATCTGATAGCTCGGCATCGGAGACGGAAGACATTTTAGAGAAAGATATTCATGAAGACACTAACAGCGATTCCGACTTTCCTTGCGAGTTGACACGCTCTGACCGTGGGAAGCACGGCCAGATGTGCAGAAAAGAGAGAAATAAAAGATAGGTTAAATTTAACACTATTTATTAACTCAGGGCGTGAGTGGGGTTTCGCACTGGGGTTCTCGCACTTTAGAAGGAGAGACTTAGCTTCAGCGGTTAGCGCAGGAAGCGGCAGGAACCAGGCACGTCGACTACCAGCGTGGTCGGCGTGGGTTCAGCTTCGGCCGGTAGGGTGGCACGAAGCACAGCAGCGGAGCAGCAGGGTAGGCGGCTGCCCGTAGATAGGATCCCCTAGTTCGGGGATCGCGTAAGTACTAGATACAGATGTCTACTGAATGATTAACTGTAGCTGGAGAAAATGGAAGAAGAGGCCCAGTTTCTCCGAGCTACAGTTTAAATACCCAAAAATTTCTAGAATTTTCCCAAAATTTGTAGTGGGAGTTCCGTTTAATGAATAATGCAACCATAACCAAAGGACGGTTTATACAGAGTAAGTGAATCTATGGTTGAAGTAGCAGTAAATTATGTAAACAAAAATAATTTAAATTGTTTAGCATATTATTATAGACGCAGAAAATACAAGTTAAAATATATTAGTTATTTAATTAATTTATGGCACAAATTAGGTGGGCCAAAAGGCTTGTATACAAAGTTCGAGATATTTTTATAATGGAGGGTAGTCAGAATCATATTTTTATAAATAATAGAATTTAGGAGCGGGTATCGGCGTCAGCCGACATGAGAACTGTCATTAGTAGACAGATGAAAACAAGTATAATCACAATAACAATTGCTGTGTTTATATTTGGATTAAAAACAAGTGAAAGTTAATATTAGTCTAGAATATTTAATTATTATAGTTGATAGTTATGTGATGCTTCGTTTGTATGGATTTTTTATTAAAAATCAACGTAAGTATATTGGAAGACGGTTTAGACCGTGACATATCCCCCCCTTTAGTGTAGGATTTTGCTTGACAAAAATCCCCTAAAGAAGTCTACACTCTCAAAAAGAAACTAAAACTTCAGAGTAATAGTTATATAGAACATTCAGACACTCAAGATACAACACAACTGCAAAAGAGTACCCTGCAACATTGACGAGAGGTATCGACAATACAAGATTTAGAGTCTTGGTAGTACCTAGGACTACAGATGCGAGGCAAAAGAGAGTAATTCAGTTGTTTAGCAACCGAAAAACAATAAGGTCACAGCTGTGAAAGTAAAATCAAGAGATACTTCAAAGTATTCTATAAAAGAATAAGAGCGCAGTTTAGGTACAGCATTCTCCAGTTAAAAATGGAAAAAATGGAAGGGATTTTTATGAAAAATTGTTTAGCAATTTTATTTTTAATTACCAAAAGTTTTGTAAAAAAACAAAGCAATGAAATCACGACCAGCAAAAGAATTCAACAAAATTTTCATTTGGTTAGAACCAAATGCACTTGTGAATCAAAAAAAAACAAGACAGCTTTATAAGATAACGAACTGTTTTCTTATTTTAAAAATAATTATATTTTGTTTTAAATTATTCAAAAGGAAACAATACATCAGAATGTATGTTTTGTTGTATTTTAAAGGTTAGTTATAGTTTTTGAAATTATTATATTTATAGTTTTAGACTATAAATACAATAATTTTTTAAGATTGTTTTTATGTTAGTAATTTTATTATTTTACATTAGTTAAGAGTATTTATTTAGTTTAAAATCTTTGATATGCCAAGATCCTAGATTTTTACCTTTCATATCAACCAATTCATAGACCAAGGGCGATAGTTTAGATTTAATACGACATTTAATATATTTAGGAGCAAGTTTTTTAGAAAATTGCTTATCTTTGTCGCTTTGATAGTAAGTTTTTCGCCAGACAATATCATTAACGTTGAAGTCAAGGTTTTTGCGACGAAGATTATAAGGACCACAATTACGAGGGACAGAGTTTAGTTTCCTGCTGTCCAAACAAAACCTATATTCACCATTTTTCTTAGGTGTAAGAATAGGATTAGACCAGGGGCTTTCGCATGGTTCGACCACGTCCTCTTTAAGCATCTCATCTAGTTGATCGTATGAAAAAACATGTTTAGGTTCGTCAAGAGCTATGCTAGTAATATTAGTCTCCTGAGATGCATTGACTACTAGGCTATCGAGTTCGCTAGGAAACAACCCAAAAGTCCTCCAGAAATCCATACCTAAGATTAGATTGTTTTGTATTTCTGGTACAATATAAAGTTTTATATTATAGGTTTTGGTATTACAAGTTAAAGGTAAAATAAGGTATTTAGTAGAGTAAAATCTTTGACCGCCAGCTGCAGAAAGCTGTAACGGATTACAAGAATAAATTTTATAATTTTTGAAATATTCATTAGAACTATTGCCCAATAAAGATACGTCTGAACCAGTATCCAACAGACCAACGAGTTTCTTATTATTAACATACACGTTTATATAAGGACGTGAAAATACATTTTGAGATTCCAGGATTGGAGACACCGAGTGGTTAGAAAAGACGTCCGAAACAAAGGATAACCACTGATTCCACTCGGTCTCACTGCAGAGATTATTAAATTTTGAGCGATCAGAGTCGCTATTTCTCCAATCCTGACAAACTAGTTTTTTTGGGTTGCATTTAGTGCAATCCGGAGTACGTACACCCTTTTCCCCACACTTAAAACATATTATTGTTCTTGGTTGTGGACAAGCCTCTAGACTATGCGAGTTAGTACGACACCTCGGGCAGTATAGAGTTGCTGAAGCTACAGCAGTAACAAAAACCTTCGGTTTTATAGTACCGTTATAAGATTTATAAGCAGGTTTTTCAACACTAACAGAAGCGCTGGATTTGCCCTTATAAGCGAATTCAGGAGCTAGAGTTGAAGAACTAGGAGCAGAAGGATCATTAAATTTTTTAAACTGGCATTGTACCTTTTCGAAATTTTGGCATACAGCCTTAAGCGTGTCAATATTTAATATTGGCCAAACAGAAGCTAATGCGTTAGCATAACAAGGTCGGATGTTATGTGTAATGATTTCCAATTTTTCAACCTCAGGCAAGGGCTTAGTAAGACGAGAGAACATGCCATCCATTATAGATAGGTAAATACTAACATTTTCGCCTTCGCCTTGAAAACGACACCTAATTTCTGACAAAAATTGGTAGTCAAAATCATGTGGACTAAAATCCGATTTTAAAGCATCAACGACCTGAGACCAACTATCCACCTTGGGCTTAATGCACCGGAACCAATGAAGAGCATCGTCCGTGAAAATTTCATAGCCAAAAGACAGCAACTTATCATAATCGAGGCCTCTTGCCTCAACAAATTCGTCCACTTTTTGAACGAACGCGCGCACACACGACTTGCCATTAAATTTTAGTTTTGATAAATCCGGAGTACGATTTTTATCAACAGTTAGACCAATGATTGCCCTTTGCAAATCGTCAACAGATAAGGTAGTCTTACTAGATGGTGACAATGTTCTAAGCTCGGTCATTTGCGACTCAAAATTTTGTTTGCAGTCGGAAAGAACCGCATCCAAATCATACTCGTCAACCTCGATCCTATTTAACCGGTGATAAATATGGTTGAGTAAGACTTCCGTTCTCAAAAATAAATTTTTATCGAATTTGTTATCTAAAGATTTTATATTTTTAAATGATTTATCCAAACAAGCCACAACTCCGTCTAAATCCTCAGAAGGAGGCAAATGTGAAAGTGAAATTGTTTCAGTTGGAAACTCCTTATTCAATTTCACTATCTGCTTTCTTAATTCGAACACAGTGTCAGCCGGAGTTTGACCGCGCAAAGCAACCTCATATTCGAGCTCGGATTTGTGTAATGAAAGAAAATTAATACTTGTATTTTCCGCCATAGTAAAGTACAACACTATAGTTTACAAAAGGGACTAAGGCGAGTGTGTGCGAAACAATTCAATTGCAGCGTTAGAGAAAAAAAAAATTAAGTGGGTAGCTAATAAAAAACGAACAACCGGCAAAAATTAAACTTTTTTAGTAAAAAGAATAGTAATAGCTTAGGGCTATCACCTAAGGAAAATTAATTATAAAATATAATTAAATTAAGTTTTAATTATACTAAAAATAAAAAAACATAGGTACCCACCTAAAACAAAAATTAAAATAAAAAAGAGAAAAAAAATGAGAACCACAGAGCGAAGAACCCTGAGCGAGTTGGGCGCCACTGACACGCTCTGACCGTGGGAAGCACGGCCAGATGTGCAGAAAAGAGAGAAATAAAAGATAGGTTAAATTTAACACTATTTATTAACTCAGGGCGTGAGTGGGGTTTCGCACTGGGGTTCTCGCACTTTAGAAGGAGAGACTTAGCTTCAGCGGTTAGCGCAGGAAGCGGCAGGAACCAGGCACGTCGACTACCAGCGTGGTCGGCGTGGGTTCAGCTTCGGCCGGTAGGGTGGCACGAAGCACAGCAGCGGAGCAGCAGGGTAGGCGGCTGCCCGTAGATAGGATCCCCTAGTTCGGGGATCGCGTAAGTACTAGATACAGATGTCTACTGAATGATTAACTGTAGCTGGAGAAAATGGAAGAAGAGGCCCAGTTTCTCCGAGCTACAGTTTAAATACCCAAAAATTTCTAGAATTTTCCCAAAATTTGTAGTGGGAGTTCCGTTTAATGAATAATGCAACCATAACCAAAGGACGGTTTATACAGAGTAAGTGAATCTATGGTTGAAGTAGCAGTAAATTATGTAAACAAAAATAATTTAAATTGTTTAGCATATTATTATAGACGCAGAAAATACAAGTTAAAATATATTAGTTATTTAATTAATTTATGGCACAAATTAGGTGGGCCAAAAGGCTTGTATACAAAGTTCGAGATATTTTTATAATGGAGGGTAGTCAGAATCATATTTTTATAAATAATAGAATTTAGGAGCGGGTATCGGCGTCAGCCGACATGAGAACTGTCATTAGTAGACAGATCAAAACAAGTATAATCACAATAACAATTGCTGTGTTTATATTTGGATTAAAAACAAGTGAAAGTTAATATTAGTCTAGAATATTTAATTATTATAGTTGATAGTTATGTGATGCTTCGTTTGTATGGATTTTTTATTAAAAATCAACGTAAGTATATTGGAAGACGGTTTAGACCGTGACAGAGTCTTCGGAGTCTGATAGCGATGACAACGTACAGCCAAGTAAGAGACAAAGAACCCAAATTATAGATTCAGAGAACTCTTCTCCAGAAAATATAACGGTACCAGAGAACTCTAGCGAAAATAGCAATTCCCGTATTGTTCAGCCAACGTCTCGTTTTGTTTTTGGAAAAAATAAGCATAAGTGGTCGACTCAACCTAGGTCAGCTTGTACACGTACTTTGAGGCGAAACATAGTACATTTTATTCCAGGACCAAAGGGAGAGGCCAGGGAATTAGTAGAACCAATAGATTTATTCTCTCTTTTTGTGACTGATGAAATGCTGCAACAAATTGTTTCATTTACTAACGCAGAGATACTTATTCGGAAAAATAAATATAAAAATGATTCATATACCATATCACAGACTGATTTAGTAGAAATTAGAGCTCTACTTGGTTTATTATTTAATTCAGCAGCTGTGAAAAGCAATCATTTGCCGGTTCGTATGCTTTTCAATACCCAAAGATCGGGAACAATTTTCAAGGCTTGTATGAGCGCTGAACGATTTACTTTTCTTATAAAATGTCTTCGTTTTGATGACAAACATACAAGAGATGAGCGCAAATCAGTCGATAAGTTTACACATATACGTGAACTGTGGCAAAAGTTGATTGATAATTTTCAAAAGTGGTACACACCGGGATCATACATAACCGTGGATGAACAACTTGTTGGTTTTCGCGGGCGATGTCCGTTTAGAATGTACATCCCAAATAAACCAAATAAATACGGGATAAAACTTGTTATGGCAGCTGATGTTAACAGTAAATACGTCATAAATTGCATTCCATACCTAGGAAAAGGAACTGATCCGCAGAAGCAACCATTGGCTACATTTTTTATAAAAGAAATAACGTCCACTCTTCATGGCTCCAATCGTAACATAACAATGGACAACTGGTTTACGTCTGTGTCACTGGCTGATGAGTTACTAGCATCACCGTATAACTTGACTTTAGTGGGGACTTTGAGAAGTAATAAACGTGAAATTCCGAAAAATTTCAAAAATTCCAAGTCTCGCCTCATCGGTACTTCGATGTTTTGTTACGACGGTGATAAAACATTAGTGTCATTCAAAGCAAAATCCAACAAAGTTGTATTTCTATTATCAACCATTCATGATCAACCTATTATCAATGAAACGACAGGAAAACCAGAAATAATACATTTTTATAATAGCACGAAAGGGGCAGTGGACACTGTTGACCAAATGTGTGCAAATATGAGCTCTAACCGGAAAACTAAGAGATGGCCGATGTGTATCTTTTATAACATTCTTAATCTATGTTCTATCAATGCTTACGCTATTCATGTCTCTAACAACGGGAGAAATAAGAAAAAACCAATGAGTCGGCGCGATTTTATAATGAAGTTAGGCGATCAGCTCATAGAGCCCTGGCTACGGCAACGATTAATGACCGTGAGTTTGAGACGTAATATAAGGGTCATGATTGAGGATATTCTCGGCGAATCTTCTACAATAGAAGCTCCGGTTCCATCTACGTCAAACGTGCGCAAAATTTGCTACCTGTGTCCATCCAAGGCCCGGAGGATGACCAAACACCGTTGCACTAGATGTAGAAAGGCTATTTGTGGTCCACATAATGTTGACATGTGTGGTCACTGTGTAGACTGATATTTTGATATTTTATTTGTACGTAATTTGTTCATTATAATTCTTACTTTTGTGCCATGTAACAAGTTCGTATCTTAATTAAATATTTTTGAATTATTTTTTGCGTTTTATTGCGTAGTCCACTCGACGAAAGTGTAGTTACAATGAAACAACGAAAACAGTTTAGTTATCTAGGGTTAACTAGGGTCATGTACCGCATATCAAATGTCGCTACTGCATTGAATTAACTGGAGTTAAACCTCTAATTTTACGACTCGCAGCCGAACAGCGATCACAATTGCTCTCAATCAAAAGACTCTCTTGAGACTCCACACATGCGACTCCACACATGTGACTCAACACATGTGATTCAATGGCACAATTGTGAAATAAGACTGACTGTCAAGTTCCTACTACCTTCCGCTCTATCAAATATGACCTGTGATCATGGTACATTTGTACCAAAGTTCTAATTTAACCGCGGTACATTTGTACCCATTCAACCGCGGTACATTTGTACCAATTCAACCATGGGGCATTTGTACCCATTCAACCACGGTACATTTGTACCAACTCAACCATGGGACATTTGTACCCATTCAACCACGGTACATTTGTACCACTTAACCATGGGACATTTGTACCCATTCAACCATGGTACATTTGTACCACCTTAACCATGGGACATTTGTACCCATTCAACCACGGTACATTTGTACCAACTCAACTATGGGACATTTGTACCCATTCAACCACGGTACATTTGTACCACTTAACCATGGGACATTTGTACCCATTCAACCACGGTACATTTGTACCACCTTAACCATGGTACATTTGTACCAACTTGACCATAGTACATTTGTACCAATTTTACCCCGGCACATTTTTACCGACTGAACAACTTAAGGTATGTATGTATCACATTATCATGGATTTTACTTATATGGCTAGGTATAATTCTACCGTATGTGAGCAATTTACCAGTTCATATTTTAATTATTATTATTATATATTTATTTATTTTACACGTCACCCGATGAACATTTAAACAATAAGAGTGGACTAGTATGATTTATACATTTGTTATAAGTTAATTTAATTACAGGGGTGTAAGGGGTTCCAAACAACAGCTGACGGAACTCAAGTCAACCTCACCTGCACGCGGTACACCCTGCCGAACAACAGACGAGGCTCTGGCGCTCCCCACCAACCCGCACTGGGCCAGCGTGGTGGGAAAAGGCCCAAACCCCCCCAAAATGGTATACAAACCCAACACAAGGCCCCAAGTGCCCGGCGGTACCGGAGGCCGTGCCAGCGGTGACGGACGTTGGCGAGGTGCCGGGACCAGGGGTGCCAAGAATCCCCGGGCGGCGATGATCTCCCGTCATACGACTTTGGCCCTGGCAACATATAACACACGCACACTGCGGACCGAGGAGAAGCTGCTGGAACTAGAGGAAGAATTGAGTAGGATTCGCTGGAGTATAGTGGGATTATCCGAAGTCCGAAGACAGGGCGAGGACACGGTGATTCTTAAATCCGGCAACCTACTCTATTTCCGGGAGGGCGAAGATCTGTCCCAAGGTGGTGTCGGGTTTATTGTCCACAAGTCTCTCGTGAACAACATTGTACAGATCGAAAGTGTGTCGAATAGGGTGGCGTACCTTATACTCAGAATCACCAAACGGTATTCGTTGAAGGTCATACAGGTATACGCCCCGACCTCGACACACCCCGACGAGGAAGTGGAAGTAATGTATGAGGACATTTCTCGGGCAATACATGCTTCCAGGACCCACTACACTGTTGTAATGGGAGACTTCAACGCAAGGCTAGGCAAACGTGGCGATGATGAGTTGAAAGTGGGGCAATTTGGAACTGGAATCCGGAACTACCGTGGACAAATGCTAGCCGAATATATGGAGAGAGAGGGACTCTATATGATGAACTCTTTCTTCAAGAAACGGCTGCATCGGAAATGGACCTGGGAAAGTCCGGATGGTACAACAAAAAATGAGATTGACTTCATCATGTCGACTAAGACTCGGATATTCAACGATGTCTCTGTGATCAATTCGTTTAACACGGGAAGCGATCACCGAATGGTAAGAGGCACATTGAATCTCAACGTCAAATCCGAACGGTATCGACTGATGAAGTCTACGCTCCGCCCTGAAGCCATCCAGATCCAAAACCCCGAGCGCTTTCAACTCGAACTGCAAAATCGCTTCGAATGCCTGGAGGACTGCATAGATGTGGACACTTACAATGACAGGTTCGTGGAAGCTGTTCTTACGGTGGGTTCAAAACTTTTCAAACCCAGCCGTACAAAAAAAGCGAAGAAAATCTCAGAGCCCACATTAAAGCTGATGGAGGAAAGACGAGGGATGGTTCTGCAGTCTTCTGAAGATGCTCGTAGGCGTCGGCAGCTCAACAAACATATCTCCAAGTGCTTAACTCGCGACATACGCCAATTTAATACAGAACGTATTAAAGAGGCCATCGAGCGGAACAAAGGCTCCAAAGTGTTCGCTAGAGATTTGTCGCTCGGAGAGAGCTTGCTGACGAAGCTGAAGACAGAGGACGGCAGAACCATCACATCACGACCTGAGCTTTTGGCCGAGATTGAAAACTTTTATGGACAGCTTTACGCGACATCACACCCACCTGTCATTCAGGCCACCGATCCAAGAGCCAAATTAACCCGACACTATACCGAAGATATCCCGGACGTCAGCCTGTACGAGATTAGTGTAGCTCTTAAACAGCTTAAGAACAACAAGGCGCCGGGTGATGACGGAGTGACAGCGGAGCTTCTGAAAGCAGGTGGACGACCGGTCCTGAAAGCTCTTCAGAGGCTATTTAACTCCGTTATACTCAAGGGGAAAACGCCAGAGGCATGGCATGGCGGCGTGGTGAGACTCTTCTTCAAAAAGGGCGACAGGGCCCAATTGAAGAACTATAGACCCATCACGCTGCTGAGTCATGTTTACAAGCTGTTTTCAAGAGTTATAACGAATCGTCTCGCGCGCAGGTTTGACGACTTCCAGCCTCCCGAACAAGCCGGATTCCGAAAAGGCTTCAGTACCATAGATCACATACATACGCTGCGGCAGGTTATACAGAAGACCGAAGAGTATAACCTGCCATTATGCTTAGCGTTCGTAGACTATGAGAAAGCCTTCGATTCTGTCGAGACCTGGGCAGTGCTCCAGTCACTCCAGAGGTGCCACATAGACTACCGATACATCCAAGTGTTGCGGTCACTGTACGAAAACGCCACTATGTCAGTTCGCCTTCAGGACCAGAATTCAAAACCCATACAGCTCCAGCGAGGCGTGAGACAGGGTGATGTTATATCGCCGAAACTGTTCACAGCTGCGTTGGAGGACGCGTTTAAGCTTCTGGACTGGAGAGGGCTTGGCATCAACATAAATGGCGAGTACATGACTCACCTTCGCTTTGCAGATGATATCGTGGTTATGGCTGAGACCTTGGAAGACCTGGGCGCAATGCTCGACGATCTCTGTAGAGTCTCCCAACAAGTGGGTCTTAAAATGAACATGGATAAGACGAAAATCATGTCTAATATCCATGTTGCACCCACTCCTGTAAAGGTTGGAAGCTCTACACTGGAAGTTGTCGACGATTATGTTTACCTGGGACAAACAGTCCAACTGGGTAAGTCCAACTTCCAGAAAGAGGTCAATCGACGAATCCAACTCGGCTGGGCAGCGTTCGGGAAGCTACGCGGCATATTCTCGGCCCATCTACCGCAGTGTCTCAAGACGAAAGTCTTTAATTCGTGTGTGTTGCCAGTGATGACTTACGGAACCGAAACGTGGCCGCTTACAATGGGCCTCATAAGAAGGCTCAAGGTCACCCAAAGGGCAATGGAGAGGGCTATGCTCGGAGTTTCTCTGCGTGATCATATCAGAAATGATGAGATCCGCAGGAGAACCAAGGTCACCGACATAGGCCAAAGAATTGCGAACCTCAAGTGGCAGTGGGCAGGGCACATTGCGAGAAGGACTGACGGCCGTTGGGGCGGAAAGGTCCTCGAGTGGCGACCACGTACCGGGAAACGCAGCGTTGGTAGGCCCCCCACAAGGTGGACTGACGATCTAGTTAAGGTCGCGGGAAGCCGCTGGATGCGGGCAGCGCAGGACCGACCGGTTTGGAGATCCTTGGGGGAGGCCTATGTCCAACAGTGGGCGTCTCTCGGCTGAAATGATGAATGATGAATTTAATTACTATATAAAGTTATAAGAAATCATTACGAATTTTATTAAAGTTGATTATTACCTTTCGTCAATTAAGAGATTAGACCTATACAATTAATTGTGAGAGCTATCGTGGAATGATCTCCGTATGTACAAAAGTGGTACTGCTAGCGACATCTATGTAACTACGACTACAACTTTTAACCTATTCGGTAGCACTCAGATTGATTTGTTAGCAAGCAGCTTGCTGCAAGCTGTTGTTGCTAGTCTCCAACAGATGGCGCTGTTTAACCAAGGCAATACATTATTTATCTATACATCGATAAATAATGATAATATATTATTATTTTAAGCAATATTTTATGTATAATGTGACATATTTATTTTATGAACTATTTTAGTCCTGTTTAGCACACATCTAAGAACAATTAAAAAATACTGACGAAACCGACAAAATTGTAGGTAGATAATAGTATGAAGAATGTCTAGGCCATTTTTATTATTATGGCGCATCTGTCCCGCAATTAAAGTTGAACGAAAACGAAATACTGAATCAGGTTGAATGTAAACACTATTACTATTTTAAGGCACTTTTATTTGTAACAAACCGCTTTACAGATCTGCCCACTTTGTTATACAAAATAAACAACACCTGCAAGAATTACACCACGAGTATTTGGGTAAAAGCTATTTAAGTTGGGTAATAAGTACCTACATTTTTTATCTACAATTTAGACATGAGTATTCGTAGCTTACTGCAGTACTATACTTATAGTAGGCAGCATAAATCTCTCATTTTGCATCGCTATAAACAAGTACCTACCTATCTATTTTTCATTTGTGATACATACATACACACTTCCATTTTTTGTTTTAATAACTTAAATAATCTGACCTTTGTCCTCGTCGCCAATTGTAGAACCTGTCTTATAAATGCCTCCACTGGCTCGTACACGTACTAAATGGACAGACAACCAACACGCTTACTCTCACCGAATGGCTCTCGCACTGTGCTCTCGCCGACGGCTCTCGTATAACTGACGTGGTGCGAACGAGACAGTTATTGTCTGTGGAAGTGAGAGAGTGAATAGGATGCGCATACACTACAGTCTTCATATTATGTACTTGCCTCATCTTTAAGCTCGGTTAACTACATCTTGACTTTTGTTTGCTTTTACTTGTTTTAAGTCATAAATGGGACACAAAACTAATGATAAATATTTTTTCAGGTACAGCGAAGACATCAACATTAAAAGATGAGACTGCCATTAACTTTAGACCATCTCCCAATTTCAAACACATTAAAAAAATATTTAAAATCTAAATTTGAGGAAGACATGAATGCTGCTCCTACTAATGGACCTTCGGAGCGGAATGAACGCCACAGAGCGAATGTGGCAGCCCAGCCACCCTTGCCACCAAATTCGCCGCCTCCGGACAGTCTCCTTAGTTTTACAATAAAGAAAGAAATAGAAGATGATGAATATGAGATGAGCAATTCTAATCAGAATGAGGGTTTGTCACAGGAAGACTCGAACGTATCTTCTTCCCACAGTGACCAAGGCGATGGCGAAGGTTCAGAGAAGAAAAATAATACAATGTGCAAAGATTACATTAGGAGAAAATGTAAACGTGACGCGGCTTGCATCTATGCACATAGAATTATAAAAAATCAATTAAAAGACGTTTATAAATTCTGTAGGGATTTCGAAAACCAGCGGTGCATTAGACCGGTGTGTAACTTTGTATACGCCACTACATTCGAAAAAGAACATTTCATTCGAACTGAAGATTTGCCTCCTCATGCATTAGCTCATCTTGAGGCGATCCCGGATACAAATGGGAGCGGTATGTTATTCAAAAGTTGTGTTGAATAAATTTTTACGATTTTACTCTTTGTAAATATCTCATATCATATATACCCAATTGTTTGCAGGTCCATCGAATTTACCTTCGATACCTCCGATATTTAGTCAATCTCCTCCACCAATACAAACACGGTTAGTCAGCCGAGGCGCGAGCAAAGCTTTTTATTTAAATTGTAGGGGAGACTGGGGCTGGTAGTGACAGGGGTAGGATGTTACAGTGGCAACGGTGGCGAAACAGAGAACGCTATACTGACGTCAGAAAGAGACAAATACTCCCGCCGCGACCGGCTAGTACCCCGCAAGAGCCAGTGGCGCTAACGTTTTTATGTGAGGAGCATGCGCGTGCTGCCATTAAAATCGCAAGTAAAATTTTGAAGTTTTAGTAATTTTGGTCTAAAACCGATGTTCTATACAAATGGAGATGTCTCTGTCGTGTTATTTACGCACTAATTCTTTTGTTTTGTGATGAATCTACGATTTTACAACTATAGTATGTTTCGTTTTCGCTACATAACCTTAAATGTGCAGTTTTGGTGTCGGGGCTAAAAGTGACATTTGCTCGGGGTAGGTTGTGTTTTGTCACAACCTGCCCCATAGTATTTCTTGTTGACTGATATATTTTGTGCTACATAATATGTTTTTTTGTAGGATGAGGACGTATAAAAGAAAATCTGAGCGTGGCAACACATCTAAAGATGTATACGAACAAGCAGCAGTTATTTTAGAGGAGGATAAAACTAAAAAAGTTCGCGGCGTTGCAAAAGACTTTGGATTGTGCCATATGTCACTAACAAGATTTTTAAAGAAAAGAAAAGAAGCAAAAGTGTTATATTTTTACATTGATCGTATTTAACTGGTTAACTTAAACACTTTAGTATTTAACAAACATTTATTAATTAAAACATTGTTATAATACTAACAAAAAGTGACCACTCATTCCGAATACCTTTTTCTCTATGCGCCACAGATAACCTAAAAAACATAACTCCTAGTTACAGATTAAAGGAGGTTCGATGTAGTTCAGGGAATATACAACACTCTTCCCCGCTTACAAAAAAAACTTATAAGTAGATACTTACATAACTAGGTAACTACTATTATTTATTACTATCATACTCGTATACAAATCTTTTTTTTTTTTTTTTTTTTACAAAAATGATACTTAACTATAAATTATAACTATTCAAGTGACTGGTCACATGAATTAATTTGGTTTGCATGTCTTTTCCATTTCATGCCTTCTACATCTATTATATAAGTAATGCCAGGGACAGATTCCTCTAAAATTGTACCAAGAATCCATTGTTTACGATTTTTTCGATAATCCCGAGTCATTACTTTCTGACCCACTTGAAAAGTAACATATCTATTACCTTTATAAGTATTTTCAACTTTGTTTTGTTTAATTAGTAAATCTTGATATATTGGAGTTGGTCTTAACAGAGTGAATCGATTTCTTATTTCTCTCCCAAACATTAGGCGCGCTGGGGACACTCCAGTTGATTTATGAGGAGTTACCCTGTAGTCTGCTAAAAATATGCTAATTGCATAATTAAGTGATTTTCCACTGTCAACAATTTTGCTTACATTATTTTTGAATGTTTCTACGAATCTTTCCGCCGCCCCGTTAGTAGCGGGATGATATGGTGGTGTAAAAGTATGTTTTAAATTTATAGTTTCACAAAAGCTTTTAAATTCAATGCTGGTAAATGAGGTCCCGTTATCAGTCACTAAATGAATAGGAAAACCATATCTTAAGAATAGTTCTTTAAATTTTTGAATTGTTAGACCACTTCCAATATTACTCATCTGAAACACTTCAGGCCATTTACTATAACTATCTATAATTACTAAAAACATTTTTCCAAAGAAAGGACCTAAAAAATCAGCGTGAATACGATACCACGGTGATGGAGTTACAGGCCATGTTTTTAAGGGCACCTTTGTAGGTAAATTTCTAAATGCTAAACAGTTCAAACATTGTTTTGTTAAATTAATTATCTCTTCATTTAGTTTAGGCCACCAAAAATAAGATTTAGCCAACCCAATCATTCTAGTACTACCAAAATGACTTTTATGTAATTCAATAAGTATATGACTCCTAACTGCCTCTGGTACAATAATTCTATGACCCCAAAATAAACAATTTCTATCAATGCTAATCTCATTTCTTTTAATATAGTATGGTTTAATTTTTTCTTCAATTAAATTTATATCGGGCCAACCATCATGACAATATCTAATTATTTGCAGTAGTAGCCTATCTTTACTAGTTTCTTTTTGGATAACTTGCCAATTAACACTATTCAAATCAGAATTCTCTAAATAATTAGTACATACTTGTAATTTAAAATTATCACTACATGTTGTGTCTTCCATTGGTAGCCTGGATAAATAATCCGCTGGATTTCTTTCTGACTTAATATGTTTTATTTTGTATGAAAATGCAGACAGAAAAATAGCATAGTGTTGTAAACGTTTTGCGGCCATTTTAGGTATACTTTTATTCGGGCCAAAAATCCTCACTAGTGCCGCACTGTCGGTCTCCAACTCAAATTCTCTACCATAGATATAATTGTAAAATTTTGTAATACCAAAAATAATGGCCATTGCCTCTCTATCCAATGCACAGTACTTTTTTTCCCTATCATTAAGTTTTTTACTTGCAAATGCAATAGGTGTTACTATTTGATTTAATCCCCGATTTGATAAAATTGCACTTACCCCCACAGCTGATGCATCACAAGTCAAAATCAGGGGCATATTTGGATCATAATGTTTTAAACTTTGTGCTGAAATTAATTTCTTTTTTATAGCAACAAATGATTTTTGACACTCTTGTGTCCATATGAATTTCTTACATTTAGTTAACTCATACAAAGGGGCTATAATGATTGCCATATCTTTAAGAAAACGGGAATAATAATTAATTTTTCCTAGAAATGATCTTAGCATTGTTATATTCTCAGGTGGAGGCAAATTAATTATAGGTCTAATATTATCTTTTAAAATACTTATGCTATACTTATTTATATTGTAACCAAACACGGTGATGTTTTTCCTAAAGAATTTACATTTTTCTGCCTTTAATTTTAACCCTGAATTTTTTAAAATTGTTAATACATGCTCTAGTTTTTCAGACATGTCTTTAAAATTATTTCCACAAATGTAAATATTATCAATAAAAACAATAGTACCTTTAACATTTTCTAACTTTTGACACATAAGTCTTTGGAAAGACCCTGGTCCGGTGCTAACACCATAGGGTAAATATAAATATTTAAAAATACCAAACTCTGTATTTATTACTGTAAGCTCCTGAGACTTCGGATCCAAAGGTGCTTGAAGATATGCTTCCTTTAAATCAAGTTCACAGTAGTATTCACCACCTTTAAGCATTTGAAAAATATCCTCTATATGCGGAAGAGGGTAATGGTCAATTTCCAAGTAAGGATTTAATGTGACTTTATAGTCTCCACAAAGTCTAACACTACCGTCAGGTTTTAGGACTGGCACCACCGGTGTACCCCACTCACTGAATTTAACCATCTCTATTCTTTTGTTTTCTAAAAGTCTATCTATTTCTTGTTTTACTTTATTTTTTAGAGCAAATGGCACTTGTCGAATTGGTAAAAATTTAGGTTTTGCTTCTAATTTTAATTTTAATGTAATAAATTCTCCTTTAAAATTGCCCCATCCCGGTGTGAATACTTCTTTGAACTTTTTTTTTATTATCTCTACTGGGTTACATGTTTCATTAATATTTAAGTTACATTGGTGATTTTCTAAATTTAATGGCCACCTATTAAACATTCTAAGCCAATCTCTGCCCAAAATTCTAGGTTTGTCATCACTAACAATATATACATCAAGATATTTTTGTAATTTTTGCCATGACACATTTAAATTTCTTATTATACCAATGGGTTTAGATACACTTTGATCAAAATTTTTAAAAGTTATATTACTGTCCTCTATTATTTTGTTAGGAAACATTCTAGTTTTATCATTTAGAGTAAGTGTACTCACCTCTGAGCCAGTGTCTAGTTCAAAGTTTATATTTTTACCTTCTATAGATAATGTAATGTATTGGGGCGGAATCTTTTGTCCACTTAACTTGTTATTTGAATACATACTGTACGTATTTGCACTATTTTCATCAATAAATAACTGTTGAATGTCACTCTCAATCTCCTCTGCTTTTTCCTGAAAAATGTCTACTTTTTTCGTTTGCCTTGAACGACACATCTTAAAAATATGCCCTTGTTTGCCACATTCAGAACAATATTTATTTTTTAAGCTGCAATCTGATCTTAAATGATTATTTTTCCCACAAACATAACATATAACTTTGTTCTTGTCGCTCACTTGTCTATTTATTGCAGGCTTTTGCATTCTTTTATTTGATCTATTGTACATTACTGGTAAACTCCCTTGATCAACTACTTGAAACATTTCTTTGGTTCCTGAAAATGAAGTACTTTCCACTGAGGGTTGCTCGTTTAAGTTTGACTGTTGTAATGCAACCTCCACTGTTCTCGCTAGCACAACTAGTTTTTCCAGGTTCCAGTCTCCATTCTTGAGTAACTCAAATTTAATCAGTGACCTATTGACGCCATCAATAAATTTTTCTTTAACTTGGTCATCTATATCCTTAAATTGGCACCTTTTTGCTAACTTTTTTAATTCTATTACATATTCCTCAATATTTTCACTATCTTTTTGATTGCGTGAACGAAATGCCGCTCGATCCAAGGCAGTTGATGTCGATTTTGTAAATCTAGTTTCTAGCAATTGTAAAAGTTCGATATAATCTTTTTTTATTGGTTTCTCAGGTGAACATAAGTGATTAAGCGTGTCCAGAACTTTAGGGGTCAAATTCGTTAGCAATAGCGCAGTTTGTTTCGATTTTGGCACATCATTTAACAATATGACGCATTCCAATTGTTGCTCAAAAAGTTCGAAGTTATTTCCATTGAAAGGTTCAATATGACCGTATACGGTATTCATTTTGGTTACCGATTGTACAGATTGTTCAAAAATAGACACAATTTCTCCACTTTGTACTAAATTTCGAAGCTTTTTTCTTAAAGTATCTAGTGTTAAATACTCACAATCTATATTTAACTCCTTAAATATTTCAATCAACCCCTCCTTATTAAGATTTTGAATCCAAGTGGTTTTCTTTGCGTAAATCTCTTGTCTGTATTTTTGTAATAACATTTGTTTATAATAATATTCTTAACGTATGTAAAAACAATTTTCTTACTCATTTTATTTCGCGATCATCTTTTGTTTTTTTTTTTATAGCCGAAACTGAAGGTAAGTAACAAAATTAAATTTCCACTTTAATCCTCGTCGCCAATTTGTTATATTTTTACATTGATCGTATTTAACTGGTTAACTTAAACACTTTAGTATTTAACAAACATTTATTAATTAAAACATTGTTATAATACTAACAAAAAGTGACCACTCATTCCGAATACCTTTTTCTCTATGCGCCACAGATAACCTAAAAAACATAACTCCTAGTTACAGATTAAAGGAGGTTCGATGTAGTTCAGGGAATATACAACAAAAAGAAAAAGGCACACCTTTGGAATCTGTCACAATGGGGTATCAGAAAAATAGACAAGTTTTCAACGATAAACAAGAGGCCGTTTTGGTGAGTTATTTAATTAAATGCAGCCAGATTTACTACGGATTGACGCCAAAGGATGTCAGGCAACTGGCATTTACAATGTGCACTTAAGCACAACTTTGTAACGCCTCAATCGTGGCTTGATAATAAGGAAGCAGGAGTTGATTGGCTGACAGCATTTCTTAAACGTAATCCGTCGTTATCCATAAGATCACCAGAGGCTCCTAGCTTGAGCAGAGCCACATAATTTAACAAAACGAATATTGATAATTTCTTTTCTAAACTGGCCGATGTGTTGGACAGATACAAATTTCCTTCGTCACGAATATGGAATGTTGACGAGACAGGTGTGACGACTGTACTGAAACCCAGAAAAATTTTGGCTTCAAAAGGGTCTAAACAAGTTGCTTCCATTACATCGGCAGAGCGAGGAACACTCGTGACTGTCTGCGTAGCAGTTAATGCAGTTGGCAACTCGGTGCCATGTATGTTCGTCTTCCCACAAATTAAATATAGGGACTATTTTGTTCGCGATGGACCTCCAGGTTGTATTGGCGCAGGAAACTCAAGCGGCTGGATGACAGGGCTGGAATTCAGAGTTTTTATGAAACATTTCATAGGTATTGTGAAACCTTCCGCAACCGACCCTGTGCTCTTATTATTGGACAACCACACTTCACACTTGGACATTGAGGTTGTCGAAACAGCTAAAGAAAACAATGTGGTGTTGCTGTCCTTCCCACCACATTGTTCACATAAGCTCCAACCTCTGGACGTGGGAGTCTACGGACCGTTCAAAAATTACTGTGCCAGTCAACAAGATGCTTGGCTGAGAAACAATCCTGGCAAGACAATGTCTATTCACGATATTCCATCGATAGTGAATAAAGCTTTACCATCGGCATTGAATCCAGCGAACATTATCAACGGATTTAAAAAGACTGGTATTGCGCCATTTAATAAAGATGTTTTTCAGGATGATGACTTCTTGTCTGCTTTTGTGACGGATAGACCAATCCTCGGACATTCCGATGATACACCAATAGACGAAACGACTAACTCAAACATCGAAAATATCCCACATACCACAACACTGAACACAGAGGTTGAAACTTCACCTCCACCCCCTCCCCAGTCTCCTACAAAAAGTGCCATGGCAGAACGCGAATACTCCATTTATACTAACCCAGTTGCTGGTTGTAGCAAGGATATAATGCCTAATGAAAATGCCTTTTCTCCCGAGATTGTTCGGCCTTATCCAAAAGCCGCTGCGAGAACAAACAAAATAAAACGAAAAACTCGGAAATCAGCTGTTTTAACAGACACTCCCGAAAAAAATGCGTTGGCGCTGGAACAGAGTAAGAAGAAGGAAAATAAACCTAAAAGTGGAAAGTCTACCAAAGGGCAAAAAACAGGAAAGAAAAATGACCAAGGAAATACCAGTAAAGGAAAGAAAATAAAGGGAACAGGAAAGCTTTCTGTACAGAGAAAGGTATTACACGAAAGTGATGAAGAAAGCGAAGAAGACGGTTATTTTTGTCTGATTTGTTGTGATCCTTTTGATCCAAAAAAATCTGGTGAGGAATGGGTAGAATGTGTTGTTTGTAAGAATTGGTCACATGTGAAATGTGTTAGGGGTAATATTGTACATTATGTATGTTTGAATTGTGAAAGTGACTGTTCAGACTACAGTGACTGAACTCTGATCTGTTAAGTTTTTCTTTAAGAATCTGCTTTTTTTAAGAGAGGTTAATTTTGGTATTTTTATTAATGAGTCATAATACTATTCGTTTTGTTTATTTATACTTATGTTTTGTTAAATACAGAAGTTTATAAGTTTTTTAGGTCAGAAATTATTCATAAATATTATTTTCACGAGGTGTAAAACCAAAAAAAAAATTTGATTTAAATTTTAGAATATAACACGTTTTTGTTTTCACGAGGAATAAGACTGCTTTAAGCATTATTACTAATATCATTTAAATTAAGTAAGAACCTAATTGTGATAATTATTTCTAATAAAAACTCTTGTAATACGCTTGTGTTTTGTTGTAACTACTTACCCCTTGTAGTGTCACAACCAGCCCCCAAGGCGGGGTTGAAAGTGACACGTCTCTTTTTTTAGAATTCATTGATTTGTGTCGTTTCTATTTATCTCTTACATAAAATTCATTTTAAATTAAAATCTTGAATATTTACTTAATCAAACAAACCTGTACTCAAGTAAAACAATCAAATCAATAAAAAATTATAACACTTTGAAATAAAAATGTCACAACCTGCCCCAGTCTCCCCTACTTATGTGAGTTATTTGGCATATCGGTGTTAACTTTAAAGACGTATGACTATGAACCAGGGATGTGAAAAAATAATCGAATATTAAAAAAATCGACTATTTACCTTAAAAATACGATTTGTAAAATCGATTTTCAAATTCGGATTAATCGATTATTTTTCTTTGATTTCCAACGGTACGGTTGTAGTTCTTAGCCCTGCCTGAGATGCATGCAGGCCGCAAACATTAGGCAACCGATAGATTTTGGAACTCAGCTTTTTCTAACATAAGTCCGGTTTTATCGACTTTTTTACTTCTCGACACAAACACATTCTTCTTTGCTCCTAACTAAAAATAAAAAATACACGATTATCATGTACATAAATAGTTTTATGTTATAGTATTGGTATTTGTGGTAACTTGTAGAATATTTGGGGTCGGCGTAATATTTTTTCTTCTTCCACTCTCCTCGATCAGTCGTCATCTCAACATTAACACTCTTCTTTGCCATATCACCTTTCACACAGTCTATCCATCTTTTTTTCGGTCTTCCTCTCCGTATAAATCCATCCACTTTCATGCATAGAATCACGATTTTGTATGCAGCGAAGTATACCCAGTGTAATCCATGGTTTTGTTATCTTATTTTTACGCGATAGCTTTATGACAGTACTACCTATGTTTATCAATCACGGTTTTTAAACAAGTAATCAATGAGTTATAGCGTTTTCTGGATTGGGTTCCTGAACATTGAAGTCAATACAATCTACCTCATATTTTATCTTTTCATAATCATAATTAGTGTAATAATTATTTGGATGCTTGTTACGTATGCTATTACTGCTAAAAGAGAGAGAGCACCATTGGATAATGATCCGTGATCTTGGTCATAATGCGTACGGTCGCCTTGAGTTTGGTTTTCAGCAATATATGGTCAATACAGTTATCAAGTCTACTGGGAAGGAGATAAGCAGCAAGGAAGCCCAGTGAGGACATAAAAGTTATGGCGACAATTATTCTTAAGCTTGCTTGATGTCCACATTGATATCTCCGATGAGAGCGACGACGTAGGGCAAGGGTCTTCAACCCGCGGCCCGCCGATGTATTTTCTAGTAATATAGTTTTTAGTTAATTCAAAGTAGAAGTTAATAAGATATTTTATAAGTAATGTTTTATTATTTTTATAAATTTTATTTGTGTCACGGTACCGTGTTTGTAAATGCTAGAATCTTAATGTTATTCTAATGTTTAATGTTGCGATACCCTAGCAGGGTTCATGTTTTGGTACCGGTTTACTTGTTATACCACCTTTGTAACTACATGAATTGCAATAAATAATTTGAATTTGAATTTGTTATTTGGCATATGGGTGTTAACTTTAACCCTTAATTTGGTAATGTATGCCTCGACATACATGAACTTTGAAAAAATGCTGTATTTAAGAAACTACAAAAATAACGTGGATTAATTTTTTTATCTATTTGCACCAATTACTATTTTTATAAGAAAAATAAAACTGATGTCTGACAACACTAGTTTTGACATAAGATGACGGAAATGGCGACCCAGCGGCAGTCAGCTGTACTGTCCAAGGTATTTATATTATTTTATTAATTATTACGCTATTTAGGACAAGTATAATAACTATTTTATTTCCTTAACATTATGATAACATAATTTTGATAGTAAGTATGATTGTTTTACATCATAAAACGGTTTTATTTTGGGTACTAACATGATGTATGCTGTGGCATACATCACCAAGTTCGTATTATAAGACCCTTCATTTTATTTGTATGTCATGGTATACATTGCCAAATTAGGGGAGCTTTATTTATTTTGTGTTTGAGCATTTTTTTTTCTCTGTCTGCAGCAAAAGCTTGTAACTCGTGGAGGTAGAATTTTAGCGCTTGTTCCTGCTCAGAATACACCTTCTGACGATAGTGAACGTTCAGATGTTGAAGACGAGATACGTGTACACACTCCGCTTTCTAGGTCAAGTTCCTCTGCACCTTCAATTGATAGCTCTTTAGAAAGACCAAACCTTTTAGAGGATGAACAAGACACTATCATAGAAAATGTTCGCCTTACACCTATTTTCCAAACTATTTATCCAAGCCCATCTCTAGAACCGAATTGTAGTAAAGTACCAGTATTGAGTGACATTCCATCATTTCCCGCAACACTTGCTACGCCTGTAACTTCCGCAAATCCTCTTGCAACTGCTACACCTCTTGCACCCCTGGCACCCGCTCTTTTGGTAACACCACGCATGACATCGAATGCCTCCTCATCACGTTCTTCCAGAAAAACAAGATCGCAACGTCCTACTCTTTATGTTGCTAAACGGCCTAAACGTATACAAAAGTTTACTCTCAGTTATCGCTGGAATAAAGCTGTGTTTCGGCATATGGCTACTATAGAAGAGGAATTGAATCCCATCGGTGACGTCTAAATCCTAACTCCACTGGATTGTTTCTCCCTGATATTTTAGCAAATATTTTTGAACAATCAAATATATCTGACGGTTGTGCAATGCATAAAGTGCCAAGTTCGCCTTTGTTTTGTTACAGGCAAAAAAATCTAGAAATTGTCAACTGTAATACCATGTACGAGCATAATTTGTGTCAATTTTTACCATTATTAAATATTAAAAACAATTAATGTCTCTTTTTATTTTCTACTTAGTTTATACAGTAATTGGCAATGTATAGCCCAGCATACAACACATTTACCAGACGTAGTATTGAGAAGTTGGCAATGTATATTGTGGCATACATAAGTTTTCAGGAAAAGTATACTTTTCAGATTTTTTTTGTTATTTTTCTGTAACAGATTTATACCTATCAATTACACTTTTGATTAAAAAAAACAGTTTTTATTACATTTTATACTTTGCCAAATTAAGGGTTAAAGACGTATGACTATGAACCAGGGATGTGAAAAAATAATCGAATATTAAAAAAATCGACTATTTACCTTAAAAATACGATTTGTAAAATCGATTTTCAAATTCGGATTAATCGATTTTTTTTCTTTGATTTCCAACGGTACGGTTGTAGTTCTTAGCCCTGCCTGAGACGCATGCAGGCCGCAAACATTAGGCAACCGATAGATTTTGGAACTCAGCTTTTTCTAACATAAGTCCGGTTTTATCGACTTTTTTACTTCTCGACACAAACACATTCTTCTTTGCTCATAACTAAAAATAAAAAATACACGATTATCATGTACATCCCCTCGGACCGCCAAACAGTGCGCACGTATCAACAAACTGCTACATCTTGTTTTATAAAAGTTATTTAAATAATTAAGTTATTAATTCATCGGAAAAATAATAGGAGTGCATAAATGAACAAGAGATCAACATAACAAGCCTAGCCGCAACTTAGACGCCGAAGAAGCATCACAACAACTTGGATATCGCGTGCGTATTACCAGACTAGTAGAAGCTGTGTGTACTAGTTACGTACTGGCTTAAAAGAAACCAACATATACTCATCACTACCCTGCAGTTGTTCAACGTCATCAGTGTAGTCCGTAGCAGCGTGCTACGAACTGTTTTTGCTTCTACGGTTCTGGTTGCTACGAGCGATCTAATACTGCTGTTGACTTCTGTTGTTCTGGTACTTGATTTCAAAGTTCGTGTTTCTCAAGCGTATAGAAACCCTGGCTGGACATATTATAAGTTTCAATATAATACGTGCCTTCGTTAAGTTTCTGTTCACCTGGTGATTACTGATCGCTGTTCAGAGTAGTTACCACATTACATACAATACCGGAGGTAGACGTTATTTCCATATTATAGCAAATTTTACAATTATTCAAACATGTCACTAAAGCGAACTCCGCCTAAATCAAAGACCAATACTCCTCGTAGCGGAAGTCAGTCACAGTCTACAGATAAAATGGATTTGTCACCTTTGTCGAAAGTACCACATTCGGAAGAGTCAAGTAATTTAACTGCTCGATCTAAGCGTAGGCGCGAGGATGATTCTGGAATGGAGGAGATTCGCGCTCTTTTAAAAGCATCAGACTCCAAGCAGGATAAAAAGTTATCGGAAATTCAACGTTCAATGAATGAACTCGTAAGTCAAAACTCAGACATAAAAGAATCCATCTCATTTATGTCCAAGCAATATGAGGAAATGAAGGACAAGTTACTGGAGATAGAAAAAGAAAGAAAAGCCGATCGCGTGTACATTTCTCAACTAGAAGAAAAGATTGAAAAATTGGAAAGAAAAGCATGTTCAGCGAAAATAGAAATTAAAAACATCTCAAAAAAGGCTGTTGAAACTAAGGACGAGATTTGTGAAACTGTATGTGAATTAGCTAAAGTGCTACATGTGTCTATACAAAGTGATGACATTGCAGACGCTTTTCGGCTACGCAACAAAGGTGAAAACACCAAACCGCTGACTATAGTCATTGAGTTCAATAGCGTAATAAAGAAAGAAAGATTTCTGAGAGCAGTGCGTCTTTTTAATAAAGAAAAATCGGAGTCAAAACTCAATACATTCCATCTAAACTATGATAAACCAGATAGGCCAATCTATATTTCTGAGAGTCTGACAAGCAAATCAAATAGACTTTATTTTCTCGCGCGCCAGTTTGCAAAGGATAATAAATTTAAATACTGTTGGTCATCTTCTGGTATTATATATCTGCGAAGAAGCGATGGTGTTGCTCAGGTTCGAATCGAAGCTGAATCGGATCTGGTGAAATTGCTTATGTGACTAAATTATCTTATATTTTTTATGTTATATTTTTGTAAGTTAATGTATTCATTATTTTTGTTTATTTTATTAGGCTGTCTCTGTTATTTGTTAGCATATTTCTGGTTCGTATTGAGTATGATAAAAGATACATTTCTGGTCTTTTCCAAAGTTGTATGCGCCCTTATTCACTATGTTGGATACATCGTTATTCTACACCTTCACAGAACTTGATAGCGTACTATGTGATAAAGACGAGGCTGTCATGGTGGATGTCTTTGAGGGCGATGCAGAATCATGAAATATTAAGTTAGAAGCACACTCAAAATCCCTTAAAATTATTTCTCAAAACATTCGTAGTATATTCAAAAACCTAGATAGTTTTATGATCCTTTTAAATAGATTTTCGTGTGAGTTCGATGTGATAATCCTCACCGAATGTTGGCTCAATGTTAATAAAATTCCACCCAGCATTAATAACTACAATTGTTATTACTCAAAAAAATATTTAAACCAAAATGATGGTATAGTTATATATGTCAGGGGGGAGATAGCGTGCACAGTTGATGAGATTGACTTGCCCGGCGCTAGTTTTCTACTTGCAAAATTCGGCAATGAAGTTGCGATCCTCAGTTCATACAGGTCTCCTTCAATACAAAATATCGATAGTTTTTTGAATTCTATTGAATGTATTTACGAGTCTGTGTCGCACTACAAAAACATAGCACTTATTGGTGATATTAACATTGACATTAGCCAATTATGTAATGATAATAATAGCCAAACCTATCTTAATTTCTGTGCCCAACTTGGTTTAATACCAGGTCACAATTTTCCAACACATGGCTGCTCATGCATAGATCATATTATGTTAAAATCCATTAATAACGCTACTGTCATAGTGGTTAATTCTACGGTGACCGACCACTTTGCAACAATTTTAACCATGAACCTAAAGTTAAAACAACATAATAAGCCAAGACTTAAAATCATTACAAATTTTCAGAGAGCCGTTGATTATTTAAAAACTATAGATTTCAGCTTCATTGATGATTCGATTAATGCCAATTTGGTTGCGAGAATGATCGTAGACAAAATATCTCATTGTATCGAAGTTAATTCTAGAGTGGCATTGATCCGAAGGAAAGACAGAATTCTAAAACCATGGATTACTCCTGGTCTTTTGCGATGCATACGACACAAAGACAAACTGCATTTGAATTCCAGGAAGGATCCAAATAATATCACACTACTTAACACTTTTAAAAGATATCGCAATTTTTGTAATGATTTATTGGTTAAAGTAAAAAATATATACGAGCGGGCGGAATTGGAAAAGGCCAGAAATAATAGAGAGACGTGGAATGCTGTCAAGCTTATTACAGACATCACTAAAACTAAAACGCCGGCCACTGAGCTCTTAAGCAAACAATCTAACCCTTGTGAATCAGTTAATTTTGTTAACAAATACTTTGCCAACATAGGTAAAAATCTCGCGGAAGAAATGACCTCGGTTCCTACAGTAGTTTCGACTTATAATTTTGCCATTCCCCGATCACAAAAATCGATGGTTCTACTTCCACCGGATGAAGGGGAGGTTGAAACATTGATTTTAAATCTTAAAAATAATGTTGCAGTTGGTCCAGACTTGATATCGGCAGAGTTTATCAAACTGTCTAAAAACATTTTAGTGCCCGTTCTTACAAAGCTCTTTGTACTTTGCTTCGAACAGGGAATTTTCCCAGATATCCTTAAGATAGCTCTTTTCACGCCTGTCCACAAGGGTGGGGATCGAGGCCAAGTCACGAACTTTCGTCCCATTTCAGTTTTGCCCACTATCTCTAAATTACTTGAAAAAATACTAAATAAACGCCTCGTAGACTTTTTAAATCATAACCATCTGCTATCGTCCTGTCAATACGGTTTTAGATCAGGGATTAGTACTGAAAATGCTGTATCTGAGTTAGTAGGTTTTATTACTGGACATGTGGATAATAATAAGAAATGTCTTGGGATATTCCTTGATTTGACCAAGGCTTTTGATACCGTTTCGATTCCCATACTTGTTGACAAGCTAGAAAGACTTGGTATCCGTGGACCAGCTCTAGATATTTATAGAAGCTTTCTCAATAACAGAGTGCAAAGAGTTAAAATTGATAACTTAGTAAGTGATATTTCTACGGTTACTTTCGGAGTCCCTCAGGGTAGTGTTCTTGGTCCGAGTCTATTTTTGATTTATGTCAATGATCTGTGTCAACAAAACTTACATAACGGTAAAATTTTTACCTATGCCGACGACACAGCGCTGATATTTCATGGAGAGACTTGGGAGGACGCATATATTAACGCCGAAAAGGGACTTCATAGGGTGGCCTGCTGGCTTCGTTCTAATTTACTAACTCTTAATCTCTCGAAGACAACTTATATTGAATTTAGAATGTTGAATGACAAGAAAAGCTGTCATAACTATCCTTTGAAAGTTCATACATGCTTTTATCCTGGTGATCTCGACCTGATATCATGCTCATGTTACAAATTGATGAAATCTCAGTCTATTAAGTATCTCGGAGTTATTGTAGACGGACAACTTAACTGGCGATTTCATATAGAATTATTAACGACCCGCGTTAGAAAACTTATATATGTTTTTAAAAAGCTTAGGCATGTTGCAAACAAGGAGCTCTTGCGCACTGTGTACATTGCCTTAGAACAGTCTCTTTTAACATACTGTATAAGGAGTTGGGGTGGAGCATGTAAATCCATAATGATTCGCCTAGAGAGAGCTCAGAGGTCACTATTGAAAGTTATGTCTTTTAAGCATTTCAGATTCTCAACTTTTTTGTTGTACTCAGAACTTCAACTTTTGACTGTAAGACAGCTGTTCATACTGAAATTAATTTTAAGGAAGCATTCAGTAACACCGTTCGATGAGAAATTCTATTACAGCAAACGCCGAAAAGATATTGTATGTACAACTGTAAAGTGTAAATCGGCATATGTGAAACGACAACAGGAGTTTTTATCTGCTTTTATATATAATAGAATTAATAAAATCCTAGATATATACCCCCTCAATTTAAAAAAATGTAAGGTTGAGATTACTAAATATCTGCTCACACTGGACTATGGAATGACCGAGTCACTTTTGCTAACGCTAAAATGATCGGTTTGATTGACGATGGTTGGCATCCCTACCTTACATTGCCTATTTTGTTAAATTGTCACTTTTCTCTTTTGTTTTATTATTATTATATAGATTTTTATTGGTAATTTAGTATTTTCAGGGTGTATGCAGTATGTTTATAATAAGGAAGGTTTAATTACCTACGATACAGGTTATCCTAGTGTAGGTAGTTAAGATTTGATAATTGTACCTGCTGAATTAAGAAAAATAAATTATTATTATTATGGATTATTCTCAAAAACTCTTCCCGGTCCCTCGACAGATCGAGGGAAGGGAGGATACCCCTCGGCAGAGGAGGCCAGACGGCCGAGGGTCAGGATGACAGAGAAAGAAATCGACGGACAATCCTGGCATTATCGAGCAAGACCGCTCGCTGAAGTTGCGCAACTAAAGGTCCGTCACGTAACCCCAATCTCTTCAGATGGTCGCGAAGAGAAGTTGGGACAAGGCCGTTGCTTGAGACTACGACTGGTATGATCTCAGTGGTCGTCACTTGCCACATGTCAGCAATCTCGTGTGCCAGGTTCAGATACTTCATTTTCTTGTCTGATTCGGCTTTCACGAGGTTTTCATCGAAGGGGATAGTGACGTCCACTAAGAACACACACGACTTCACGCGATCCATCAGTACGATATCAGGTTTGTTCGCAGGAACTGTCCTATCCGTAATGATGGACCGGTCCCAGTATAGTCGAGCACGGTCGTTTTCGAGCACCGGCACCGGCGAGTACTTGTAATATGTTACCTTTTCACCTATGAGGCCGTATTTGGAAGCAAGTTCGAGATGGAGTATTTTGGCCGCTTGGTTATGCCTGTGCAAATATTCGGTATTGGCCAGTACAGGACAACCGGAAGTAATATGCCTGAGTGACTCTGCGGGTTGGAGACAGGCTCTACATAAGTCCTCTGTCCCATCCTTCAGGATATACTTCCGGTAGTTACGGGTCATGATGACCTGGTCCTGTATTGCACAAACAAACCCTTCGGTTTCCCCAAAGAGGTCTCCAAAACGCAGCCAATGCACGGAGTCCTTTCTATCCACGTGACGCTCGTGTAGCGCCTTGTAGAACCTACCATGCAACTCCTTCGCCTTCCATACAGCCTCTCGGTCAACGGTACTAAGCACTGCCAATTCTCTCCCTCTTCGGATCCCATCTCGTGCGGACGTGTTTCGTGTTAGTGTCAAAATTTTTAGTAAATCGAGTTTTAAATAATAAATAAATAACTTCAAAAATCGACAGTATTACCAGGATTCCATAAGACAAAAGTGGCGCGGAACGAAGTGTGAACAGGATAGAAGGCAAGACAAGGAGACAAGCATGTTATCGTGAGTCCACGCCAACACTGAACATTCCAAGCAAACACATCCTATACGCACAAATTACTCAAGGAGGCGTGGCCTCATTGAACCACTCCTACTTACGCTCTGTGCGTGTACGCAAGCAGCACCCCACCTCTGCTAGCAGGACCGCGCCCTCTTTGCCGGCCGCCGGAACATTTAGGCCTACGCGTCATAGCTGTTTACACGATGTCTGTCAAACGCACTCCTCCAAAACTACTAACACCACCACCAGCGGTAACCCAATACGACTCATAAACGACACAAATAGACAAGACCCTGAATTTACGTTTTTAAATATCACAAAGAGACAGAAACGTACCTTTGGAGACCTTACAGATCAACAAAGCTCACCCATGTCAGAATTAAAAAAGATGTTCAATAATTTTAGGGACGAGCAGGACAAAAAGTTTGAAGCTATAACTACAACCCTAGCCACGATCATGACCCAAAACAGTGAAATTCATAAATCAGTGGAATCCTTATCATCTCGATATGAGGACCTCGTGAGCAAAATAAATGTACTCGAACAAGAAAATATAGAATACAAAACCAAAGTGTCATCCCTGGAAACCAAGTTGGACATACTAGAAAAAAATGCCCGCAGCACCACAATCGAAATTAGGAATATACCTAAGGAACAAGGTGAAAATAAACAAGTTCTTACAAGTATGATTCAAGATATCGCCTCGGTACTACAACTGTCACCGCAAATCCAAACCTCAGAGATCCGTGATATATACCGCATGAAGTCGGAGGCTATCGTCGTCGATTTTACGACATCCCAAAGACAAACCTCAATGATTACAAAATACAGATTCTACAATAAAGAGAAACGCGGGAAAAATGAACTACAATTAAACACAGAACATATCAAACTGTCGGGCCCACCGCGCCCCGTTTTCCTTACCGAGTCCCTTACATCCAAAGCTAAATCATTATTCTATGCAGCTCGTCAAAATGTCAAAGCCAATAAACTTGCGGCTGCCTGGACAGCCTACGGCAAGATTTATGTGAAGAGAGAAGAAGGTGCTACTCCAATCCGGATCAACGTATTGGACGACTTAAATAAAATTATTGCATGACTAGTTTCTAGATCGTGTTACGGTTGCCTACCCCTCTTGTCAATTATATTCTTTTGTTCTTTACTCATAATTCCTATCATAAGAGTTATAGCGTTTTTATTCTACTTTTTGTTTAATTTACTCTCGTTTTGCGGAACCACACACCCATCCATACATTACTCACACCAAACACACTCAATACACATACACCAATATATTCATAAACGAATGCGAGAAACAAATATCAATAACTACCCTTTATTTAAAGTATCGTCAATTAGTTATGACTTGGCAAAGTTAAATATCCTGGATCTATACTTACAAAAAATTATAAATTTCACCAGCCAGAATAGTTATAAAAATGGCTGCAACCTTAATCTTCTCTTATGCTATAAATTGTATTATGCAAAGTATTAACGAGATACATTCAGATCTGGATAACTTACAACTTGCCAAGATTATCTCCTGTGACATCGAAGACGTAAAATACCACATACATAATAATAACAACCGTAAATTAAATATTCTCTCGCAAAACATACGAAGTATTAATTGTAATATGCCAAACTTTGCCACGCTACTAGCAAGAACAGGTATTTTTTGGGACATCTTAGTATTATCAGAATGCTGGCTGCAGTCATCTGGAAATATTCCAGGCTTGGAGGATTATAATTTCATTACAACAACAAACCATCAAACTCAGAATGAAGGCGTAGTCATATTCTATAGTAAGCAACTAAAAGTTTACTACGAAGAACCGTCTTTAAGCGATGCGAATTGTATTATACTAACTCTAAACAATGACACTTGTATTATAGGTATCTACAGACCACCAAGCCAGAAGAACACCACCAATTTTGTCTCTTCACTTGACCAACTCCTCTTAAAATTAAATAAATACAAGAATATTATTCTCTGTGGCGATATTAACATCGATATTGTTCCAAATAGTTCGGACAAGCGTTCACACGACTATCTAAATATTCTGGCTGGTCACGCCATGCTACCGGGCTACTATATACCTACACATGGGCGAACATGTCTCGATCATATTATTATAAAAACCAGATTAGAAGTGACATGTTTCGTCATGGAGTCCTCGGTCACCGACCACGATAGCACAGCCTTAAGTATCTCTTACACTCGCTTGATTACAACAAATGATACTCACCTGCGCGTTAACTATCTAGGTCTCGACAATACCATCAAACAGCTAACTTTCCAGGATGTACTCGACTGCAAAGACACAAATAGTGCAACTAATCTCCTACTTAAACACCTATCAACTGCCCTGAAAAACAACTCCTACATCGCAAAAACTCCTAAATGGAAACTAGCGATGAAACCTTGGATCACCAAAGGGTTGTTACGATGCATGAAAAATAGAGATAACCTGTATAAAAAACATAAGAGGAACCCTGATAATGAAGTCCTAAAAACGACATACAGAAGATATCAAAATTTTTGTGGATCGGTCCTAAAAAAGGCGAAGAGAGATTACGAAAAACAAGAAATTGAGGAAGCAAGCGGTAACACAAAGAGGCTATGGAAAGCAATAAAAAAAATCAGTGGAACTAACAACCGTGAAAAAGACTATTCTTCTTACCTAATATCTCAAAGGAACGTAAAAAGTAGCCTAAATGACGTTAACATGTTCTTTGCCAACGTAGGAAAATCTCTGGCAGAAAAAAACCTTAAATCTCAGCAAAACAAATCCTTCAAACCCAGTCGCTCCGAGCAATCACCCCTCAAATCATTTGTTATGCTTCCCACAGTGAACTTGATGTCTTCCAGATCATAAGGAATCTGAAGGATGACTGTGCCATAGGATTTGACCAAATATCCACCAGAGTCATTAAAAAATACATACATAGCCTTACCACCCCTATTACCCATATTTGTAACCTGGCTATTTCATCTGGGACGTTCCCTTCAGCATTTAAAACGGCCATTTTGAAACCCATCTACAAAAACGGGGAAAAGAACTGTGTAAATAATTTTAGACCGATTTCCATACTGCCAGCTATGTCAAAAATTCTAGAGCGTGTAATAAACACACAACTCACTAACTACCTAGAATCGAACAACTTTATATCACCTGCTCAATTTGGTTTCCGACGCGGAAGATCGACAAGCGATGCGGTTCATGAGCTTACAGACTCGATCGTAACCAACCTCGACAAAAGAAATAAGTGTCTGGCAATATTCCTAGACTTAGCCAAGGCTTTTGACACGGTTTTTATTCCTCACTTATTACTTAAGCTGGAAGCAATTGGAATAAGAGGAATTCCCCTAAAACTACTCAAAGACTACCTTAGTGACAAGCACCAAAGGGTCAAAATCGACAATAATATAAGCGACGAACTCCCCGTGCAATTCGGCTTACCGCAGGGTAGCATAGTCTCACCAACACTCTTTCTAATATATATAAATGAGCTGTGCTCCCTCCAACTCCATGAAGGCAAAATTATTACATTTGCCGACGACACCGTCCTATTTTTCAGCGGAAAAAGCTGGGAAGATGTTTTCCAGTTGGCACAAAATGGTTTAAATCGGGTTAGTGACTGGTTGAGAGATAATGTGCTGACATTGAACGTCAAAAAAACTAAATACATCACTTTTGCAATTAGGTCAAATCAATTACCACATCAATCCTTCTCCATCATCTCGCACTCAAATTGCCTTAGTCCCACGGCTTGCTTATGCCCTACTCTCCAAAAAAACCGACAATATCACGTACCTAGGAGTAATAGTTGATCAAAATTTAACTTTTAAGATGCATATCGAGTCCCGTGTGACCAGACTACGCAAACTAATATATATATTTAAAAATCTAAGAAATATTGCAGATCGACGAGTAATAAAGATAATCTACAATGCACTGTGCCAATCAATAACTAACTATTGTATAACTTCTTGGGGTGGTGCAGCAAAAACACACATTATTGAAGTGGAAAGAGCCCAAAGGGCAATTTTAAAAGTCGCAGCTTGCTTACCTTTTAGATTCCCTACCATAGACCTCTTCAAGCAGTGGGGAGTCCTGACAGTAAGACAATCGTTTATCCTTAGAATTGCCATCAAAAAGCACACCCAAATGAACTACGAACCCAATAAAAACCAGGATAAGCGTAGGAAAGGAACCGTAGAAAAACAGGCTCAACGGCTTAACACGACCTTCTCAAACAAATTCTATTGCTTTCTAGGAACATTCCTGTATAATAAATTAAATAAAAATCTACACATCTACCATCTTACTAAGTTCTGCGTCAAATCAAAACTTACCAACTATTTAAAATCCCTAGACTATAATCAAACGGAAGACCTGTTATGCTTATCTATATAGACTATATTTACAGAAAATATTATTTAACAATACCAATTATTCTATTGCATTCCACTCCTTCTAGTAAAGATATTAAGATAAAAGGCCATAAACTGGTGGTACAATTAATTCTTAGCTACAAAAGACACACACATACATATACACTCAAACACACACACAGCACACACCCCAGCATAGTATACATTCATAATACACTGCAATACACACTGGGACCTGGGTTCTGCAGACGATCATTTTTCTTAGGTAGATATTTATTATAAACTTATTATTTTTGTCATTTATTGTATGTTTTACCCACCACCTATCTTACTGTAACAACATAATTAATTGAAATGTTAAAATTAGACCCTCCATAATCCAAAGGGAGCGGCCTGGTGACTTGTACTACAGGTTTACACCGTAAACCTATCTCAGGCACCAGTTCTCTCACCACGGGTATAGGATAAACTTAATTAATTTATATTTATCATGCTTTTATGTTACCTGTTGTGATGAGAAAAATCAATAAATGATTAAAAAAATGATTAATTCTCTCCATTGCTCAGTGGCTAAGGAGAGTGGGCTCAGTCCTCTATCACTTTCTCTGACTGCTCTATGCAAATTACTGCTCTCCGATTTCGTCAGGAAGTAGTTACGGATATTGTATATCTGGCGGTTGTGCATAGTTTTCGCACTCAGCATTCCGCGGCCACCACTCTTGCGCGGAATATACAATCTCATCACTGACGATCTCGGGTGATGCATCCTGTGGAGTGTCAAATTTGTGCGGACTTTTCTATCCAGGGCGTCTAGTTCGGTCTGTGACCATCTGAGCACGCCAAAGGTGTAGGCAAGGACAGGCATGACCCAACCGTTAAATGCCTTGATTTTGTTGGCACCGGACAAGTAGCTTTTCAGCACCGTGGCTAAGCGCCCAAGGAAGGCTCCTGTAACTGACTGTTTCACTGCCGCCACGTCAACACCAACATTCTGTGACATGCCCAGATACCGGTATGCTTCAGTCTCAGAGAGAGTACGCATATTCCCTAATAGGTCAGCAGCGGTCCCCAGCATTCGACCCCTTTCTACATGGACAATCGCACACTTGTCCAGCCCCAACTCCATGCCAATTGAGGTACTGAAGTCCTCAGTGACTTTCAGCAACTCCACTAACTTCTGGGCATTATTAAATTATTATTACATAAATAGTTTTATGTTATAGTATTGGTATTTGTGGTAACTTGTAGAATATTTGGGGTCGGCGTAATATTTTTTCTTCTTCCACTCTCCTCGATCAGTCGTCATCTCAACATTAACACTCTTCTTTGCCATATCACCTTTCACACAGTCTATCCTGTAGCATTGTTTATTTATCAATTTTTCAAAGTCAACATCGTCATCTGACAAGTGACATTACGTTCCGTTTCGCATTAAGTTTGACATTTAGGCAAAGTGATAAATTCTATACCCAGCGACTTATAAAAAAAAAAAAAAAAAAAAAAAGAAATAGTTCAGACGAAAGTTTCTTGTCTTGGTAAGTTGTATCATGTTTCAGTTCGATATTAGAGATTATGGTCGTCTGTGTGGAATTTTTACACTTTGTTTTTGAATTGGGGCGCGTTAGAGCGTTTTCTATAGTCTCGTCATTATTTAGGTGACGTTGGGCTTACGGGGATCATATTAGTTGTTCAAAATTCATTCAAAGTAGTTATTCGCAAAAATTCGTATTGACAAGAATTCTTCGTTCATTCGGATGTATGGACTCACTTTCCTTTGCCTCAGACGTTAAAAAACCATAAGTAGGCCGACCAATCGGGGACGTTTGTTTTTGCTTGTCAGATTATTCATTCGCATTTCGAATTTCAAATTCAAGGCTGAATTTATTTTGGAGAGATATTATAAACATTCGTGATATTAACATATGCGAGGATTATATTAACGAAGGAGAACTATTTTCTAATTTGGAAGGAAGATAATTCCGTATTTACATAATATCCTGGAACGGATAAATAACCGTTAAGGAGTTAATAATTCACCCGAAAGGTAACTATAAAACTCTTATCGTTTTTCAATTATTCTGAAAGTTAAAAGTAAATTCTGTGATTGCCTTGATTTTGTGTTACAGTAAATTAGTAAATTCGGTTGTAAAAACCCGCCTCATCTTGTAAAAATTGCCTGACTACCTACTAAGGTAATTATATTTTGTCAGGTTCGAAATTTTAGGCAATGAATGATCTATTTGTTTAAATTATGAATAATTCACATCTCGAGAGATCATATTCTAAGTACTGTTGGTCGGGTTTCGTAATTGCTCAAAGATTTGCCGTTGTTTTATATTAGTTTTTGGACAAGTTGTGGTTCCAACTCCCTCTTGGGGTTTTATAATGAGTAGTGTAACATTTATTGATGTTGTTTTATTATGACACATCTTCAGGGTCGTCGGTACGGGTTTAGAGACCCAAATTTCCATTACAAATATAGTCGCCGGGTAGAGAAACCTGCGCAGAACCAGAGTTTGGAGTTGTGAGATCAATTTGGAAAAGTGACCGGTGAACTACAATATATAGAGAGAGCTAACTAGTGGCTGATCTATCAGAGCCAAGACACAACGCTCTGATCCAGGTACACTACACTAACCAAACGGTAGCGGCTGACTGTCGAAGAGTTCTACAAGTACTCTGCAGAAGGTTGTCTCATAACGCGTTTACTAATAATTTATACATAATAATACCCAAATTCCACTCGTTAACGATCAGAGCAGACTCCAGGACCCTACCTTTCATTATTTTTATGGTTGTATTTTACTATTAGATATATAAGTTAGAAGGTCTAAATTGTGTAAAATCTAACTTGTGTAAACTAGGTATTTTCAAGGAAGAGAATTCCCACAAAGGTATATTATTTGGAATATGTAAATTGTAAGTAAATAACTTTTCTAGTGCAACAAACAGAATATTGTCCACCCTAAATAAACATTGTACTGCCAAACCATCAAATTGTTGTTTCACTTCATATATACCCATTTAGGAAAGGAAAATACAACCAGTTCAAATTAAGTATTACAATCCATCTTTTTTTCGGTCTTCCTCTCCGTATAAATCCATCCACTTTCATGCATAGAATCACGATTTTGTATGCAGCGAAGTATACCCAGTGTAATCCATGGTTTTGTTATCTTATTTTTACGCGATAGCTTTATGACAGTACTACCTATGTTTATCAATCACGGTTTTTAAACAAGTAATCAATGAGTTATAGCGTTTTCTGGATTGGGGTCCTGAACATTGAAGTCAATACAATCTACCTCATATTTTATCTTTTCATAATCATAATTAGTGTAATAATTATTTGGATGCTTGTTACATATGCTATTACTGCTAAAAGAGAGAGAGCACCATTGGATAATGATCCGTGATCTTGGTCATAATGCGTACGGTCGCCTTGAGTTTGGTTTTCAGCAATATATGGTCAATACAGTTATCAAGTCTATTGGGAACGAGATAAGCAGCAAGGAAGCCCAGTGAGGACATAAAAGTTATGGCGACAATTATTCTTAAGCTTGCTTGATGTCCACATTGATATCTCCGATGAGAGCGACGACGTAGGGCAAGGGTCTTCAACCCGCGGCCCGCCGATGTATTTTCTGCGGCCCGCCAACAGCACTCTCAATAACGACAACAATTAAGTAATAAAAAGTATCTTTAAGTTGCCGAAATTAGTGAAAACTGCACAGCTGTGTCCGTTCTTTGGTTGCTTTATTATCCTAGCCGCTAGCCTGTATTAACTCCACTGTCGGCATCATGCATACCAAACTTTCTAAGAAATTCGTTCTTTTATTTACAAATTGGGATTGCTTGCACGTGTAGACTATTGTTGACCATGACCATTGTTCAAAATAAAGTTGTCACTGCCGCCGCCATGAGAGTTATGGTAACGCGGAGGTGGTGGGAAGGTTATAGTGGGCTGCGGGGGCGGGAGTGGCGGTGCGCGCGGCTGTATCGCGTTGCGTAGTTCGCTAGCTAGTCAGTGCAGTACTTATTCATATCTAGGGTCAGTGCCGAGCGTTGAAAAGCATGTGTTGTGCGATGGCAGCCAGTACTAGTCAAAAACGCAAAGTTACGGATGAGCGCCGATTATTTCAAGAAAAATGGACGAACTTATATTTATTTGTTTGTGTTGGGGAAAAGCCGATTTTTTCTCGTATGCAATGAATCGGTCGCTGTAACCAAGGAATATAATATCAAACGTCATTACGATTCCAAACATTCAAGTAAGTTTGCTCACCTTCAAGGACAATTTCGTATTGATAAAGTGGAGTCCCTGAAGAAACAACTTGAACGACAGCAGTATTCATTCCGCAAACATAATGAAGACAGTGATGCAGTAGTAAAAGTAAGCTATATCATTTCAGAAAAAATTGCACGTAAGTCAAAACCATTTACTGACGGTGAGTTCATAAAAGAATGTTTGGCGGATGCAGCAGAAGTGTTATCTCCCTTACAGAAACCACTTTACTCCAAAATAAGTTTGTCTGGTGTTACTGTAGCTCGGAGGATAGAAGACCTGGCAGGGGATATAGAAAGAATGTTGTCGGAACGTGCGTCACATTTCGTTTATTACTCCGTTGCGCTCGATGAGAGTACAGACTTAACTGATACCGCGCAGTTGGCTGTCTTTATTCGCGGCATTGACAGGAATTTTGCTGTCACTGAAGAAATGGCTGCTTTAGTTCCAATGAAAGGCAGCACAAAAGGTAGTGATTTGTATGAATCATTCAATGCTGTCGTAAATAAATATAAGCTAAATATGTCAAATTTGGCTGTGATTACTACGGACGGCGCTCCGGCTATGGTTGGAAAAAATGAAGGACTTGTTGCTTTAGTGAAGAAAAATAATCCTGATGTTTCTTTTGTACAGTACCATTGCATCATTCATTAAGAAAACTTGTCTGCAAAGTCTGTTAATATCAAAGATGTTATGAGTATTGTAGTAAAAACTGTGAACTTCATTAAATCTCGAGACTTGAATCACAGGCAGTTTCAGGAATTTTTAAAGGAGATCAATGCTGAATACGGTGACATAACTTATTTTTGCGATGTTCGTTGGCTGAGCCGAGGTAAAATGTTAAAACGAGTTTTTGACTTGCGAAAAGAAATTGCCGATTTTATGCAAAGTAAAGATAAAGCTGTGCTGCATTTCAGCGATAAAGAATGTCTGGCCGATTTGGGTTTTCTTACCGATATCACATCACAACTCAATGACTTGAATCAGAAATTACAAGGAAAAAATAATTTAGTTCACAAATTACTTGATTTTTTAAAAGCGTTTGAATTAAAAATTGAACTATGGATCAGCCAGTTCCAAAGAAACATTACCACGCATTTTCCTCATCTGTCATTATTCCAGATTTCGAATATGGACAAATACATTTCTGCACTTCAGGATCTGAAAACTCAATTCCATTCGTGATTCCTTGATTTTCGGAGAGACGAAAAGTACCTGAATTTATTTGCTCGTCCATTCAGTGTTTCGGTTGAAGAAGTTCCCGAAGAATTTCAGATGGAATTGATAGAGCTACAGTGCAATTCAACCTTAAAAAATAAATTTGATGTTGATTTGCTTGATTTCTATTCGAAATACGTCTCCATTACAGATTTCCCCAAAATCAGAGATCATGCACTGAAAACAATATCACTTTTTGGATCCACATATACATGTGAGCAGTTATTTTCACGCATGAAAAACGTGAAATCCAAAACGAGGACCAGAATCACCGATATTCACCTTGAGAACAGTTTGAGGATTGCAACCAGCAATTATTAAACCAGATATTGATAAACTGGTTAAAAATAAGCAGTGTCAGACATCTCATTGACCAATTGCATTGTAAAGATTTTTATTTGTCCCTTTTGTTGATGTTGGCTCAATAAATAAATGTTTTCTATTATCTACTTGTTTAATCATCCTGACCATTGCCAATAAAAAAAATCCTTATAAAAATACCTATGGTGCGGCCGCTGTGCAGGAAAAAAATTTTTTTTGGCCCTTGATTTGTAAAACGTTGAAGACCGCTGACGTAGGGATTCTTTATCATATACGGAAGTGTTATTATACCTTCTGAACCTCGGCATACATAGGAATGAACGTTCCCAAGAGGGATGATATCATTGATATATAGCAGAAAGAGTTAACGAGATAAAACTGAGCCCTGGTGAACACCGGGATTTACTCGTACTGGCATGAACTGCGAACTTCATCCGTCAGATTAGAGAGTATTGTACTAATAGATAATACTTGTGCATACACAGCACTTTATTCATATATAATTCATGTTTAATATTTTTGTGAACGATGTTATGGATTGTTTCGAGCATTCCAACTCTTTTGTATGCTGACGATACAAAAGTTTTTGTAAAGGTCAAGTCGCTGCAGGACAGCATTAACCTTCAAAATGACCTAGACCGGCTTTGCTCCTATTGCTCGAACAACATGCTTCACCTTAATGTCGAAAAATGTAATATCATCTCATTTTCGCGCAAATCCAGACCTATAGAATTTAATTAGAATTTGAACGGGGAATCCTTGAAAAGAGTAGTTCAAATCCGGGATCTGGGAGTTATTTTAGATAGTAAGCTGTTGTTTGCGCCACATATAGAAAAAATATCTAGCAAGGCCAATAAGATGCTGGCTAATTCATTCTTCGCCAAACTAAGGATTTTAAGAATCCTCAGACATTAATTTTACTATATTATTCGCTTGTGCGGTCCCATCTGGAATATGCCTCAACATCGTGGAACCCGCAATATACCGTTCACAAAGACATACTGAATCGCATACAGTCTAAATTCCTAAGGCACTTAACATATAGATATAGGAATCACAATGTCAGATCCTTCAGTGCGGTGCAATCTCTCGAATCTCGTAGAGAACTTAGAGACCAGTCACTGTTATACAAAATTGTTAATAATTTAGTTGAATCGCCGTATCTTAGTAGTAAAATTTCCTTCAGATGTTGTGGTATTAGGACGCGTTCCCATGACACATTTTCCTTACCTCTATGTAAAACTAGGTATGCCAAGAACCGTTTTCTAGTCCGTGCTTGCTCAACTTATAATAATAAATACCGACAAACTGTTTTACAGTTTGGCAGAAATTATAATATGATTTTGTAAACTGTAACTATTTAATAAATAAATAATAAAAAAAAAACCTAGATATTGATATATTCCATCAAGACTACAAAGGTTTTGTTTCGGCAATCAAGCAGAAGATGTATGACTAATGCAATTTTGTGTCTGTCTAATAGTTATAAGTTCATTTTTTTTTTCTTTTGGGTTTCTTGATTTTCTCTCTTTTTAATTTTTAAACAACATTGATTATCGCTTTAGCTTATTTATTCATTGTATTCCTTCGATATATGTAAAACCTTATTAGTGGAAACTTTGTTGGCAATCTGTAATGTTCACTATGTTTAATCCGTATGTACAATTGTATTGCTGTGTGTTTCCCTCAATAAAGAAAATAAAAATAAAAAATAAAATAACACCGACAAAACAAACAAAAATGACACACCAAAAAAATAGACATAGAAGACGGTAAAAAAAAATAAAAAACGAGAACAAAAAAAAAATTACGGTTTCCAACACGTACTCTTAATCCTTGCTAAGCATTTTAGCCACTGAGTCAGCTCTTAACAAAACCCTCGCGCTTCACACGATTCAAAACTTCGAGACCGCATGACACCAGTTAATTATTATATTAAAATATTTCACCAAAATACATAAAAAATAGTTATTCGTTTTAAATATATTTATTAACAAATATAATTTATAAACTAATATGCCTAACGGAGCCTTATGCCTAACGGCTAACGGAACCTTCCGCAATCCGGGCGGATTGCGGAAGATGCTGGGTTCGATTCCCGCCTGAGGCAGGTCGATTTTTTTCAGTGTATTTTTTCTAGTATTAAAAATATTTACGCGTTTGTAAACGCAAAAATTATTCCACAATATGCCTATGATAACTTACCTCTCTGGCGCGATCCACCTCCTCGCACTAAACTTCGAAATTATTTAAACAAAATAATGTTGCGAGTGGGACTTTGTGGGTTGCATCGTCTTGATGGCTTCTATTAAGGCATGTGCGAGGGTAGAGGCTTCAGAGCTTCAGAGCAGACGAAAAAGTAGGGCCAGGTGTTCTAGCATTTTCCGAATCTTTGCAATGTAAGCGTTTACGTGGGGCACTCGGCGATCGAGAGTTTGATTTATTACGGACCCGAATTTCAGAGCGATCACGAGATCGGTTGCGACGAATGGTACGCGAGCTGTGCTCGGTTCTGTTGGGTGAACTTTCATAATCTTTACTACGCGGGTAATACCTGCGTCTGCTCCGCGAACTACACGATTCCCTATCACTCGAACCATGACGATCTTGGACACGCGAGCTATCCCTCTTAGCACGTCGGTCCCGAACACTCGAGTCAACAAATTCTTCATCAGTGCACTCCCATGGCATATAAATTTTACAATTTTGTATACGATTTAGTAGCTATTACGAGTAGGTATAACATTTGACCAAGTGGCTGAACGTCCTGTAGTTACCTTAACGTCTGATTTTTACGATCAAAGCGAGTTGAGGACAAAAAATAATAGAAAAAAATCGGAAGGTGTCAAATCACGCGCGTTCGCGACATTCAGAGTCGCCAGTTGATGAACGAGCTACATAAATATTCAATCACGAACATGTACATCCGTATGTAAGTAGGCATGTACACATACATACGAATGGATCAGAGAACTATAAATACAGGGTGCAGACGACAATAAATTTAAGAGACGCTTTCTACAGTACACTTGAGTACACACAAACAACTCTTGCCATACCAATAACCGGGTCCACACCGGACGATCTATTTGGATCAGCGATCCCGCGATCTACAATCCAGGGTATCCGTAGACCTGGATCATTGGCATACAATAGAATGCGTGTCGTTGGAACGCGCTACTGACGCGCGTGATCGGACCGCGTTGGATCGTCCGGTGTGGACCCGGCTAATGGAACAGCTGTTTTTTTTTTTTTTCGCAATTTCGTTGTTGGTACCATAGTATAAATCAGCTTACGACACATGGCGGCATAATTACGCAATTTTAATTTCAAAATATTTTGTCAACGTTCTCTCGCCGCGTGTCGCGGCGGACTGAGACGAGCGGTTATCTTCATATTGCTCGATCGTCTTCATATTATGTACTTGCCTCATCTTTAAGCTCGGTTAACTACATCTTGACTTTTGTTTGCTTTTACTTGTTTTAAGTCATAAATGGGACACAAAACTAATGATAAATATTTTTTCAGGTACAGCGAAGACATCAACATTAAAAGATGAGACTGCCATTAACTTTAGACCATCTCCCAATTTCAAACACATGAAAAAATATTTAAAATCTAAATTTGAGGAAGACATGAATGCTGCTCCTACTAATGGACCTTCGGAGCGGAATGAACGCCACAGAGCGAATGTGGCAGCCCAGCCACCCTTGCCACCAAATTCGCCGCCTCCGGACAGCGTCCTTAGTTTTACAATAAAGAAAGAAACAGAAGACGATGAATATGAGATGAGCAATTCTAATCAGAATGAGGGTTTGTCACAGGAAGACTCGAACGAATCTTCTTCCCACAGTGACCAAGGCGATGGCGAAGGTTCTTCAGAGAAGAAAAATAATACAATGTGCAAAGATTACATTAGGAAAAAATGTAAACGTGGCGCGGCTTGCATCTATGCACATTAAGGTGTCCCGAGAATTTTGTTTTTGGCTTTTCATAACGCAAGAACTCTCAAAATTTGCGTAATTGACTGTAGATTACCAAAAAAATATATTGAAATTAAAATAAAACTATATCTTTAGGCTTCTACCAGGCTTCAAAGTTTTGAAATTTTGTCATTTTTATCGCTATTCCTCATTTCACCTACTGAGCTTAAATATTTAAAAAATGTGATTTTTTTGGTGTTTTCTGGTTTTACTTAAGCGGTAATGCTAATGATTAATGCTAATCTAATAGCATGCAGAAACACCATCGACTTCGTGTTTATTCAACCTGAAAATAATATCAAGTTTTAACCTGGAAAAGTTAATAATTATATCAAAAGAGTCATGTTCTACTCTAAAAATGGATTCTGTCTCATCAAATTGTTATGAAGTTTCGGTGCGTGAATATTTCCTCAAAACTTATCTGATTTTGATTATAAATGAATTCCTGAAAAACACGCTCTCTACAGAAACACTATCGACTTCAACCGCCATTTGGAATATTAGGTTGGGGAAAAAGTCTTTTCGCATTATAGTATGTATAAACTTGTAATAAAATAAATAATCCTACACAGCTAAAGGATCTTCGGCCGGTTAGTGTTCTACCATTTATGTCGAAAATAATAGAAAAGGCTATTTGTATCCAAATAAATCAATATTTAAACGCAAATAACATCCTACCGGATAAGCAATCGGGCTTTAGAAAGGGAAGAAGTACGACAACTGCTTTACTTGATGTTGTAGATGAAGTATTGACTGGCCAAGATAAAGGAAACGGATCGATTTTGGTACTGTTAGATTATTCCAGAGCATTTGACACGATTAATACGTCGTTGCTTATTGCTTAATTACAATTTTACGGATTTGATGACTTTGTAATTAAATAGTTTTCTAATTATTTATGTAATCGCTCACAGATGGTGGAAATAGTTTCTGACAATGGAGTAACAAAAGCATCAACCACATCTTTTGTCAATAAAGGCGTTCCACAGGGGTCCATATTGGGACCTATTTTGTTTATTATTTACACTGCTGACTTGCCGAAATCAATTATATATACCAATTATCACATTTATGCAGACGATCTCCAGATTTACATGTCTTTTAAGCCCTCTGAAATAGCGGAAGCTACAACTAAGATCAATCATGACCTTAAACATATATCTAAATGGTCTGAAGATAATGGTTTGTCTTTAAACCCAGGAAAGAGCAAGTTTATTATTCTGGGCTCTGAGACTCAAATTGGTCAAATTAACAGTGGTAAACCAGAAATCAAATTAAATAACATTGAGATCGAGCGAGTTGAAGAAGCTAGAAATCTTGGTGTCTGGATGGACGGGAAATTGAAATTTGAAAAGCATGTAGGTGATGTTGTCCAACAGTGCTATTACAGGCTGAGAATGTTGTACCAGGTGCGACAGTATTTAAGTGTAGATGTTAGGATTCGTCTTTGTGAGTCACTTATATTGTCAAAGCTGAACTATGCAGATTCAGTGGTCGGAACGTGTCTACTAGCTCGCACTAAAAGAGTTATGCAACGCCTCCAAAACTCTTGCATACGATTTTGTTTTCCTGTACCCCCGAGATCTCATATAACGCCGTACTTGAACAATAACAATCTGTTGAACATGGAAACTCGTCGTAAATTACATTTTGCAGGTTTGCTATTTGGTGTTATAAAGGATAAAAACCCACCATATTTATTTGAAAAACTACAGTTTACTCAACGACAACGAACGAAGGATCGAATTATTTGTCCAACTTTCAATACAGCCGCATTCCGTGGCAGTTTTCGATATTCGGCTTCCAAGTGCTGGAATAACATCCCTCCTCCATTCAAACATAGTTTTAGTATTCGAACATTTAAAATTAAATATAGAAAATATTTACTGGACGCCCAAAAAGCCGAATAACACAACGTTGTTAAATTAGTATATTTATTTATTTATTACCTAAGTAGTTGTACGAGTACATTTAATAAATATATATGTTTTATTTATTTATTTATTCTCTTTGTTATTTATTGAGCAACAAAGAGAGCTTTACTGTTTGCGCATTGCCTAACGTTATTATTAAATATACGAAATATGGTATCTGATAGTATCAAGGTATCCGCAGAATACCAGCGTCGAAGCACTTTGTGCCTCGGCATATGCTGCTGAGCGGGGACCTATTTGGCCTAAAAACTATTTGTGTACTTATTATTTTTTTGTTACTTTGTGTGTTGTATTTTTGTGCCAAATAAACGTCTATTCATTCATTCATTCATTCAAAATCTCTTTGGCTATACTATTTGTATCTGGTTGGTTTTGGTATCATTGAAAGTTTAAATTTTAAAGAACATAATTCCAAATTCAAATTAGGAAAATGTGTGATTTTCATTTGTTTTTCGTACCGCCAAGATGAGTGAATCTAATGAAGAAATTCGATACATTTTAAAATTTTACTACAAAAAAGGTAAAAATGCAACGCAAGCCGCGAAAAAATTTGCGATGTTTATGGACCTAGTGCAGTGTCTGTGAGAGTAGCACAAATTTGGTTTAAGCGTTTTCAATCCGGAAATTTTGATGTCAAAATGCACGTCGCTCTGGTCGCCCTATTACAGATAAAATGGATGCCATTTTTGAAAAAGTGGAGCAAGATCGGCATGTCAGTAGTTACGACGTAGCTGAAGAACTGAGAATTGACCACAAAGCAGTTTTGGCGCATTTGAAAAAAACTGGGTACACAAAAAAGCTCGACATTTGGGTACCTCACGAGCTCACTGAAACAAACCTAATGAACCGTGTACTCATTTGTGATTCTTTATTACGACGTAATGAAACCGAACCATTTTTGAAGAAGCTGATAACTGGTGATGAAAAGTGGATCACGTACGACAAGAACGTGCGAAAAAGGTCGTGGTCAAAGGCCGGTCAGGCTTCACAGACTGTGGCGAAACCCGGGTTAACTCGCAACAAGGTGATGCTGTGTGTGTGGTGGCATTGGAAGGGCATTATTCATTATGAGCTGTTACCACCAGGCAGGACCATCGATTCTGAACTCTACTGCGAACAACTGATGAGATTAAAGCAAGAAGTTGAGAGAAAGCGGCCGGAATTAATCAACAGAAGGGGTGTGGTTTTTCATCATGATAACGCTAGACCTCACACATCTTTAGCCACTCAGCAAAAATTAAGAGAGTTTGGCTGGGAGGTGTTAATGCATCCGCCGTATAGTCCTGACCTTGCACCTTCAGATTTCCACCTGTTTCGGTCTCTTCAGAATTCTTTAGGCAGTGTCAGGTTAACATCACGAGAGGACTGCCAAAACCACTTGTCGCGGTATTTTGACCAGAAGTCCCAAAATTTCTATAGCAATGGGATCATGTCCCTACCTACAAGATGGCAAAAAGTTATCGAACAAAATGGTACCTACATACTTTAGATAAATGTAAATAAACTATATTAAAAATGTTTTGAATTTTCTTAAAAAATGCGAAGAAACTTTTTCCCCAACCTATTACATTGCCAATGCTGTCACTTGCTAAGATCTGCGATACTTATTTGCGGAGTATCATTATTATCTGCCACTGCTGTTTTTTTTTTTGTTTTAGACAAGAAACCCATGTAGAGCCTAAATAGTTGGCGAGGGCTGAGAGTTTTCAACTCTGATTGTTGATAAAAATATGATCCACAAAGTTGTCTCTAAAGCCCGGCCAGATACTTCAAGAAGGTACTGGTATAAAAGGCTTTTACGTTGTTGGACGAATTATTTATTATTTAAAATTGCCTTCTAAAATTTCTTTGGGGTGTGACGATTCATCATTAATTTAAGAAGATAATAATATCAATTGCAATATAAGCTGTATCAATTTGCTTGCGATATAGAAACGTCAAGGAATGGCACTGTAAAGGATATTCTTACAATTTTCTTAGAGGACTTAGGGTTGGGTTGGAAATAAAATTACGTAATCTACTGATGTGAACTGCAACTAATACCAGTTTCTTTAACTGGCATAATATAATAGATAATAAAGGATTTAGTAAAGGGTATTTGGAAATACTATTACAATCTATTGATGGATTGGTTTCCTTCATTCCAATGAGTTAAAGGGTATTTGGAAAGACTGTTACAATCTATTGGTGGATTGATATGCTTCATTCCAATGAGTTACCCTTTCGTTATTTATTATTGACCTAATATGGCTGCCCGAAATGCAACTATACTAAAGAATATTCCAGAAATATTAAAAAAGAGTTAGCTGGTTACGAAAACAGATTCACGGTGTACGGTGACTGGTAATTTGAATTACTTGCCGAAAAGTTGGTTACTTGTAAGAAGAGTCTGACGGAGTCAGATATATTTTTCAACTAATTATATAGTCTTAATCCGAGACAATAGAATCCACAACAACAGTTTACGAACGAAATTATTTTTTGCGCACTAGTAAAACCTTATTGCTATTATGTTTTACACTCGGGAGCTGGAATTGTGACGATTAAGTAATATAAGTGAAAAGTAGTGTTAACCCAGGATATACAAGCAAACAACATATATTAATCAACACCACCAAAAATAAATTTTCTGTTAGAAATAATAGTAAGATTATGGTAACACGATTGTCAGTTTATAGTTCATCAATACAATTCCAATAAGGACTTCAAACCATATCAAAGATAAGACATTGAAAGTTGGTGACTTTCCTTATTGCATATAATTTAGGGAAAGTAGATCTTAACCTTTTTGTTAACCCGCTCGGTAGATATCTACCGCGAGACAATTAAAATTAATTGTTCTGGATATTATTAAACATCTTCAGATTTAGCTGTGGATATCTACCGAGGTATCCGAGGTATCGACCGATCGGGGACCATAAGGTTAAACTGATGATAAACTCGTAACAGAGCCCATACAAACTGAAGCTTCTTTTAGAGAGAAATAGGTGCAATCATAAGCAGAAATATCGATTTTTTAATACAAAACAAGTTTAAAATTTAATTAATTTGTAATTGATTTAAAGCTATATTTTATATGTTTTGATTTCCTGTGCTCAGTTTCATTAATTTCAACAATAAAACACATCTTACACTTGATTTTGTATTATTTTAGGCACAATCGTTTAGGTCTGTAAAAACGTAAAATTTACAAAACTTCAAAGTGTGGTAGAACCCTAAAGATGATACATAATTCATTTTTTATTACTTTCTGCATAAAGTGTGTGAAATTTCGCAAATTTTGATGCCTCTTGCGTTAGCGTAGCTTGACAAAAGTAGTTTCTCATTCATTGACGGGACACCCTAATGCACATAGAATTATAAAAAATCAATTAAAAGACGTTTATAAATTCTGTAGGGATCAGTGTTGCCAGTTTGGCATATTTTATGATAAATTTAGCATATTTACTTCACGTTTAGCATATATAGTTTTTGCCCCTAGCATATAGCATAATTCCTTAGCATATTATTTTTATCTGTATCCGAACGTAGCTCAAACTATTTTTTTAATAGGCCATACTTTTCACAAATAGTAAATAGTAGTAGTCCCTGCTCTATGGTATCGGAATCCCCCCTGGTATTGCATCATAGACAATGTTGTTATTTTGCATGCAAGTACCTACACAAGTTGTAGACCAAAGAGTACAATTTGTAGACCCGTTCGCTCGTTCGCTTTGCTCGTTTGCTCTATTTGTTAGTTTCGCTACTCCTACACACTTAAAGTGCGATATTTCGTGTGATTCACATTACTTTTGTCTTTTTCTCACAACATAATTATGCCACCCAAATATAATCAAATATATCGGTCAGATTGGGAGCGGACGACAGATTTTAAAGAGTGGTTGCAGCCCGTTCAAAACGATTCTTCAAAAGCTTACTGTAAGTATTGCAAGTGCGACATGATGGCAAAATTATCTGTTTTGAAGCTTCACATTTTAACAAATAAGTACAGGAAGGCGATAGAGCCAATGAGAAGTCAAAAAGTTATTAATTTTCCAAAAGTAAAAAAAAATCTAGATACACAAAAAGCAGAAGTTTCACTTGCTTAGTTTCCTACTAACAATCGTTTCGTATACTTGTTCATCTTTGAAATGTCCTATGCCTTCGCGCATTTCCTGATTGCAAAGAAGTCTAGAGTGGCGCACTTCGGCCCGGCGGACGCTTTGTTGCAAGAGGCGATGATCGAATATCCGTGGGTTGTCGTAGAACTCTTGAACACATTGTCAATATCATTAGAGTCCGAGCAGCAGAGGCGATCGGTATTTGGACTTAGTTTCCTACTACACACTCGGCAGAGGAAATTTGAGAAAAGCGATTATTTCTTTGAAGTTGCTATAAGGAATTACGCGAGAATTACGGCTTCAAAGTGGAACGAGCCTTCCATCTTTAATTGGCTGATGAGGAATGTTCACACAGTTGTAGCGAAATTCGGCAACAATCCGGCGTACAAGGTTAGCGCTTTCCAAAAGGAACGGCGACGTTATCGTAAACGCCACTGGCCGGTCCATATTTAATAAAGATAGTGAGGGACGCCTGTTTAATCGACGACGAGGGCTACATTCCCGATCGATGGGACTTAACTCCATATTATGACTAAGATTTGGAATTTATGATAGTATAGTATAGCTATCATTTTTAAAGGACATGTTGAGGCGTGCGAATGTAATTGACGACAAAGGCTGAATTCAGGAGATCGCTGGGACTTAAGTGCACATGAACATTCGATAATAATTTTAAATTCGGCAAAAGTTCGCTTATTTTCGTCATTAGCAAATTTCGTTCTACATGCTCATGAATACAGAGCAGCGAATGTTCTGTATGAGAAAATATTTATACATCTTTTAATTTAGCGGATCAATTAACAAGGCTACCTTACTGTTATTTTTTTACATTCCCGTCTCAAGTTTTGAAGTGAATGGACGTGTGCGTTGGCTTCCTAGAATATTAAAAGTTAATTTAATTTGGTTTTTGCGGCCTGGGGCTTTGCCCTGTGAGTGTTCGAGACATTGTCGGAGCCCACCGTGTTTGAAAAAATCGACGTGCATTGTGGTTTTGAACACCGGGCCTCCAGATACAAGACCGACGTGATTGCCATTCGGCCACCGCTACTGGTACTCAGCCGGCGAAATTGGGAACGACTTACTTCTGGGAGACTTTACCGTGAGTTAAGTGACAGGCGCAGAAATTTCTTATTACTATCTGGTACAAACGACTGTGTGGGTTATTTCGTGATACAAGCTTGTCAATTTCTTAGAAAATTTTATACAACTAGAAGAAATAAAGATTACCTACTGCATATCTACCTTTCTCAACTCGTCTATCCACTCTTGCTACCGCGGATCAGTTTTTGCTCTGATTATGCAACTCCGTCATTCGCCGCCTCGCCATTCACCATCTAGTGCGAAAGTAGCAGAAATGGAGCCGATCGTGGGCCGAGTGTGTGCATCAAGTACCAGCGAGGGTGAGACGTTGTTGACGTCGGACACATTAAATACGGTACGTAAACGGTAGCGCAGCGCAGAGGAGATTTTAGAATTTAAAAAAGAAATAATGGCTATGTTTTCGGGATGGAAAGCGGAACAAGACAAAAAAAAATCAAATCTCTTTAGCACAATGGCTGACATCAGAGATCAGAATATAGACATCCGTAAATCTATTGAATTTATGAGTTCCAAATACGACGAGCTTATAAATAAAGTACAAAAATTAGAATCGGATAGAGCTACAGATCAAAAATATATAAAAAAGTCATATAATCGAAGTAATAAAGAAAAGTTCACAACAGTTAACATGCAGATAAAGGGCCCTGCTATGCCAGTATTCATCTCTGAAAGGCTCACTCAACAGACCAAAAGAATTTTTGCAAATGCCCGAAAGTTTGCAAGTTCCCAAAATTACCGCTTCTGTTGGACTTCGTTTGGCAAAGTTTATCTCCGAAGAGCGGAAGGCAGTCCTGTCATTCGCATAGAATCAGACAGCTATTTGGAGAAGATACAAAACATATGACTATATTTGGGACTTTTCCTCATCTTAAATCTGTTTACTGTGTCATTAGTTATTAATTTTATATATTTCGGCTATTTGAGAGATTGTACTTCTTCATGTCCCCCTTTCACTTGTTTTTTTGTACTTTTTAAATATAAGCACGCATACAAAACATTTTCACAAATGTACCATTACACGTACACTACACACATAAAATATATTTGGAGTAATTTCTCTATAAAACCCAGAGCCTTAATAATTAAATTTTACATTGCATTGTTTACGTCCATAAAGATCGTTCTAACTTACTTTATAATAATTTCATGAATATTAGCGACTTAGTAAATAACATAGATGATTTTCAAATTTCTATTCCAGTAGTATGTGATCCGGAACACTGTAACAATTATATAAAACCGTCTAACCATTACCTCAAAATTCTGCAACAAAATATACGAAGCATAAACCGTAACTTCGATGAACTGCAATCACTTTTGTGTAGGATCAAAATGGACTGTGAACTCATAGTTTTATCCGAATGTTGGCTGTCGAAAAATACACTTGTTCCTAGCCTAAGCAATTATGAGTGCTGCTTTAAAACAAGCCACAGCTATAATAAGAGCGACGGTGTAGTAGTTTATGTAAAAAATAGTTTGAATTTTGATGTCGAAGAACCAGAGCTATCTGAAGGAAATTGTATTTTAGTAAAGCTTAACACTAACACAATTGTAATCTCAATATACAGGCCACCATCTTTTAAAAACTTGCAACCATTTTTACAATCATTACATTCATTGCTGGCTGGACTGTCTAGATATCAAAATATAGTCTTGGTGGGAGATATTAACATAAATTTGCTTGATACGTGCTCGGATACATCGGAGTACCTTGATATAATGGCATACCACGGTCTTTTACCGGCTTTTAATGAACCAACGAGAGCTAATAGCTGCTTAGATCATGTTATTATGAAAACGAAACTACCTGCATGCACGATTATATTGGAAAGTGCCTTGACAGATCACCAGGCTGTAATTCTAAATCTCAAAATAAAAAGTTTTAATCGATCCATCCAACAAAGACAATACATAAAATACAATTGTGAAGGTATAAAACAACATTGCTCTGAAGCCGATTTCAGCTTCGTTTCTTCGGAAACTGACTTGAATAGGGCTACAGACATGTTTATCGATACAATCGCGAAAATCATATCTAGTAATACTTTATGCCTAAAAACACCTAGGGCAAAAATTAGAATTAAGCCTTGGATGACTACTGGATTAGTGCGTTGCATTAGAAACAGGGACATAATGTACAAAAGAATGAAAAAGGAAGCACAAAATGTAATTCTAAAAACAACAGACACAAGATACCGTAATTTTTGTAACAATTTAATTAGAAAGGTAAAAAGACAATATGATAGGGATTTGTTAAAAAAATCTAAGGGTAACACTAAAAAACTATGGGCTTCAATAAAAACTATTACTAACCTAGAGAAAAAAACTACCATTCCATACGATTTGCTTAAGATTAAAAATGACAAAGAATCCTCCATTGATTACGTAAATGAGTTTTTCGGCACTATAGGTCAAAGCCTTGCAAACAGCGTTCCGTTAAATATCCCGCCTCTACAACAATCTAATCATTGTACTGGGTGGCCCATAAGTCCTTTGAAATTTAAATTTCGAATAAAATTCAAACGGTGCGCAAGAATGGCGCGCGGGGTACGGGGGAAGCACCAACGGTCTTTCGGAATTCAGTCGCCATGGAGCGTTTCACTGGTGCGGACCGTGCTTTTTGTGTGCGCGAGTTTTATCGCAACAATAATTCTGCTACCGTTGCGCGGCGTAAATTTCGAGAACATCACAATTTACGCAACTTTAACGACACTCCAAGTATTCAAACGATTAAGAACTGGGTTACTAAGTTCGAGGAGAGTGGTTCTACGTTGGATAAAAAACGGTCAGGTCGACCAAGGACATCACGCACAGAAGAAAACATCGACGTAGTGAAACAGTCAATTCGTGAAAATCCTACCCAGTCTACTCGTAAGCGTTCCAGTGCATTAAACTTATCCAGAACTTCATTACAGCGGATTTTAAAGAAAGATTTACTTCTTCACCCTTACAAGATTCAATTAGTACAGGAATTAAAAGATACTGACCCTATGCACAGACTAAATTTTGCAAATGAAATGTTCGACCGCTTTACATCGTTTAATAACGTGTTATTCTCTGATGAGGCTCACTTCCACATCAACGGCCATGTCAACAAGCGGAATTGTCGCTACTGGAGTTGCGAAAATCCAAATCGCAAACATGAAAGGCCCTTACATAGCCCTAAAGTGACAGTTTGGGCGGCTATGTCAGCGCATGGCATCATAGGCCCTTACTTTTTTGAGGACAGCAGAGGTCGCGCGGTTACTGTTAATTCGCAGCGCTATGTGGCAATGATCGAAAACTTTTTTGCACCAGAGTTGCAGAATTTTCCAGGCTTCAATACGCGGACCTGGTTTCAACAGGATGGAGCAACTGCCCATACCTCTAATACCGCTATGCCCGTCGTTCGTCAACTTTTCCCTAGTAAAGTTATCTCTCGAAGAGGAAATATTGCCTGGCCACCACGTAGTCCGGATCTGACCCCAATGGACTTTTTCTTATGGGGTTATCTTAAGAGTAAAGTGTATGAAACCAACCCGCGGTCAATCGATGTCTTGAAAGAAAATATTCGACGAGAAATGGCAAGCATTACAGAAGTTACTTGCCGCGCAGTGATGGACAATTTTAGACGTCGCTTACAGGAGTGCCGCGATCGTAACAGATTACAATTAGACGATGTAATTTTCAAAAAATAATTCCCATTTTATTAAGATTACTTGAAAATAAAAACCTTTTTCATATTGTAATTAGTTTTTTTTAATGATTTTTTTTTCATTTCAAGGGACTTATGGGCCACCTTGTATTAATTATTTACCACTAAATTCATTTGTAATGTCGAAGATAACCTTAGAAGAAACTGAATCTGTTTTACTTACCCTAAAATCAGATTGTGGCCCAGGTTGGGACATGATCACACCAAATATTTTAAAGGACAACATTTCTACACTGTCACCCGCCCTCACAAAACTCATGAACCGTTGCTTTGACGCCGGAATCTTCCCAAACGCCCTTAAAAAATCTATACTAAATCCAATTTACAAAACCGGAAACAAAGATAATGTTGATAACTACCGCCCTATTTCTATCTTGACGTCTATATCTAAAGTTTTTGAAAGGATGATTAACACTAGACTCTCTAAATACTTAGAAAACTATGACCTTTTGGCAATTAACCAATTTGGATTTCGACCTGGAAAATCAACCGACGATGCGGCCCATGATTTAATTGATTTCTTGGTACGAAACTTAGCAATAAAAAATGTCTAACGATTTTCCTAGACCTTAAAAAGGCGTTTGATTCCGTTGCGGTTCCTATATTATTGAACAAACTAGAGACTGGGTATTCGGGGAAAACAGCTTGAACTTTTTCAAGACTACATGTCTAATAGAACGCAGCGGGTTAAAATAGGAGAACATCTAAGTAAGGAAGTAAACATTCAGTTTGGCATTCCCCAAGGCAGTATTACTGGGCCGACACTCTTTTTGTGCTTTATCAATGAACTTTGTCAACTTAACATAAAAAATTGCAAAATAACAGCCTATGCTGATGATACAGCATTGACTTTTACCGGCGAGTCTTGGGAGGGGGTTTTTAATAGTGCCCAACAAGGTTTTAACACTGTTTTGCATTGGCTAGCTTTACATTCTTTGAACTTAAATGCAAATAAGACAAAATATATAGCATTTACTATAAGAAACCCACAACCAGTGGAACTACAAAATTTAATTTTATATGCCCATAGGTGTACTTTTCCGCCAGCACAAAACTGTAACTGCCCTGCCATTGAAAGAACAAATAGAATAAAATATTTAGGAGTGATAATCGATAACAATCTCTCGTTTGCAGAACACATACATCAAATAGCTCAAATCATTAGGAAACTTACGTTTGTATTTAAACAGCTAAGACATGTCGCGGACGGCCGCACTACAAAAAGTGTATACTTTGCATTGGTTCAGTCAGTACTGTCTTACTGCCTCACTTCTTGGGGTGGAGCTGCCAAAACAAAGTTAATAGAGTTGGAAAGAGCTCAACGGCTCATCTTGAAAGTAAGTTTATTCAAACCTCGACTCTTCCCAACTACATTGTTGTACCAAGAGGCGGAAGAACTGACAGTGAGACAGTTGTTTGTGCTTTCAATCATTCTACGACAGCACTCACTCTTGACCTACTCTCCAGACTCAAGAACCACAAGGAGACATTACAACGTTTGTCCAACTGAGTGCTTCCGGACTTCTTTCGCGAAAAGGTTCTTTTGCTACCGTGCTTGCAGATTATATAATTACGCAAATAAGACTCTGGATATTTTCCGTAACTCTAAATTTGAATGTAAAAAGAAAGTTACTTCCTGGCTTCTTAGTCTCAATTATTTGGATACGGAAAACCTTATTAAATGAACTTTACAAATCTTAATTATTAAAACACTCTCTCTCTCTCTCACACACACACACTCGTACACAAACACCCACACGCACACGCACACACACACACACGCACACGCGCACACACACACACACACACATATTTATTAGCATTAAGTTTTAGTTTTTGCATTGTGTTAAATATTTTCCCCACTTAACTCATTTTTTGGTATGTTTAAATTATCATAATTAAACTGAATTATGTCTCAATATCAGAGCGGAGGCCTGGAGCTCTGAGACACAGGCAAACTCTTGCCTACTTCAGACTCCAGTCTCCCACAATAATAGATAAGACCGTTTAATCAATGTATTCACAATCCGCCCGGATTGTGGAAGATGCGGGTTCGAGTCCCGCCTGAGGCAAGTCGATTTTTTTTCAGTGCATTTTTCTAGTATTAATATTTACGCGTTTGTAAACGCAAAAATAAAATTATTCCGTATTGTTATTAGTTTGGTAATTGTGGTGAGAAAAAATAAATATATTATTATTATATTAAAAAATATTATATTATTATATTATATTTGGAGAATCGTCCATTTCATGTGGCGGTATTTAAATGCCTTTATTTGATATCTGGCGAAGGGTTTCACCACACAGCTTTGAAATTAGCAAAATTGCTTCTAAATTTAGATTCGCTGCCTGCTGTTGCTTAAGTTCGGTTTGTAGTGTTGAGGCTAGCTGAAGGCGAAACTACGAAAATGCCTAACTTGGTTGTCCGGTTCCCAGAGCATCGATTCCGATTTGTGATTGAAGAGAGCACCATCGCCTATATAGACCAAAAACTTGGGGTGCGACTTGACAAGCTTCTCCTCAAGGGGGATATAGACCAGTGGGAGGAGGAAATTAATAACATGTTAGATGACCGAGAAAAGTTTGACGTCAATTTATTAGTAGAATTTGTCCTATACCATACGATCCTGTCAGTACTGGAAATAATTGCTCGCCCGGAACAAACAAATGAGGAAAATCGTACATACAACACCAACAATGCCAATAATATCATCCGTAAAAAGAAACCTACCAAAAGACAATTCGGCACGGAGCTGGACGCAAACACCCTGCAGAAGAGGCGCAAGCGCGCACCCCAGCGACCATCTCAGCGCGCTCTCATCTATTAGATATCAAAAATTCTGAACACTCTTTTGCACCGTGCAGTGACGGTGTTTAAGAATACAGTTTGTCACTGCCCCCTCTCTTTCCCCTGGGTGTCGTAGGAGGCGACTAAGGGAATAACTCCTCAAAAATAGAATACAAAAAATACAAAACGATGGTTTAAGTATGTCAATAATTTTATGACCACCTAGTACCCATAAAATTATTAACTTTTAATTATTATTTTTTACCAAACAACGCACAAAAAACAAAATACCAACCAAAAAATAACTCGAGCGACAATGTCAAAAAAATTTTTTGATTTTTCCCGTTCATAACTTTTTAGATAGCAGGCACCTAAAAATTATCAACGTTTTATGATCCCTTCCCTTTATTTTTTTAACCGAAAAACACCAGACAAATACAAAACGATGGTTTAAATATGTTAATGATTTTATGACCATCTAGTACCCATAAAATCATTAACTTTAAAATTTTTTTAAAAAAAACAACGCACCAAAGTCAAACCAAATATAACTCGAGCCATAAGGTCAAAAAATTGTTTAGAAAATATTCCTATTACTTGTTACCTTTTATGTATTCTTGCATATATTATTGTCAATATCATTAGAGTCCGAGCAGCAGAGGCGATCGGTATTTGGACTTAGTTTCCTACTACACACTCGGCAGAGGAAATTTGAGAAAAGCGATTATTTCTTTGAAGTTGTTATAAGGAATTACGCGAGAATTACGGCTTCAAAGTGGAACGAGCCGTCCATCGTTAATTGGCTGATGAGGAATGTTCACACAGTTGTAGCGAAATTCGACAACAATCCGGCGTACAAGGTTAGCGCTTTCCAAAAGGAACGGCGACGTTATCGTAAACGCCATTGGCCGGTCCATATTTAAAAAAGATAGTGAGGGAAGCCTGTTTAATCGACGATGAGGGCCACATTCCCGATCGATGGGACTTAACTCCATATTATAACTAAGATTTGGAATTTATGATAGTATAGTATAGCTATCATTTTCAAAGGACATGTTGAGGCGTGCGAATGTAATTGACGACAAAGGCTGAATTCAGGAGATCGCTGGGACTTAAGTGCACATGAACATTCGATAATAATTTTAAATTCGGCAAAACTTTGCTTATTTTTGGTGCACTTTCTCGGGAGCGACAGGTCTCACATCGCTCTGCATACGCTCTGCCTGCACGTACCGCAACCCCGCATCTGCCTTGTCATTAGCAAATTTCATTCTACGTGCTCATGAATACAGAGCAGCGAATGTTCTGTATGAGAAAATAATTGTATATCTGCAAAGTGCGTTCCACAATGCTTTTAATTTAGCGGATCAATCAACAAAGCTACCTTACTGTTATTTGGAGAAACGTCCATTTCATGTGGCGGTATTTAAATACCTTCATTTGATATCTGGCGAAGGGTTTCACCGCACAGCTTTGGAATTAGCAAAATTCTAAATTTAGATGCAACGGATCCACTAGCAAGTACATTCATTATCGACAGTTTGGCATTCAAAGCGAGGGAATATCGTTGGCTGATTGAATTTATAGGGGATTGGATGAAGAACAATCGTTCCGTATACTTGTTCATCTTTTCTTTAAAATGTCCTATGCCTTCGCGCATTTCCTGATTGCAAAGAAGTCTAGAGTGGCGCACTTCGGCCCGGCCGGCGGACGCTTTGTTGCAAGAGGTGATGATCTAATATTCGTGGGTTATCGTAGAGCTCTTGAAAACATTGTCAATATCATTAGAGTCCGAGCAGCAGAGGCGCTCGGTATCTGGACTTAGTTTCCTACTACACACTCGGCAGAGGAAATTTGAGAAAAGCGATCCTTTCCTTGAAATTGCTATAAGGAATTATGCGAGAATTGCGGCTTCAAAGTGGAACGACCCTTCCATCGTTAATTGGCTGATGAGGAATCAGTGTTGCCAACTGCACCGTAATTACGGTAAAAACACCGTTATTGGCATAGATTTACCACCTACCGTAGAAATTTATCTACGGTAGGAAAAAAACACGTAATTTAACAACTTCTACTGTTGAAATTATTTTAAGTAGAAATATTTGTAATATAAAATTTATAACAAAATATACCCTAGTCCAAAAAAATAAAAATAAAAACCATTTTTAATTTTTTGCACTTGGGTATTTTTTTGTTGTTCCAATTGCAACACAGAGCACACGTATTTAATATCGGGGATTTCCTGAACAACTCCCTCGGAGGATAGAAATATCATACGGATACTTAATTTAATTACTTTATTTCAATGAAAATAGAGCTTCTATTTTTGTGTCGTGTACAATTTACCAAATTTTAACTAAAAAAGATGGAAAGTGATAGCGACAGTGCTTCTGAGCGGGTACACAGCGTATCCGCTATAAGAAAGCTGTATAAACAGAAGTTTAGGGAAGAGTGGCTGGTTAATGAAGAGTTCCGTGAGTGGTTAAGAAAAGATAACAGAGACTTATCGAGAGCGATGTGCAACGTCTGTAAAACATATTTCAGTGCTGAAATAAGTGTAATAAAGCGCCACAAAGAAGGTAATAAACACAACAATAATTTAAATAGAACAACTAATGAAAAACAATCGGTATAAACTGCAGAGATAAAACTTGCGGCTTTTGTTGCTGAGCATAAATTATCTCATAATGTTATGAATCGCTTGTCGGACTTGCTACCAAATTCATTCCCAGATTCACAAATAGCTAAAGGTATCAGATTAAAAAGAACGAAAGTACAAGATGTAATAAATAACTGTATTGGCAAAAATGAAAAAGAAAACCTAATCAGTGATTTGAAAGCTCAAAAGTTTTCAATTTTAATTGACGAAAGCACTGATATTGCTGTAGTAAAGACAGTAGCTGATACAGTAGAAATATAGATCGTTAGGTATTTTGATCCAGTGATTTGTCGAGTGATATCGCGGTTTTGGGATTTAATTCAATTGTTTGATGATAAAACAACCGATCATAGTGCAAATGCTGAAAAACTTTTAATACCGTTATTGAGTCATTTCAAGATATTATAGAAGATACAAGTTATTTTTAAAAATATCTTCTTTTCAAAGTCAATTTATCCCACAGACTCGGTTAAAACGCCAGACACTGCAACATCAAAATCATTTACGGAATTTCAATTTCGTTCAGATGCAGAAAGAATCACGCAGGAAACGAGACTCTACCCAGATGCACCAGAACCACTATCAACAAATCTTGAAGAAGAAAAAGAAAAGTTAATAATAAATGAAACATTTGAAGAACCCCAATCAAATCCTTCTGAGGGTAAAAATTTCCCTGAAAATGAAGCAAGCAAACTAGAATCATGGGGCATGCAATGCTCTGCTAACTCTGGAACTGCCTTGTCTGGATTGCCGCAAAACCAACCGGGATCTAGTTATGGAAATATCAGTCAAAGAAATATAAAAATGTTACTTGGTGCTGCACTGTTTCTAGAACATGTTAATGAAAATCAGCCTACAGTACAAACAACAAGTTTTCAGGGTTCTACTTCGTCTAGTTTAGGAGTTCCCCATTGTGCCGTAATACAGCAGACTTCCGAAGCATTGACGGCGAGCACTTTAGGAGGGACTTTTGATGGGACTGATAAATTTGTGCAACACCCCCGTACGGGTGGCATAGCTGAAGAAAGATCGATTGTGGATTACAACGCAGAATATGCAGGAAGGTGGATAGCTGATTTAAGAGCACCACCTAACGATGAACTCCCACTAAACGCAAATGCAAATATGTTACAATCTCAAGGCAATTTGTCTTCCATATCGAATTCAGAAGGAAGTGTGATAAGACTAGCGTTGGAAGACTTCCAGCCAATACCGGTTGTAGTAACTACTACTGCAACTGCATCTCAGTCACGACAGCTCTCAAGTTCACTGAACATACCTACACAATCCAACGGAGTCTCCAGTCAAATCATCTATCCTCATATGGAAGATATGAATAATTTCGAAAATTACGTTCTTTCCAGACAACAAAATGCAGATGTAGATTCAAATGCATCATCATTACCTTCTCCTCAACCAGAATGGGATGATACAGCCCAACCTGAGAGACCCCGAACAACCTGTGGGCAGGTATCTAAATGGCGAATACATACCAGATAACCTGATCCGATATCTTCCACCGGCGAACGTAATCAGACCGGTGCCTTTATGACCTATAATATTGACAATCGAATTAAACAATTCATTGCTGAGGAGGACAAAGGGTCAACGTAACCAAATTTTTAAATCCATGCCAATATAAATAGAAACCATTATAGAAGATACAAGTTATTTTTAAAATTGTCTTCTTTTCAAAGTCAGTTTATCCCACAGACTCGGTTAAAACGCCAGACACTGCAACATCAAAATCATTTACGGAATTTCAATTTCGTTCAGATGCAGAAAGAATCACGCAGGAAACGAGACTCTACCCAGATGCACCAGAACCACTATCAACAAATCTTGAAGAAGAAAAAGAAAAGTTAATAATAAATGAAACATTTGAAGAACCCCAATCAAATCCTTCTGAGGGTAAAAATTTCCCTGAAAATGAAGCAAGCAAACTAGAATCATGGGGCATGCAATTCTCTGCTAACTCTGGAACTGCCTTGTCTGGATTGCCGCAAAACCAACCGGGATCTAGTTATGGAAATATCAGTCAAAGAAATATAAAAATGTTACTTGATGCTGCACTGTTTCTAGAACATGTTAATGAAAATCAGCCTACAGTACAAACAACAAGTTTTCAGGGTTCTACTTCGTCTAGTTTAGGAGTTCCCCATTGTGCCGTAATACAGCAGACTTCCGAAGCATTGACGGCGAGCACTTTAGGAGGGACTTTTGATGGGACTGATAAATTTGTGCAACACCCCCGTACGGGTGGCATAGCTGAAGAAAGATCGATTGTGGATTACGACGCAGAATATGCAGGAAGGTGGATAGCTGATTTAAGAGCACCACGGTGCATAACTCTAAGGGGGTGAAAGGGGCTGAACTCCCACTTAACGCAAATGCAAATATGTTACAATCTCAAGGCAATTTGTCTTCCATATCGAATTCAGAAGGAAGTGTGATAAGGCTAGCATTGGAAGACTTCCAGCCAATACCGGTTGTAGTAACTACTACTGCAACTGCATCTCAGTCACGACAGCTCTCAAGTTCACTGAACATACCTACACAATCCAACAGAGTCTCCAGTCAAATCATCTATCCTCATATGGAAGATATAAATAATTTTGAAAATTACCTTCTTTCGGACAGACAACAAAATGCAGATGTAGATTCAAATGCATCATCATTACCTTCTCCTCAACCAGAATGGGATGATACAGCCCAACCTGAGATACCCCGAACAACCTGTGGGCAGGTATCTAAATGGCGAATACATACCAGATAACATGATCCGATATCTTTCATCAGCGAACGTAATCAGACCGGTGCTTTTATGACCTATAATATTGACAATCGAATTAAACAATTCATTGTCCGAGGAGGACAAAGGGTCAATGTAACCAAATTTTTAAATCCATGCCAATATAAATAGAAACCCTTATAGAAGATACAAGTTATTTTTAAAATTGTCTTCTTTTCAAAGTCAGTTTATCCCACAGACTCGGTTAATACGCCAGATCATTGGCTGATTGAAATTATAAGGGATTGGATGAAGAACAATCGTTCCGTATACTCGTTCATCTTTAAAATGTCCGCATTTCCTGATTGCAAAGAAATCTAGAGTGGCGCACTTCGGCCCGGCGGATGCTTTGTTGCAAGAGGGGATGATCAAATATCCGTGGGTTGTCGTAGAACTCTTGAACACATTGTCAATATCATTAGAGTCCGAGCAGCAGAGGCGCTCGGTATTTGGACTTAGTTTCCTACTACACACTCGGCAGAGGAAATTTGAGAAAAGCGATTATTTCTTTGAAGTTGTTATAAAGAATTACGCGACAATTACAGCTTCAAAGTGGAACGAGCCTTCCATCGTTATTTGGCTAATGAGAAATGTTCACACAGTTGTAGCGAAATTCGACAACAATCCTGCGTACAAGGTTAGCGCTTTCCAAAAGGAACGGCGACGTTATCGTAAACGCCACTGGCCGGTCCATATTTAATAAAGATAGTGAGGGACGCCTGTTTAATCGACGATGAGGGCCACATTCCCGGTCGATGGGACTTAACTCCATATTATAACTAAGATTTGGAATTTATGATAGTATAGTATAGCTATCATTTTTAAAGGACATGTTGAGGCGTTTGAATGTAATTGACGACAAAGGCTGAATTCAGAAGATCGCTGGGACTTAAGTGCACATGAACATTCGATAATAATTTTAAATTCGGCAAAACTTTGCTTATTTTTGATGCACTTTCTCGGAAGCGACTGGTCTCAACTCGCTCTGCATACGCTCTGCCTGCATGTACCGCAACCCCGCATCTGCCTTGTCATTAGCAAATTTCATTCTACGTGCTCATGAATACAGAGCAGCGAATGTTCTGTATGAGAAAATAATTGTATATCTGCAAAGTGCGTTCCACAACGCTTTTAATTTAGCGGTTCAATCAACAAAGCTACCTTACTGTTATTTGGAGAATCGTACATTTCATGTGGCGGTATTTAAATACCTTTATTTGATATCTGGCGAAGGATTTCACCGCACAGCTTTGGAATTAGCAAAATTGCTTCTAAATTTAGATGCAACGGATCCACTAGCAATTACTCGTACATTCATTATCGACAGTTTGGCATTCAAAGCGAGGGAATATCGTTGGCTGATTGAATTTGTAAGGGATTGGATGAAGAACAATCGTTTTGTATACTTGTTCATCTTTGAAATGTCCTATGCCTTCGCGCATTTCCTGATTGCAAAGAAGTCTAGAGTGGCGCACTTCGGCCCGGCGCACTATGGAAAATGGTAGAACAAGAGCATATCATAAATGGTTTTTACAAATATCATAATCTAGGTGATGTTTTTATTTAAATTGATACTCAAATAGTCAAGTTATAATATTCAATAGGATTGTGTTAGCTATTACGCAAAATAATATTATTTTTCATAGTCAGAAGTAGATTGAAGATAGAGGTGCCAAACTTAAATCTTTGCGTGTTCATGTTTCAAAACAATATTGTGAAAAAATATTAAGTACAGACATGCAGTGTGATACATTTTTAAGAAGGTAATTTTATGTAGTTTACGATACAGCTTTTTAGTTTTTATTTTATTTTGAAAATTTGGAGAAATTACTTAAAAAGGAAAATACTAAATTTTTCCCAAAAAAAAAATTCATTTAACGTTATGACTGTTACCCACGTCTCCCCATCTGCTACTTTTTGTACTAGTTCATAGTCTAACTATTCATAAATAATTTAAAAGAAAAATCAGCTGCGGATATTTGCGGTTTTAGAAGATATGAGAAAAAAATTGATAAAAGTCGGAGTAGGAAATTCGGTATCTTTTGCGGTGGTGTACCACAAGAACTGCTCGCACGAACAGTATGGGCTTTATAGTTATTTTTTTATTATTATTTCGTAATAACAAAGAGGTCCTATCAAATTTGCACCCTTTTTGCGTGAGTAAAGAAGAGATAATAATTTTGTAGGTACGAATTAAATATTGTAATAAAATAGTATATAAAGGGAAGAAAAAATTTATTACAGCCATTCAGTTCAGTGTAACTTCAAGTGAAGTAGAGTTCATTTACGGCTGTAATAACCACTGATTGTTTGTTAAAGTTATAAAATGTCTTACTTCAACTGTACCAAACGAGATGTCATACTTCCCTAGATCGATGGAGGTAGAACCGTGGAATCACTGTCCAAAGTTATACTGGAAAAAAAATATGTTTCTGAAAACGACATGTTTTATAATAAGTGACATACAAAGGCACATTCTTCCAACGATTATTAATAAGCGCTGGGCCCTGGCATCTCGGAAAAAATAAACACTTTTAGAGAAGAATAATACTTGGTTGGAGACAGGGTATTCGGACTGAATTTACCGGACGCGAATCAATATTCTACACCATCGCCTTCTGGCCAACGAGGAAGACCATGCGTGGCTTATTTAGACTCCTCAGAATCTACCAAGAAGAGGAAAAATACTCTTCTACTTGCAAAATATGGCTTTGAGCACATCAATAAAGCGAAGAAAAAAGAGATTGAAGAAGGAAAAGAAAGAACTTGTTCAAAATTGTTTCAGAGAGCAGTTAGGATTGATAGTAGATAAACCCTGGCAAGGTAGTCGGAATACTAACGATAGGAATACAGCAAGAAGGTTTTTCTATAACAGCACATGCTCTGCCGAAATTACAGGTGTAGATGAAACCTTAATTAAACGCCTACATCATTTTAAAAGTTTTATCTTCAGGAATGATGATCGATCGCGAAAAATTTGGCGAGTACGCAATGGAAACTGCAAGAGTCTACGTGAGCAAATACAATTGGTATGACATGCCATCATCCATACACAAAATACTTATACATCGAGAAAATATTATCAAACATTTCGCAGTGCTTCCTATTGGACAGCTATCGGAAGACGCACAAGAGTCGCGCAACAAAGACTACCGAAACATGCGACTACATCATGCCAGAAAATGTAGCCGAAAAACTAAAAATGAAGATGTTTTTATATAACAAGTTTAAGCAAGTTAAGTAGAGGAAAGCGATAAATTTTAAAAGTTTTTTTTTGTTGACATTATTCGTTCTTTATGTATTTTATATATCTTATTTTTTTAATAATTTTATATTTTAATTAAATTATTTTTATATTTTATTTTTTATAATATTTATATCTTTGTCACTTTAAATAAATAATTTACCACTTTTTACGTGCTTATCCCATTTTTTGTCTCTTTGCGCTATTTACATTTAAACAAATAATGAGAAATCACCATAAATTCTATATCATTTGAATCTACATACATTACTGCATATGTGTACCAAATTTCATCACAATATGATAAAAATTCACGAAGTTATAGATTTTTGATCCGAAACTGACCTATATTTTCCAAAGTGCGGCGGACGCTTTGTTGCAAGAGGCGATGATCGAATATCCGTGGGTTGTCGTAGAACTCTTGAACACATTGTCAATATCATTAGAGTCCGAGCAGCAGAGGCGATCGGTATTTGGACTTAGTTTCCTACTACACACTCGGCAGAGGAAATTTGAGAAAAGCGATTATTTCTTTGAAGTTGCTATAAGGAATTACGCGAGAATTACGGCTTCAAAGTGGAACGAACCTTCCATCTTTAATTGGCTGATGAGGAATGTTCACACAGTTGTAGCGAAATTCGGCAACAATCCGGCGTACAAGGTTAGCGCTTTCCAAAAGGAACGGCGACGTTATCGTAAACGCCACTGGCCGGTCCATATTTAATAAAGATAGTGAGGGACGCCTGTTTAATCGACGACGAGGGCTACATTCCCGATCGATGGGACTTAACTCCATATTATGACTAAGATTTGGAATTTATGATAGTATAGTATAGCTATCATTTTTAAAGGACATGTTGAGGCGTGCGAATGTAATTGACGACAAAGGCTGAATTCAGGAGATCGCTGGGACTTAAGTGCACATGAACATTCGATAATAATTTTAAATTCGGCAAAAGTTCGCTTATTTTCGTCATTAGCAAATTTCGTTCTACATGCTCATGAATACAGAGCAGCGAATGTTCTGTATGAGAAAATATTTATACATCTTTTAATTTAGCGGATCAATTAACAAGGCTACCTTACTGTTATTTTTTTACATTCCCGTCTCAAGTTTTGAAGTGAATGGACGTGTGCGTTGGCTTCCTAGAATATTAAAAGTTAATTTAATTTGGTTTTTGCGGCCTGGGGCTTTGCCCTGTGAGTGTTCGAGACATTGTCGGAGCCCACCGTGTTTGAAAAAATCGACGTGCATTGTGGTTTTGAACACCGGGCCTCCAGATACAAGACCGACGTGATTGCCATTCGGCCACCGCTACTGGTACTCAGCCGGCGAAATTGGGAACGACTTACTTCTGGGAGACTTTACCGTGAGTTAAGTGACAGGCGCAGAAATTTCTTATTACTATCTGGTACAAACGACTGTGTGGGTTATTTCGTGATACAAGCTTGTCAATTTCTTAGAAAATTTTATACAACTAGAAGAAATAAAGATTACCTACTGCATATCTACCTTTCTCAACTCGTCTATCCACTCTTGCTACCGCGGATCAGTTTTTGCTCTGATTATGCAACTCCGTCATTCGCCGCCTCGCCATTCACCATCTAGTGCGAAAGTAGCAGAAATGGAGCCGATCGTGGGCCGAGTGTGTGCATCAAGTACCAGCGAGGGTGAGACGTTGTTGACGTCGGACACATTAAATACGGTACGTAAACGGAAGCGCAGCGCAGAGGAGATTTTAGAATTTAAAAAAGAAATAATGGCTATGTTTTCGGGATGGAAAGCGGAACAAGACAAAAAAAATTCAAATCTCTTTAGCACAATGGCTGACATCAGAGATCAGAATATAGACATCCGTAAATCTATTGAATTTATGAGTTCCAAATACGACGAGCTTATAAATAAAATACAAAAATTAGAATCGGATAGAGCTACAGATCAAAAATATATAAAAAAGTCATATAATCGAAGTAATAAAGAAAAGTTCACAACAGTTAACATGCAGATAAAGGGCCCTGCTATGCCAGTATTCATCTCTGAAAGGCTCACTCAACAGACCAAAAGAATTTTTGCAAATGCCCGAAAGTTTGCAAGTTCCCAAAATTACCGCTTCTGTTGGACTTCGTTTGGCAAAGTTTATCTCCGAAGAGCGGAAGGCAGTCCTGTCATTCGCATAGAATCAGACAGCTATTTGGAGAAGATACAAAACATATGACTATATTTGGGACTTTTCCTCATCTTAAATCTGTTTACTGTGTCATTAGTTATTAATTTTATATATTTCGGCTATTTGAGAGATTGTACTTCTTCATGTCCCCCTTTCACTTGTTTTTTTGTACTTTTTAAATATAAGCACGCATACAAAACATTTTCACAAATGTACCATTACACGTACACTACACACATAAAATATATTTGGAGTAATTTCTCTATAAAACCCAGAGCCTTAATAATTAAATTTTACATTGCATTGTTTACGTCCATAAAGATCGTTCTAACTTACTTTATAATAATTTCATGAATATTAGCGACTTAGTAAATAACATAGATGATTTTCAAATTTCTATTCCAGTAGTATGTGATCCGGAACACTGTAACAATTATATAAAACCGTCTAACCATTACCTCAAAATTCTGCAACAAAATATACGAAGCATAAACCGTAACTTCGATGAACTGCAATCACTTTTGTGTAGGATCAAAATGGACTGTGAACTCATAGTTTTATCCGAATGTTGGCTGTCGAAAAATACACTTGTTCCTAGCCTAAGCAATTATGAGTGCTGCTTTAAAACAAGCCACAGCTATAATAAGAGCGACGGTGTAGTAGTTTATGTAAAAAATAGTTTGAATTTTGATGTCGAAGAACCAGAGCTATCTGAAGGAAATTGTATTTTAGTAAAGCTTAACACTAACACAATTGTAATCTCAATATACAGGCCACCATCTTTTAAAAACTTGCAACCATTTTTACAATCATTACATTCATTGCTGGCTGGACTGTCTAGATATCAAAATATAGTCTTGGTGGGAGATATTAACATAAATTTGCTTGATACGTGCTCGGATACATCGGAGTACCTTGATATAATGGCATACCACGGTCTTTTACCGGCTTTTAATGAACCAACGAGAGCTAATAGCTGCTTAGATCATGTTATTATGAAAACGAAACTACCTGCATGCACGATTATATTGGAAAGTGCCTTGACAGATCACCAGGCTGTAATTCTAAATCTCAAAATAAAAAGTTTTAATCGATCCATCCAACAAAGACAATACATAAAATACAATTGTGAAGGTATAAAACAACATTGCTCTGAAGCCGATTTCAGCTTCGTTTCTTCGGAAACTGACTTGAATAGGGCTACAGACATGTTTATCGATACAATCGCGAAAATCATATCTAGTAATACTTTATGCCTAAAAACACCTAGGGCAAAAATTAGAATTAAGCCTTGGATGACTACTGGATTAGTGCGTTGCATTAGAAACAGGGACATAATGTACAAAAGAATGAAAAAGGAAGCACAAAATGTAATTCTAAAAACAACAGACACAAGATACCGTAATTTTTGTAACAATTTAATTAGAAAGGTAAAAAGACAATATGATAGGGATTTGTTAAAAAAATCTAAGGGTAACACTAAAAAACTATGGGCTTCAATAAAAACTATTACTAACCTAGAGAAAAAAACTACCATTCCATACGATTTGCTTAAGATTAAAAATGACAAAGAATCCTCCATTGATTACGTAAATGAGTTTTTCGGCACTATAGGTCAAAGCCTTGCAAACAGCGTTCCGTTAAATATCCCGCCTCTACAACAATCTAATCATTGTACTGGGTGGCCCATAAGTCCTTTGAAATTTAAATTTCGAATAAAATTCAAACGGTGCGCAAGAATGGCGCGCGGGGTACGGGGGAAGCACCAACGGTCTTTCGGAATTCAGTCGCCATGGAGCGTTTCACTGGTGCGGACCGTGCTTTTTGTGTGCGCGAGTTTTATCGCAACAATAATTCTGCTACCGTTGCGCGGCGTAAATTTCGAGAACATCACAATTTACGCAACTTTAACGACACTCCAAGTATTCAAACGATTAAGAACTGGGTTACTAAGTTCGAGGAGAGTGGTTCTACGTTGGATAAAAAACGGTCAGGTCGACCAAGGACATCACGCACAGAAGAAAACATCGACGTAGTGAAACAGTCAATTCGTGAAAATCCTACCCAGTCTACTCGTAAGCGTTCCAGTGCATTAAACTTATCCAGAACTTCATTACAGCGGATTTTAAAGAAAGATTTACTTCTTCACCCTTACAAGATTCAATTAGTACAGGAATTAAAAGATACTGACCCTATGCACAGACTAAATTTTGCAAATGAAATGTTCGACCGCTTTACATCGTTTAATAACGTGTTATTCTCTGATGAGGCTCACTTCCACATCAACGGCCATGTCAACAAGCGGAATTGTCGCTACTGGAGTTGCGAAAATCCAAATCGCAAACATGAAAGGCCCTTACATAGCCCTAAAGTGACAGTTTGGGCGGCTATGTCAGCGCATGGCATCATAGGCCCTTACTTTTTTGAGGACAGCAGAGGTCGCGCGGTTACTGTTAATTCGCAGCGCTATGTGGCAATGATCGAAAACTTTTTTGCACCAGAGTTGCAGAATTTTCCAGGCTTCAATACGCGGACCTGGTTTCAACAGGATGGAGCAACTGCCCATACCTCTAATACCGCTATGCCCGTCGTTCGTCAACTTTTCCCTAGTAAAGTTATCTCTCGAAGAGGAAATATTGCCTGGCCACCACGTAGTCCGGATCTGACCCCAATGGACTTTTTCTTATGGGGTTATCTTAAGAGTAAAGTGTATGAAACCAACCCGCGGTCAATCGATGTCTTGAAAGAAAATATTCGACGAGAAATGGCAAGCATTACAGAAGTTACTTGCCGCGCAGTGATGGACAATTTTAGACGTCGCTTACAGGAGTGCCGCGATCGTAACAGATTACAATTAGACGATGTAATTTTCAAAAAATAATTCCCATTTTATTAAGATTACTTGAAAATAAAAACCTTTTTCATATTGTAATTAGTTTTTTTTAATGATTTTTTTTTCATTTCAAGGGACTTATGGGCCACCTTGTATTAATTATTTACCACTAAATTCATTTGTAATGTCGAAGATAACCTTAGAAGAAACTGAATCTGTTTTACTTACCCTAAAATCAGATTGTGGCCCAGGTTGGGACATGATCACACCAAATATTTTAAAGGACAACATTTCTACACTGTCACCCGCCCTCACAAAACTCATGAACCGTTGCTTTGACGCCGGAATCTTCCCAAACGCCCTTAAAAAATCTATACTAAATCCAATTTACAAAACCGGAAACAAAGATAATGTTGATAACTACCGCCCTATTTCTATCTTGACGTCTATATCTAAAGTTTTTGAAAGGATGATTAACACTAGACTCTCTAAATACTTAGAAAACTATGACCTTTTGGCAATTAACCAATTTGGATTTCGACCTGGAAAATCAACCGACGATGCGGCCCATGATTTAATTGATTTCTTGGTACGAAACTTAGCAATAAAAAATGTCTAACGATTTTCCTAGACCTTAAAAAGGCGTTTGATTCCGTTGCGGTTCCTATATTATTGAACAAACTAGAGACTGGGTATTCGGGGAAAACAGCTTGAACTTTTTCAAGACTACATGTCTAATAGAACGCAGCGGGTTAAAATAGGAGAACATCTAAGTAAGGAAGTAAACATTCAGTTTGGCATTCCCCAAGGCAGTATTACTGGGCCGACACTCTTTTTGTGCTTTATCAATGAACTTTGTCAACTTAACATAAAAAATTGCAAAATAACAGCCTATGCTGATGATACAGCATTGACTTTTACCGGCGAGTCTTGGGAGGGGGTTTTTAATAGTGCCCAACAAGGTTTTAACACTGTTTTGCATTGGCTAGCTTTACATTCTTTGAACTTAAATGCAAATAAGACAAAATATATAGCATTTACTATAAGAAACCCACAACCAGTGGAACTACAAAATTTAATTTTATATGCCCATAGGTGTACTTTTCCGCCAGCACAAAACTGTAACTGCCCTGCCATTGAAAGAACAAATAGAATAAAATATTTAGGAGTGATAATCGATAACAATCTCTCGTTTGCAGAACACATACATCAAATAGCTCAAATCATTAGGAAACTTACGTTTGTATTTAAACAGCTAAGACATGTCGCGGACGGCCGCACTACAAAAAGTGTATACTTTGCATTGGTTCAGTCAGTACTGTCTTACTGCCTCACTTCTTGGGGTGGAGCTGCCAAAACAAAGTTAATAGAGTTGGAAAGAGCTCAACGGCTCATCTTGAAAGTAAGTTTATTCAAACCTCGACTCTTCCCAACTACATTGTTGTACCAAGAGGCGGAAGAACTGACAGTGAGACAGTTGTTTGTGCTTTCAATCATTCTACGACAGCACTCACTCTTGACCTACTCTCCAGACTCAAGAACCACAAGGAGACATTACAACGTTTGTCCAACTGAGTGCTTCCGGACTTCTTTCGCGAAAAGGTTCTTTTGCTACCGTGCTTGCAGATTATATAATTACGCAAATAAGACTCTGGATATTTTCCGTAACTCTAAATTTGAATGTAAAAAGAAAGTTACTTCCTGGCTTCTTAGTCTCAATTATTTGGATACGGAAAACCTTATTAAATGAACTTTACAAATCTTAATTATTAAAACACTCTCTCTCTCTCTCACACACACACACTCGTACACAAACACCCACACGCACACGCACACACACACACACGCACACGCGCACACACACACACACACACACACACATATTTATTAGCATTAAGTTTTAGTTTTTGCATTGTGTTAAATATTTTCCCCACTTAACTCATTTTTTGGTATGTCTAAATTATCATAATTAAACTGAATTATGTCTCAATATCAGAGCGGAGGCCTGGAGCTCTGAGACACAGGCAAACTCTTGCCTACTTCAGACTCCAGTCTCCCACAATAATAGATAAGACCGTTTAATCAATGTATTCACAATCCGCCCGGATTGTGGAAGATGCGGGTTCGAGTCCCGCCTGAGGCAAGTCGATTTTTTTTCAGTGCATTTTTCTAGTATTAATATTTACGCGTTTGTAAACGCAAAAATAAAATTATTCCGTATTGTTATTAGTTTGGTAATTGTGGTGAGAAAAAATAAATATATTATTATTATATTAAAAAATATTATATTATTATATTATATTTGGAGAATCGTCCATTTCATGTGGCGGTATTTAAATGCCTTTATTTGATATCTGGCGAAGGGTTTCACCACACAGCTTTGAAATTAGCAAAATTGCTTCTAAATTTAGATTCGCTGCCTGCTGTTGCTTAAGTTCGGTTTGTAGTGTTGAGGCTAGCTGAAGGCGAAACTACGAAAATGCCTAACTTGGTTGTCCGGTTCCCAGAGCATCGATTCCGATTTGTGATTGAAGAGAGCACCATCGCCTATATAGACCAAAAACTTGGGGTGCGACTTGACAAGCTTCTCCTCAAGGGGGATATAGACCAGTGGGAGGAGGAAATTAATAACATGTTAGATGACCGAGAAAAGTTTGACGTCAATTTATTAGTAGAATTTGTCCTATACCATACGATCCTGTCAGTACTGGAAATAATTGCTCGCCCGGAACAAACAAATGAGGAAAATCGTACATACAACACCAACAATGCCAATAATATCATCCGTAAAAAGAAACCTACCAAAAGACAATTCGGCACGGAGCTGGACGCAAACACCCTGCAGAAGAGGCGCAAGCGCGCACCCCAGCGACCATCTCAGCGCGCTCTCATCTATTAGATATCAAAAATTCTGAACACTCTTTTGCACCGTGCAGTGACGGTGTTTAAGAATACAGTTTGTCACTGCCCCCTCTCTTTCCCCTGGGTGTCGTAGGAGGCGACTAAGGGAATAACTCCTCAAAAATAGAATACAAAAAATACAAAACGATGGTTTAAGTATGTCAATAATTTTATGACCACCTAGTACCCATAAAATTATTAACTTTTAATTATTATTTTTTACCAAACAACGCACAAAAAACAAAATACCAACCAAAAAATAACTCGAGCGACAATGTCAAAAAAATTTTTTGATTTTTCCCGTTCATAACTTTTTAGATAGCAGGCACCTAAAAATTATCAACGTTTTATGATCCCTTCCCTTTATTTTTTTAACCGAAAAACACCAGACAAATACAAAACGATGGTTTAAATATGTTAATGATTTTATGACCATCTAGTACCCATAAAATCATTAACTTTAAAATTTTTTTAAAAAAAACAACGCACCAAAGTCAAACCAAATATAACTCGAGCCATAAGGTCAAAAAATTGTTTAGAAAATATTCCTATTACTTGTTACCTTTTATGTATTCTTGCATATATTATTGTCAATATCATTAGAGTCCGAGCAGCAGAGGCGATCGGTATTTGGACTTAGTTTCCTACTACACACTCGGCAGAGGAAATTTGAGAAAAGCCATTATTTCTTTGAAGTTGTTATAAGGAATTACGCGAGAATTACGGCTTCAAAGTGGAACGAGCCGTCCATCGTTAATTGGCTGATGAGGAATGTTCACACAGTTGTAGCGAAATTCGACAACAATCCGGCGTACAAGGTTAGCGCTTTCCAAAAGGAACGGCGACGTTATCGTAAACGCCATTGGCCGGTCCATATTTAAAAAAGATAGTGAGGGAAGCCTGTTTAATCGACGATGAGGGCCACATTCCCGATCGATGGGACTTAACTCCATATTATAACTAAGATTTGGAATTTATGATAGTATAGTATAGCTATCATTTTCAAAGGACATGTTAAGGCGTGCGAATGTAATTGACGACAAAGGCTGAATTCAGGAGATCGCTGGGACTTAAGTGCACATGAACATTCGATAATAATTTTAAATTCGGCAAAACTTTGCTTATTTTTGGTGCACTTTCTCGGGAGCGACAGGTCTCACATCGCTCTGCATACGCTCTGCCTGCATGTACCGCAACCCCGCATCTGCCTTGTCATTAGCAAATTTCATTCTACGTGCTCATGAATACAGAGCAGCGAATGTTCTGTATGAGAAAATAATTGTATATCTGCAAAGTGCGTTCCACAATGCTTTTAATTTAGCGGATCAATCAACAAAGCTACCTTACTGTTATTTGGAGAAACGTCCATTTCATGTGGCGGTATTTAAATACCTTCATTTGATATCTGGCGAAGGGTTTCACCGCACAGCTTTGGAATTAGCAAAATTCTAAATTTAGATGCAACGGATCCACTAGCAAGTACATTCATTATCGACAGTTTGGCATTCAAAGCGAGGGAATATCGTTGGCTGATTGAATTTATAGGGGATTGGATGAAGAACAATCGTTCCGTATACTTGTTCATCTTTTCTTTAAAATGTCCTATGCCTTCGCGCATTTCCTGATTGCAAAGAAGTCTAGAGTGGCGCACTTCGGCCCGGCCGGCGGACGCTTTGTTGCAAGAGGTGATGATCTAATATCCGTGGGTTATCGTAGAGCTCTTGAAAACATTGTCAATATCATTAGAGTCCGAGCAGCAGAGGCGATCGGTATTTGAACTTAGTTTCCTACTACACACTCGGCAGAGGAAATTTGAGAAAAGCGATTATTTCTTTGAAGCTGTCAAACATGCACGTCGCTCTGGTCGCCCTATTACAGATAAAATGGATGCCATTTTTGAAAAAGTGGAGCAAGATCGGCATGTCAGTAGTTACGACGTAGCTGAAGAACTGGGAATTGACCACAAAACAGTTTTGACGCATTTGAAAAAAACTGGATACACAAAAAAGCTCGACATTTGGGTACCTCAAGAGCTCACTGAAAGAAACCTAATGAACCGTGTACTCATTTGTGATTCTTTATTACGACGTAATGAAACCGAACCATTTTTGAAGAAGCTGATAACTGGTGATGAAAAGTGGATCACGTACGACAAGAACGGTCGTGGTCAAAGGCCGGTCAGGCTTCACAGACTGTGGCGAAACCCGGGTTAACTCGCAACAAGGTGATGCTGTGTGTGTGGTGGGATTGGAAGGGCATTATTCATTATGAGCTGTTACCACCAGGCAGGACCATCGATTCTGAACTCTACTGCGAACAACTGATGAGATTAAAGCAAGAAGTTGAGAGAAAGCGGCCGGAATTAATCAACAGAAGGGGTGTGGTTTTTCATCATGATAACGCTAGACCTCACACATCTTTAGCCACTCAGCAAAAATTAAAAGAGTTTGGCTGGGAGGTGTTAATGCATCCGCCGTATAGTCCTGACCTTGCACCTTCAGATTTCCACCTGTTTCGGTCTCTTCAGAATTCTTTAGGCAGTGTCAGGTTAACATCACGAGAGGACTGCCAAAACCACTTGTCGCGGTATTTTGACCAGAAGTCCCAAAATTTCTATAGCAATGGGATCATGTCCCTACCTACAAGATGGCAAAAAGTTATCGAACAAAATGGTACCTACATACTTTAGTTAAATGTAAATTAACTATATTAGAAAATGTTTTGAATTTTCTTAAAAAATGCGAAGAAACTTTTTCCCCAACCTATTATGTATGTATGTATGTTCGGGTCAAATCTTGCAACTGAATTTTAAAGCAGTTATCCTCAACCGATTGTGGTGAAATTTTGTATACACGTTTGGTCTGCATGACAATGCATGCTTAGCTAAGTGACGTCATTCTAAATCTAATAGATATAAATAAATGAAAGGGTTTTCTAAGAAGAATACGAAAAATAAAATGATTTTCATTTTAATCAAAAACGGCGAACCACCCAAGATGGCTTTGTTATGGGTGGATTTTTTATTAAAAATCAACGTAAGTATATTGGGAGACGGTTTAGACCGTGACATCTGGCTTAGCGATCTGACCGCCACACTGAAACTTACAAAAAGGAATATTATTTTATTTTACTGGTATTTGTTATGTTTGAACTAAAACTAATAAATAAACGTAACTCAAAAATATATCATCCCAAAATCCTTGGCAATATGTCTTTTAAGTTAACTCGTAAAACCATTAAAATATCACGGGATCGCAAGGATATACGTGGATGTATTATTGTGGATAACGAAATTTAGTGTAAATTCCCTTGATACAAAACGCGACAAAAGTTTGATTTGAATATTAAATCACTGATATTTGCTTTATTTGTTGCACTTATAAAACACAAATATATACTATCCCGAAATCCATGACAATTCGTCATTAAAATTAACTCTTAAAATCGCTAAAATATCACAGGATTGCATGGATATACGTGGATGTATTGTGAAGTAGTTTGACGTGATAACGTCTTATTCGACGAAAGCCGACTGCACGCACAAAAAAACATGATTGTTTGTCACGTTCCGCCTGGGCAGAGTATGCAATCGAGAGCGTGGAATAGGCGATAGAGAAGCACGATCGGTATTTACGTTAACACGTAAAATTATCGTCCGTAAACAAACATTACAGACAACCATCTTTTTCAAAAATATACATCATATCAAAGCGTTTCGTAATATCTGTTTATGATTAAATCTTTAGAACACTAAAATATCTACAGATCACGTAGATATCCGTGGATGTAGGTACGTGAAATCACAAACGTCATTTAATAATAAAGGGTAACGGTTTTGTTTTAAGCAAGTGGTTATTTTAAAAATACATATCATGTCACTTTTTTTGTAATATATCTTTAAGAATAGAGCAACAAGTCAATAAAATATCTTGGGATCACCCCGATATCCATGGATGTAATATGGAATCAAAAAAATCACATTAGTTACCATAGCCATTTCACCAATAAAAAAAAGTATCGGAAGAATATATAAAAAAAAAATATGGTTAGTTCAAAAATATATATCGTCTCGCAACCTTTTGTGATATATTTGTAAGCCTATAGCGATAGGCAACTGAAATATCTTAGGATCATGAAGATACTTATGGATTTATTACATTGGGCAACACAGCATTAAGCAGGTGCAATTCTCCTTCCAGCAAAAACGACCCAATGTGACATAAATTATAAAGTTTATTTTTTATCCGTCTCCGCCGCGTGGCTTCACCATATCACTTGTATACAAACTTCACCCAAAAAATATTAGCCCTACCCACAGATAATATAATACTATACTACCCTAAATAACTTCTAAATAAAATACATTCATTCATACTGACGGGCCCTCTGGCGCGGGGCTAATGGCACTATTTTCTGCGTCAAAGGTCGTGGGTTCGAGTACCACTCAAGACAAATACTTTGTGTAATGAATACCTGTGTTTTTCTTGTGTCTGGGTTTTATAGTATCTTTATATGTATACATTTGTAACTATCCGGTGTTTCTGATATCCGAGACACAAGTGCTTTAGCTACTTATCTCGGAATCAGATCAATAATAATATTTACACGCTCACATCAATTATCTAGCCCAAAGTATGTATCATTAAGAACTTGTGTTATAGATACTGCATAACGGACATTTTTAATATACATAATAATTATAGATATTTTTATAAATAAACTGAAATAAATGTATAAACATTCATGACTCGTCGACAAATATTCGTGTTTGTGGTACCGGCAAACATTTGCCGAAGAATTTGAACCCGGACTGCTTAATGTGTAGGCAGCTATACTGACCACTCCACCAAGACGGCATCTTCAATGTGTGTCAATGTGTGTGACGCTGTATGATATTTATTTATTCTTATTTTATTCAGAGTTCCCTACCTATAGGGAACTGAATAAAATAGGGTGCCAACGGGACCCGATTAATATGCCTCCGCTATGTGTCTGTCTCTCTGTCATATGGCTATATCTCTTACCATAATAGGTAGGCACTTGAAATATTCACAAAATACCTTTATGCTTTTGTGGCCGCTATAACAACACCACCGTCACCCATCTCTCATTGATCAATAACTATTGTGCTGTAATACGTGACAAGAAACACGGACAGTAGATAGGTATCTATAAAAATATCTTTAAAACACATTAAATATGTACTAACCAATACAAAAAAAAAAAACAACATAAAGGATCAAGATTATTTCGCAGACTATAGTTCTACTCACGCTGCCAAGTACGCGCACACAAGCGTACAGCGCGTTAAAAACCTAAAGTCAAGCGCTTACGATCGGTGAAAGGGCTCTTAAGCCCTGGAGACATTGTAAAATGGCGGGTGAAGGTGGTCAAGGTTCTTTGAGAAGGAAGAACAAAGAGCTTCTGTAGCAATCTGTAGCCCTTTGGACACCGTTGAAGCAGTGCAGTGCAACTAGTTTTTCATCACTGGTGTAACGCCATCTCTTGATATGTTTGTTAATTGCCTTTAATTGTATAGACAAGAACGTCTCTGTGTGACGTGGGAATCTATCAATCATAGATTTGAATGATTGTTCTTCATTCAAGTGCTCAGCTTTCTGCAGCCTATCTTGAAATTGACTCGCAAGTCTTTTCTTAGAATGGATAATCCCAAGGCACATGCAATACATTTTCTTGCAATGTGGTGTCAGTTTCTGCACTCACTTCAAAATCCTATTCCTTCTCATAGTCAACATAGTTTCTGCAAAACAAATTTAAAGGATACTTAATAATAGCTTTAACTTTCCATTTTAAAGCGAAAATTTAACAAAAAAGATTTATACTTTGACAAACTGGATGAGATGATTGCGTAGAAGCTCCTATTGCGGAGGGTGTGCCCGATGAGGAAGGAGCTGGTGGCAGCAGTCGCTAGATGAGACCGCTGTGTATAAGCTCCTATTGGGGAGAGTATGCCCTAAAATGACATTGTGGCAGCAGTTGTTCCTACTACTTCTGAAAATTTACAACAATTTTTTAGTAATAATAATCATATAAATTGGTGGTTTGACCAGAGATAAAAGTATAAGAGTTACTTTAAGTATTTTGAACAATTATACAATACAATTACAACATGATACAATAATAAGTTTATTTAAAAAAAGAATAAGAAGAAAAGAGAAGAATGAAGAGTTCCTAATCATTAACAATAAGAAAGTTCGTGCACTGAAAAAAGAACAAAGTTAATTATGCAAAATATTTCATACTATTTTTTATTTTCATAAAAATCATTAATTATACAGAAATACAATCATAATCGGTGTCATGCAAACCCTCTTTGGGGTAAAAATTTCGAAATAAGTCGCCTTTATTAGGGGAAGAGGAGGGTGGGGGGGAAGAGGAGGGTGGGGGGGAAGGAAGGGAAGGGGGTGGGAGTATAGTAAATTTACGGGAGGCCCCCCGTAAATTTCGAATGCCGGAAATGCTTAGTTTTTTTATAAAAAAAATCCAACCTCAAAATGTATGAAAAAAAATAACCCTAACCAACCCATCACCCAGCCATGTAGGTGCATAAAACACTAGACACGCCCAAAAACTTCACTCCGCCTGGTCATAAAAAAAAAAAACCCTAACCTACCCATCACCCAGCGATGTAGGTGCATAAAACACTAGACACGAAAACTCGAAACAAGCAACGCAACGGAATGGCGCAATTTGACGCTGTCAAAAATGTCAAAACTACCACCGCGGTCCAAATTGCACATATGTGCGCTATCGGCACCGATAACGCGCACACGGAGTGAATCAAATTGAACGTATTTGCACCAACGAAAATATGTGACGTCATTAAGCAGTGCTAACGGTGCACACGAAAAAGAGGCAGTGCAGTGTGTGCGCAAAGGTCAAACTCGAATTTGACGTTTAACCTTTAAGTACTGATGTGGGTGTCTCATAGACGGCGAGTTCACAAATATAAGCCGCATTTCAAAGCCTTTAAAGATACACTCGCGCCCTTTCCTGTAGCTTCGGGATTAAACCCATCGATCATTCAGACGAGCGCTCGCTGGCGGCGCGATAACACGTTTGGCTGTGGAGCTGTCTCGGAGCGAAACGGACCCATTGGCTGCAATTTCAGAAAATTTTCAACTGTTTATTGCCAATTGCAAAAAGGCATATACTCCCGGAGCTTATTTATGTGTAGATGAAATGTTAGTTCCATTTAGAGGCAGATGCAAATTTATTATTTATATGCCGAAGAAGCCGGCCAAGTATGGTCTGAAGATTTTAGTAGTATGTGATGCAGAATCTTTTTATGTGTATAATGCATACATTTACCATGGAAAAGACTCCGATGGGCTGGGACTAACCGAAACTGAGAGAAAGCTCGCCATACCAACTCAGTCTGTATTACGATTGTGTAAGGATTTTGAAAAAACCAATCGTAATATTACAGCCGACAATTGGTTTAGCTCTATAGAATTGATGGAGCAGTTGAAAGATAGAGGTCTGACGTATCTTGGAACCTTGAAAAAAAATAAAAGGCACATTCCACCAGAATTTCAAGCATCTAAAACTCGCCAGCCTGAATCATCTTTACACGGTTTTACTAAAGACTTCACTATTGTTTCATATGTCCCTAAAAAGCAAAATCAGTAATATTGATTTCTTCAATGCACCACACAAAGCAATTGGATCCACTATCGAAAAAGCCGGAAATCATAATAGATTATAATAAAACAAAAGGGCGTGTTGATGAAATCGATAAAAAGTGTTCCAATTGACGTTGGCCTCTCGCGATTTTTTTTATAGTCTTGCATATGAGTGGAGTCAACGCCTATGCTCTGTACAAGACCTGCACTGCTGTTCCTGATATTCCTAGAGCACAATTTCTTCAGAATCTTGCTTATAGTTTAGTTTTGCCGCACTTGAAATGCCGCGTATACAATAGGGTGTCCCGTCAATGTATGAGAAAATACTTTTCTCAAGCTACGCTAACGCAAGAGGCATCAAAATTTGCGTAATTTCACACACTTTATGCAGAAAGTAATAAAAAATTAATTATGTGTCATCTTTAGGGTTCTACCACACTTTGAAGTCTTGTAAATTTTACGTTTTTACAGACTTAAACCATTGTGCCTAAAATAATACAAAATCAAGTTTTATTGTTGAAATTAATGAAACTAAGCACAGGAAATAAAAACATATAAAATATAGCTTTTAATCAATTACAAATTAATTAAATTTTAAACTTATTTTGTATTAAAAATTCGATATTTCTGCTGATGATTGCCACCTATTTCTCTCTAAAAGAAGCTTCAGTTTGTATGGGCTCTGTTACTACTTTATCATCAGTTTAACCTTATGGTCCCCGCTCGGTCAATACCTCGGATACCTCGGTAGATATCCACATATTAATCTGTAGATGATTAATAATATCCAGAACAATTGATTTTAATTGTCAATTGATTTTAATTGATATCTACCGAGCGGGTTGACCAAAAGGTTAAGATCTACTTTCCCTATACTTTTCCTAAATTATATGTAACAAGGAAAGTCACCAAATTCCAATGTCTTATCTTTCATATGGTTTGAAGGTCCTTATTGGAATTGTATTGATGAACTATAAACTGACAATCGTGCCACAATAATCTTAGTATTATTTCTAACAGAAAAGTTATTTTTATTGGTGTTGATTAATATAAGTGGTTTGTTTATCTTTCCTTGGTTAACACTACTTTTCACTTTAATAACTTAATCGTTTCAATTCCAGCTCCCTAGTGTAAAACTTATTAGCAATAAGTTTTTACTAGTGCACAAAAAAATTATTTCGTTCGTAAACAGAATTAACAGTGTTGTGTTGATGTGGATTCTATTGTCTCGGATTAAGACTATATAATTAGTTGAAAAATATATCTGACTCCGTCAGACTCTTCTTACAAGTCCCATTTTCCTTAAGGAAAGAACCAACTTTTCGGTAAGTTATTCAAATTACCAGTCACCGTACACCGTGAATCTGTTTTCGTAACCAGCTAACTCTTTTCTAATATTTCTGGAATATTCTCTAGTATAGTTGCACTTCGGGCAGCCATATTAGGTCAATAATAAATAACGAAAGGTTAACTCATTGGAATGAAGCATATCAATCCACCAATAGATTGTAACAGTCTTTCCAAATACCCTTTAACTCATTGGAATGAAGGAAACCAATCCATTAATAGATTGTAACAGTATTTCCAAATACCCTTTACTAAATCCTTTATTATCTATTATATTATGTCAATTAAAGAAACTGGTATTAGTTGCAGTTCCATCACATCTGTAGAGTACCTACGTAATTTTATTTCCAACCCAACCCTAAGTCCTAAAAATTGTAAGAATATCCTTTACAGTGCCATAATTCCTTGACGTTTCTATATCGCAAGTAAATTGATCCAGCTTATATTGCAATTGATATTATTATCTTAAATTAATAATAAATCGCAACACCCCAAAGAAATTTTAGAAGGGAATTTTAAATAATAAATAATTCGTCCAACAACTTAAAAGCCTTTTATAACAGTACCTTCTTGAAGCATCTGGCCGGACTTTAGAGACAACTTTGTGGATCATGTTTTTATCAACAATCAGAGTTAAATATTTGGTAGAAACTCTCAGCCCTCGCCAACTATTTAGGTTCTACTTGGGTTTCTTGTCTAAAACCAAACAAAGCAGCAGTGGCAGATCATAATGATACTCCGCAAATAAGTATCGCAGATCTTAGCAAGTGACAGCATTGGCAATGTATTCCAGATGGCGGTTGAAGTCTATAGTGTTTCTGTAGAGAGCGTGTTTTTCAGGAATTCATTTATAATCAAAATCAGATACGTTTTGAGGAAATATTCACGCACCGAAACTTCATAACAATTTGATTAGACAGAATCCATTTTTAGAGTAGAACATGACGCTTTTGATACAATTATTGACTTTTCCAGGTTAGAACTTGATGTTATTTTCAGGTTGAATAAACACGAAGTCGATGGTGTTTCTGCATGCTAATCAAAATATCACTTAAGTAAAACCAGAATACACCAAAAAATTCCATTTTTTAAAATATTTTAGGTCAGTAGGCGAAATGAGGAATAGCGATAAAAATGACAAATTTTCAAAACTTTGAAGCCTGGTAGAGCCCTAAAGATATAGTTTTATTTTAATTTAAATATTATTTCGGTAATCTACAGTCAATTACGCAAATTTTGAGGGGTCTTGTGTTATGAAAAGCCAAAAAAAAATTTCTCGGGACACCCTAGTATACAATAATAGATTGCCGAGAGAATTGCGACTGACAATTGCACGCGTACTAGGTCCAAATAAGCCTCCGGAACCTGAAACAATACCCCCTGAAAGTACAGAAGCAACGAGAAAAACGTGTCAAATATGCCCATCAAGACTTAAAAGGCGTACTAAGTACAATTGCATCGAATGCCGCAAGCCTATTTGTCTTGGATGTACAAAAACGATATGCGTGGACTGCGCAGACAACAAGTAATTTGTCCCAAAATATTAATGTGATTTGAGAAGTAATTGTTACCTAAGCAAAACTTTGATGTAGACTGATATTATAAATGTAAGAAATTTGTCAAATAACGTCCAAATAATTATATTGTAGCTAAGATTATAACATATATATTTTTAGCCAAGCGAAATATAGGTTATATGATTTGAACCAAATAAATACTGATTTGATTAGAATATGTTGTTTTTTTTTTCACTTCCTTAATAGAATAATAATGACAGATCATAATACAAGTAAATATTGTGCAAATCAGTAAATAAAAATTATCCATTTCGATTATTTACTAAGCCGTCTGACATAAGTCACGTCATCATTTATGATATGACGAAACCACGTCAGAACTTAAAGGTTAAGTATGTGAATTAATAGAGTAAACATTTGAGTTTTGAATTAATAAAGACTTACTTTATTAGCTAAAATAATTTTATTTTACCCTATTAATAATCCTAGAGTGCTATTTTAGTGTTTAAATGGTTTTTACATAACCTCTTCTTAGACATTTGACATTTACACACAAAGCGTGGATCAAATTGATTGCACGCAAATAGTGCACATAGCACCGTATTCAATTCGGTCCAAGGCGTTTGCACTGTTGGTAACGTTCGTAGTGTTTGCGTATTTTGGACCGCAGGGTACTATGAAAATGGTGGATTGGCGTTTCGTTTCACGCGTTTTTGTACTTCGAAAGTTTTAAAATCTTCTCATAAGCTAAAAAAGTATAGAAATTACGTTTTGTTTCACGCAATCACAATACACTAAATACGAATTTTAAAAATTAATTAAAAATATAGGCAACTCCGGCAGCCGAAATTGTTTTAGGGTGCTTCTTTGAGCCCCCTACACATTCAGTTTCCTCAGATTCAGGCGACTTATTTCGAAGTCCAACCCCTCTTTAGTTTTACTGTGCACAGCATCAATATCATTACTATATCTTTCCCACCTGTCCGACGCGACATGCCAGCAAATCAGTGCATATTCAAGTAGGCACCACAAGACTCAGTAGGATTTCAAAACTACTAAAAACATTATGGAATAATTTTATTTTTGCGTTTACAAACGCGTAAATATAATATTAGAAAAATGCACTGAAAAAAATCGACTTGCCTCAGGCGGGACTCGAACCCGCACCTTCCACAATTCGGGTGGAAGGTGCGGGTTCGAGTCCCGCCTGAGGCAAGTCGATTTTTTTCAGTGCATTTTTCTACTAAAAACATTTCAGTTAAACTAATTTTTAATTGGAAAAATGTATTAAAATTATTATTTATTTCTTGTGCATCAATTTATTATGTTTATAAAATTGAAATTTAAAAAAATATGAGTAATTAATAAATATTAATAATAACAAGTCTAAAAAAAACGTACAGACATAGTTTCTTAGTGTTAAGAAATTCTAAAATATCAAAAAGATCAGATAACAATTAGGGGTAGGAAAATGTTGTCTCCATTTGTTTTATTTTATGAAGACGGTGCTCACACTTTACTCATAAGATACATCAACAATATCTATTGAAATAATGCAATATTAGTTGATTCTAAGCTGATGTTTTATATAATATTTTATATTTATTATCTTTAATGTAGTTGGAAATCACATTAGCTTGTACGATCGTTTAATCAACATCATCGGTAACTTAACCTAAAAATTTTATTTATGATTAATCAATTTCCAGAAGTTACCTTAGTCAAGTTCATAAATACAATTTTAATACTATTTTTATTACCTTTAAGGTGGTTGGAGTTCACTAGCTTGTACGTCCATTGCATCGTCGTCATCAGTAGCTTAAGCTAAAAATATTATTTATGATTAATTAATTTACAGAAGTTACCTTAGTTAAGTTCATAAATACAATTTTAACACTATTTTTATTACCTTTAAGGTGGTTGGAGTTCACATTAGCTTGTACGTCCATTGAATCATCATCAATAGCTTAACCTAAAAATATTATTTATTGATTAATTAATTTACAAAAGATACCTTAGTCAACGACGATAATAAAAAACGAACAAAACTGTGTCCTTGATTAACGATATGTTTTAACTAGATAACAGGTCATCACAATTTATTTTTACATAAATTTGGAGTTTCGACAATTACTTACGTAGCAATCAATCACTTGTTTTGTTTTTATTCATGCCTACGTAATGTGTTAGCAGAAACATATTATGTAGTAGGTACCTACTTACCTGATTTTTATTTCAAGTATTAGTAAACGGACAGTTTACTTTGGAACAATTTGCAAAATAATTAAAGTGACGCCTCAGACCAATGCAATGATTACAGATAACAATTTTGGTGGCTCGAATTCGAAATCTACGTCTCGACCGCTACCAACCATTCGAAGCAATTCGAGTGACGTCCCTTCGAAAAAAGTTGAACTCGAGAATTTCAGAATAGCTCAGCGTCATTAAAACTTGTATAAAGTTCGAATTCGAGATTTATCTTAAATTCAAGACTGTTTCGAAGGCATGAGAGTTGCTGTACTAATCACTCATTCAGCAAGAGATCGAAATAGACGTGTAACCATGCACACCAGACAACCGAATTTGAAATGTTTCTCATAGGTCCATTAGTTGACTTTAGTATAAGTGTCCAAAGGCATGATGACGGCCTGGCTCCTATATCTCCTCATCAATTTGTAGAACTATCTAAACGTTTTTCTTTCTTGTCGTCGCCTATCTTGTTGATCTTCTCCAAGAACGTGGTAGAAATGTCTGCAGCTCGTGGAAAGGTCATCTCGCAGCTACTTCTTGACCGACAGCTACTCAGCAACCATGAAACAATTTAAAATACATCAGGGAACATTCAAAGTCCTAGGTGTACACATTATTTTACAATATATAATTATTACGAAAATTAATTTAACATGGCAAATAAATGCAATTAGTATTATTAATCTATATTATATTATTTATATATTAAAGAAACGTTTTATTCTAACTGACGATGCCTTGTTTTATAAAATTTACGATTTTCCCATGTTACAATGAAAAAAAAGGTTGTCTGCATGTTGGAAATAAATTAATAATAATAATAATAAATCATTTATTTGCTGAATATGGTTACATAGGTAGCTGTTAACAATAAGTAGGTTCATTCCAACATATTCTGTCGTTATACGACGTGCAAAATTGTTTTTTATTACTGTTTTTAAATTAAATTAAACAACAAATAACTTTAAATCAATCAATAAATACAAATACAATATCTCATGTCAGAAAAAAAAAATTAAGAAATTATTTTTATATTAGCCAAGAAAAAAGCTGTCAAATTAATGTAAGTAGGTATTTTAAATTACACAATATACATACATTGTCATTTTATGAACAATGCCAATTATTTTACATTTATAATTTCTTTAGCTTTAATAATAATTTTGTCATTTGAATTTTTGTGAAAAATAATTTAATACATAAAAGATATAAAAATACAGTATTATGATAACATGTCAAAAAAAATTAAGAAATACAATTAATTATTTAAAAGTCATGAAATAAAGAATAAAAAAAAAAAAAACAAATTGTCATTTGTCATTTTATGCCAATCATTTTACATTTACAATTTATTCAAGCTATAATCATTTTGTCATTTATATATTCGTCAACAGTATAGTACATTTTAGATAATAAAAAACTATGTAATTTATTTCGAAATTTAGTTAAAGTCAAATCACGAATGTTCTTAGGTAGTTTGTTAAATATTTTTATTGCCATACAATAAGCACTTTTCGATTGCAATGCTAACCTTCTTTGCGGTATAAATAAATTATTTTTGTTTCTGCCTCTTCTACTATGGCAATCACTGTTTTCTTTGAAAATACATTCGTATTTCTTAACAAGTACTCCCATTTCAAATATATATAGACAAGGGAGAGGTAGTACATTTAACGTTTTAAATAAAGGTTTACAGCTATCTAAATATTTGGCACCACAAACAGACCTTACATACTTTTTTTGAGTTCTAAATACTCTTATTATGTCTGTTGAGTTTCCCCACAGTATCACACCATACCGCAGAACAGAAGAGACATAACCATGATATGCTGTAAGAGCAGATTCTTTTGATATTGTTTGTCTAATTCTATTTAAAACGTAGACAAATCTATCAAGTTTTTTTACTATAGTATCTACATGAGCTTTCCAATTACAAAATGTGTCTAAGGTAATGCCTAAGAATTTTGTTATGTTTACGTCGTCAATTTTTACCCCATTGTGATTAATATCAAAGCTTCCTTGTAGACTATTATAAGTTTTAAATTGTATGTACTTTGTTTTGCTTACGTTTATTTTTAAATTATTGATTTCTAACCATTTTATTATTTTATTAAGTGCTGTATTGGCAATATCTTCTACTTCATAATTATTTTTTCCTTTTACTATTATAGTAGTGTCATCGGCAAACATTATGCATTTTTGATCAGTGACGTCAGGTAAATCATTTATATATAATAAAAATAATAAGGGGCCTAGTACGCTGCCTTGCGGTACACCAGTTTTATTTACATAAAATTCGCTACTAAACTTTGTCATATTTTTACCTTCTGTTTTTGAAATTTCCACACATTGCTTTCTATCTTTAAGGTAACTTTCTAATAACGCAAGTGCAGTTCCCCGTATACCATATCTTTCTAACTTCCTAAGTAGCAAAGAATGTGACACAAAATCGAACGCTTTGCTTAATAAGATCTTAGTAAAATATGGAGAACAATTTGTTGAGGAACGCGCCTGCTTAAAGATTAATGAGTAAGAAAAGTTTAAGGAAAATATGTATTAAATGGTTATACAGGGTTACAGGAAAAGTCGACCTAGACCCGTTAAGAGAGTGTAGTACACATCATTTCTGAATGATTTCACTATGGAACCCCCCATCCTAAACTTAACCGTTTTGGAGATATTCGTGTTTTAATTTTTTTTATGAAAATGCCCAATTTTTCGGCTATTCAATTGAATATTTTGAATTTTTTTGATTCTAATGATTATTGTTTTGGTTTTTTTACATGGATAATGAGATGGTTAATGACCTCAATGACTAAAATTGCACGTAAGTTAAGTAAATAGGTCATTGTAGACGATCTAAACTTAAGAAAATAAGTACAAATTATAAAAAAATATTTTTCTTTTCTGGATATCTCAAAAAATTATCATGGCACTTGCTCTGCAGATGTGCTTAAAAACATCTACATTTTATCAGCTATCCAACGAGGTATAACAACCTAGGGTTGTATTTAAACTCATAGAAAAAAACATAGTTAAAAAGGTTCAGGTAGTAGGTCTAACCGTGAAACTTAGTTTCTAAGGCTACATGGGGCAGTCAGAATAAATAGCGCTTATTTAATCTAATTAATTTGACTTAAGTTCAGCATCATCATTTCAGCTTAAGTTCAGCATCATCAAAATTTTATAGTTCATGTTCTACGTGTCCACCTCTATTTCGCACACATTTTCTCATTCTTTCACGTAGTCCACTTTTCACTACACCAGTGGTTAATGTTCTTCTTATGTCGTTAGCAGCATTAATTATCCTTTCTTTGAGAACTTCCACTGACGATATGGGGTTGAGCTCACTGTAAACGAGGCTCTTCATGTGCCCCCATACATAAAAATCCATGGGGGTCAGGTCGGGAGATCTGGCTGGCCAGGGTAAAGGTCCACCTCGTCCAATCCATTTGTTAGGATAGTTAGTGTCCAACCATTCCCTAACGCTTCTTCTGAAATGAGCAGGGCAGCCATCATGTTGAAACCACATGTCCCGCAGTAATTGTAATGGGAGATCATCTAGTAGGTCACCTAAGTCACCTCTTAAGAAATTTTCATAAGTTTCACCATTGAGGTTGTCTGGAAGAAAGTAAGGCCCAATCAAATGGTTGGAAATGATGCCCATCCACACATTTACACTAAATCGTCGTTGTGACCCCTTTACTCTTTTCTTATTTGGATTGCCTCGTTCTTTAGGAGCCCAATGGTGTGCGTTATGGTAATTAGTAATCCCGTCCTTATCGAATTTGGATTCATCTGTCCATAATATTAATTTTAGGAAATTCGGGTCCTCGATATCTGCATTGAGCATGAATCTGCAGAAGTCCATGCGTCTCGCGGGATCTCCTTCTTCAATTACATGTACCGGCGTGTAGTGGTATGGATACAGGCCTGCCGTATGAACCGTAAACCACACTTTCCATTGAGTTAGGCCCAGTTCACGGGCAACAATATTGGTCGAAGTGGTTGGGTCTCTTCTGAACCGTTCTACGATTTCGTTGTCTTGTTCCTCGTCGTCATCAATGACACGTGGTCTTCCTAAGTCCGTACGTCGTCGCAAAACAGAGCCAGTTTCACGAAGTCGTCGGTAAACTCCGTCGAAAACGCTCACATCAGGTACTCGACGGTCGGGATAGCGTCGTATGTACTCAGTCCGAGCTAGTGCGGACACGCAATTGCAGTATCCGTAGCAGATAATCATATCCGCATATTCTTCGTTCGAGTATGTTGCCATTTTCAACAGTCCAGTATCACAAGCACAAATCAGAGTCCAGTAAACAAGCACAGTAGTCACAGTTAGAAAAATCAGTCCAGAAACAAAGCCAAGTCGTGTAGGAATCCGAAAGCACAATAATTCGCATCTACCATGGACGAATCGCATGAGCAGACTAAAATGGATGGCAAGCAAACATACGACCAAATACAAAACAGTGGGCATGTTGTATCCCCAAACTTGTTTTTGCACATTATTTTTCTCACTCTCACCTGCATAAATCGTAAGTTGTCTCGCTCACACGCACCGGATTAACTTGAAGGACAATAGCCGAGGGACCCGTTAGACCTACTACCTGAACCTTTTCAACTATGTTTTTTTCTATGAGTTTAAATACAACCCTAGGTTGTTATACCTCGTTGGATAGCTGATAAAATGTAGATGTTTTTAAGCACATGTGCAGAGCAAGTGCCATGATAATTTTTTGAGATATCCAGAAAAGAAAAATATTTTTTTATAATTTGTACTTATTTTCTTAAGTTTCGATCGTCTACAATGACCTATTTACTTAACTTACGTGCAATTTTAGTCATTGAGGTCATTAACCATCTCATTCTTCATGTAAAAAACCAAAAAAATAATCATTAGAATCAAAAAAATTCAAAATATTCAATTGAATAGCCGAAAAAATGGGCATTTTCATAAAAAAAATTAAAACACGAATATCTCGAAAACGGTTAAGTTTAGGATGGGGGGTTCCATAGTGAAATCATTCAGAAATGATGTGTACTACACGCCCTTAACGGATCTAGGTCGACTTTTCCTGTAACCCTGTATATACTTTTTAACAGAAGCGTCGGTGGCGTAGTGCGTAAGAGCGTCGTCTCCCACTGGGGAGGCACTGGTTCGATCCCCGACACGTACCAATGTGTTTTACAATTTCCAATTCATATGTACGTTTAATCGACGCTTTTACGGTGAAGGAAAACATCGTGAGGAAACGTGCACATACCTATGAAGAAATTCTTAGGTTGTGTTATCATTAAAAAGTTGTGATTTCTATAATAATATACGTATGTTTTCACTGTAAAAAATCGATAGTGGTCTCCCCTTGTCTTTCTCGTATACTGGAAACGACTCAAAGGTTGATAGAAACCTTATATTTTGATGTCATACATGCATGTTAAATTTTGATCACCCATCCGAGTACCGACCGCGCACTTGGTTGCTTAACTTTCGTGATCGACGGCTCAAAATTTGATAGAAACCTTATATTTTGATGTGTCCTCTATACTACATACTTATACGAGAAAGTAAAAATAATACTGTGTAAATTTATAATACAACTAGCTAGTCCCTGCTACGCGTTGTTGTGGTAATTTCATTCTACTATCCTAGAACATTGAATTTGCAGTAAAAAAAAATGAGGACTATTTATCAAGATAAAAACTATCCTATCTTTCAAGTTGGATCAAACTGCACACGGTGCACAAATTTGATTAAAATCGGTTAAGTAGTTTAGGAGTCCATCGCGAACAAACAACGTTACACGTAATTTATATATATTAAGATAACTTGAACAAATAATAATATTTACCCCCAGGTTCACCATTTAATAAGTGTCAAATTAAAAGCTCTTCAAACATGTCTGAAAAGTCAATCCTTGATCACAGACAAGGACCATTGGGTGTAAGCCAGTCTGTGTTACGGCCTCTACAACATCCTGTCAACAAGAATTTCGAAATGTTTACTTTCAGATTTTAATACAATTTACGTAATAAAAATTACTTTATTAATAATATAAAAATAAATACCCTGAAGAAGTTCTTCAATGTGGCAGCAGAGGTATCACCCTCACAATAATAGAATGCTATGATTTTTGAAACAACAATTCCCCGAAACCATAAAAACTAAGCTAAGATCACACAGCTTTTTCTCACTGCCTTGCCCAAAGTTGACAAAACCATCTTCTGCCTCTACAAATTTAAGGTGTGGTGATAGTGACATTTCGTCAAAGAAGACCCTCTTCTTCATGTCCCAAGTATAGCGGTGCGGTCAACTGAGCTAGTACGTTAATGTTAAGCCCTGGAGACATCGCAAATTCTTGGGTGCAGGTACTCAAAGTCGAGAAGGCAGAACGAAGAGCTTCTGTAGCAACCTGCACCCCTTTGGACATTGTTAAAGCATTGTCAGTGCATGAAGTAATTTTTCATCAATGGTGAACCACCGCCTCTTAACGTGTTTGTTGATTGCATTTAATTACATAAACAAGAACGTCTTTGTGTGATATGGTAGGCTTTCAATAATAAACTTGATTGATTGTTGTTCACTCAAGTGCTCGGCTTTTTGTAGACTGTCTTGGGATTGAATCGCAAGTCTTTCTAACAACGAGGTGTCAGATTCTGGACTGACTTCACAATTATACTCCTTCTTCCAGTTGACTCGTTTCTGAAAACAAATTTAAAGCATCTTAATAAACAAGAAGCATAAATAGACAGACTCAATAACTGCTTAAACTTTCCGTTATAAAGGTTAAAATAATAAACAAAACAGATTTATACCTTGAAAAATTGAATGAGACGGCTCTGTAGAACCTCCTATTGGGGAGAATGTGCCCAATGAGCTAGTGACAGCAGTTGCTAGATGAGACCGTTGTGTAGATGCTCGTATTTGGGAGAGTGTGCCCATTGAGGCAGCAGTTACTCCTATTTCTGAAAATTTATAACAATCTTGTTAGTAATAATCATTCCACACATTTTTGACACATTTTTGGCACGTTGACCAAGGTCAGCGCACGCGACGATACCGGCCGGCCGCGCCACCCCATCTACTACCTAAACTTTTCTGACACACCCCGACGATATAAGCTAGGTATGTTCTACCACACCTGCTAGATAGGTACCTATCATAATTCACAAGCATAACAGATGATCCCGTTTCTTAAATTTTACGACAGACTAAAGTAGGCTTCTAATGTAAAATAGCCCATGTAATCAAAGAAGGTAAGTAGCTAAGTATTAACATTTTAGTACCGAGTTAGAATAATCATTCTTATTAGGTACCTAGGTACGTAATGGCGACATTTCTTTCGCCTGGATAACCACTTAATTATGACCAAAATTAACGTAGGTAGGTACTGCATTACACAGTGTTGCCTAAGTGCTTATATATCATCATAATAGTCCACTCTTCCACAGACTTTTACTAGGTGGTAGACCCATATGTAGGGTCGTCTGGGTAGGTACAACCGCCTTTCTTATTTCTGCCGTGAAGCAGTTCGCTGTGTTTCGGATTGAAGGGAAAGGTAGCCAGTGTAATTACTGGGCATGGAGGGCATATCATCTTAGTCCCCAGGATGGCAAACGCACTTGCGGTGTTAAGTGATTTACACTTAATATTGCAAGTGTCTATAGGCGGCGGTGACCACTTAACATCAGGTGGGCCGCAAGCTTGTTTGCCATCTCGTAACATAAAAAATAGACTACTGAGGGGATATATCATTCAAATTCAAATTCAAATTCATTTATTTGCATAAACATGGGTGTAAGTAAATTACAGATGATTTGTGTTACAATATAACGTTCTCCACATTTTACCTAATAGGCGTGCAAAATTATGTACGTATCATAAATAAAATGTCAAAATCAAAAATGTCAATAAAAATACGAACAAAAAAAATCACAGATATAAAAATTAATAGAGATGTCAAACAGTTAACTTGTCATTAATGAATTCATTTACTGAGTAATATGCTTTTTCCAGTAAAAATCGTTTCAGTCTTGTTTTAAATAAATTTAGTGACTCAATACTTTTAAAACATTGAGGAAGCTTATTGTATAATTTTACAGACATACAAAAGACACTATTTCTAAATAAAGTCGTTCTACCTTCAACTGTTTTAAGCATATTTGAATGTCGTTTGCTATTTAATGTCTCATAATCTCTAATGTTGGCTTTAACAAATAAAATTGATTCGTAAATATATAGCGAAGGGAGCGTCAAAATATGAAGCTTTTGAAAATATGGTTTGCAACTGTCTGTTTGTTTTAACTTACATATAGATCGAATACACCTCTTTTGGGCTTTAAAGGCAGTTTCCCTGTCGGTAGAGTTTCCCCAAAATAAAACGCCATACCTAAGTGTGGATCCAACATAAGCATGGTATGCACTTAGAAGTGCATCCTGTCCGGTAACTTTGCTTAGCATATACAATGCATATGAAAAACGATTTAATTTTGTAGTTACATGTTCTATGTGTGCTTTAAAAGAGAGGCCTGCGTCCAAATGAATACCTAAAAATTTAACACATTGCAATTCATCAATTTTTTACCAAGATAATTAATATTAAGAATGTCAAATTTAGAGTTTTTATTTTTGAATGTCATTATATTAGTCTTATTTAAGTTCATTTTCAAATTATTGCAATCTTACCAATTTATAATATTTATTACACTTTTATTTATTTCGGTTTCGTGTTTATTATCAGCATTATCCGTAAAAATGGCAGTGCTGTCGTCAGCAAATAAAACCATGGGATTTTCTATAGCTTTTGGAAGATCATTAGATAGATAGATAGATTATTCTTTATTGTACACCAGTAAGTAATTAATTACAAAAAATTAAAAAAAGATAATGTACAAAGGGCGGTCTTATCGCTAAAAAGAGCGATCTCTTCCAGACAACCTTTGGATGGACAGGAAAGACTAAAACTAATGAGGGAAGTTGTCGGTGTACTTTATATGCATATTGGGTAATAAAGTTTATATAAATTACTACGTATTTTACAAACAATATATAAAAAAATAAAAATAAACAGGCTGATAAATACAAATATATGTATGTATATATACATATATATAAAAAATACTAATACATATACTAAATAAATAATATATAAATATATAATACATAATACCAATAAATTACATACAGTAAATATATATGCTACATAGCAAGATAGTGTTCTTTAACTTGGGCTATGAAAACATCCCGCGACTGAGCTTTCCTTAATGTAGATGGTAAAGCATTCCACAAAAGAGCTGCTTGAACAGTAAAAGATTTACTATAGAATCTGGTGGAATGCATCGGGATAGCAAGTCTTAGATTCTCCGATGATCTCAATGATCGAGAATGAGTATCATTCACGAAAGTAAACCGTTCCTTAAGATAGGGAGAGGTAGTAGGAGTAAAAAGGATGCTGTAAAGAAGGGAGAGGATATGAACATTCCGGCGAAGGCGAATTGGCAACCATTTGAGTTTACGGCGAAAAACTGACACATGATCATATTTGCGTAATCCATATATGAATCTAATACAAAAATTTTGAAGCCGCTCAAGTTTGTCAAGTTGCTCTTCAGTGACATCAAGATAGGAGGTATCAGCATAGTCGAGGATAGGCATGAGAAGGGATTGTGCTAGCGCAATTTTGGTCGCCGTAGGAAGAAAATATTGGAGTCTTTTTAAAGATTTGGCAGATGCAAACAGTCTTCCACTGATGTTCTGGAGTTGGGCAACCCATGACAAATTTTTATCGATAAGGAGACCCAAATTTTTTACATGATCACAGTAGTTTAAGGCCACTCCATCAAAAATCACCATAGGTACACGCGACCAGTCAATTTTGGCGTACATTCTACTACTGCCAACTATAATGACTTGTGTCTTACCAGGATTCACAGTCAGACCATAAGATTTTCCCCACTGGCTAATGTTCTCTAGATCGGTGTTTATTTTACTTATTGCGCCACTTAGCTGGTCAACAGGAGCTTGAGAATATATCTGTAAATCATCTGCGTAAAGGTGGTAGGTAGAAGTTAATTGATAAGTGATAGAATTTATGTATATAGTGAAAAGTAAAGGAGATAAAACGCCGCCCTGAGGTACTCCAGCGGAAATATTGCCCCAGGAAGAAAGTGAATCTTCAATACATATCCGCTGGCGGCGCACAGTGGTCCGGATTTACAAAAATGCGGCCCTAGAGATAAAAGTCATCAAATTGGCTTGAAAAAATTCCATATAACAGGAAATCAGATAAATAATAGAATTTACTATGACCATTTTTCATTATAAGTAATGGAACATAGTAAAAAAAAATCGGATCGAAAAAAATGTATGGAGTAAAACTGAAATATTTTTTTTTCTCAATGTGTACAAAAGTGTTCATGATAATATTACTTTTATATCAATGGGTGATGCTTATTCTTATATTCGACAACGAAATTACAAACAGGAACTTGCAGTCTTGGCGGTAATACCGATCTGAAGTTACAATATTATAATTATGATTATATTAGACAATAAAGGTTTTTGTTGCTTATTTTCTCATCCAGTATTATAGTTTATCAATTGGGATGATGACAGAATTCACGAAAAAGTCCTTAAGAGGACAGAAACTATATAGGAAACCAAAACTTAGAATTCTGTTTCTCGTACCATAATAAGCATTACTGAGGCTTTAGACAACATGCATTTCGACAATCGCTCTCGCTATCGCTAAGTAAAAAAATGTATGGGATTGACATAAGCAATCGAAAAGTGATCGATTGCTTATGTCAATCCCATACATTTTTTTACTTAGCGATAGCGAGAGCGATTGTCGAAATGCATGTTGTCTAAAGCCTCTGATGCATGCATGCACCTCAACAAAGCCCTTGATGAAAATGAAAATTAAGAAGAAGTTAACGAAGAAGATCAATGTTCAGCCGAACTATCAGGCCGCAGTGAGCTCGTAATTGCATCAACTTCCACCACGCGTGAAACGGGAACTTCTACTGAAATTCAAACAAGAAAACCATTTACAGACTTGGGGAATAAGCAGAAGAAAAGGCGGTCGGGTTAACAAACTATAAGAAGCTAAACAAAGATGCTATCCAGATTCCAGAGATATTGAAATATCAGAAGCCGGAGTTAAAGTTAACCTACAAGCACTTCTTAATTTGACTAGTCAAAGGATCCTGCAAGTTGTTGGTGATACCTCCAATATTTCCAGTGGAAGTTTGAAGCTTACTAGCAAGTGGGGATTCGATGGCTCTTCAGCACAGAGTAATTATAAGCAGCGAAGTGGATTTGATGACTCATCGGTGTTCAGACAAGTCTTGTTCCTTTGAAGCTCGAGTCAGACGATGTGATTTTATGAGAAAATCCGACGCCTTCTTCAACGTTTTACTGCAGACCCGTCAAGTTTCAGTTTGCCAAGGAAACAACTGACTTTTTTAAGCAAGAAGAAGCTACATTCAAGGAAGAAATAAGAAATTTATTTGTTTCAAGATGCGGTAACTTTGAAATAAGCCACGAGCTGCACATGACTATGATTGATGGCAAAGTGAGTACTATAATTACCGATACTTCATCTGCGGCTACTTGCAATATATGTCTTGCAAAGCCTAGTGAGATGAATGACCTATCGCAAATGTATTCGAGACCTGTTCGAGATGACGTGTATCAGTATGGACTCTCAACACTTCATATGTGGATCCGAAGCATGGAGTGTATCTTACACATATCATATAATTTAGATTTTGAAATATGGTGTGCACGAAGCGAGAACAAGAATCTCAGGCAGCTTAGAAAGAGCATGGTGCAATCTGAGTTTAAAGAACAAATGGGACTTTTGATTGATTTCGTCAAACAGGGGTTCGGAACTACCAATGATGGAAACACGGCAAGAAGATTTTTTCAGAACTATGAGTAGACAGCTCAAATCACAAAAATAGATGTAGATGTGATTAAGCGCTTTGCAATCATATTGCAAGTGATATCTTCTAAGAATGCCATCACCATCGAGAGATTCAGGGAATACTGTAAAGGGACAGCCGAGCTTTTTTTTACATCACTACCCCTGGTACAATATGCCATCTAGCATACATAAGTTGCTCGTTCATGGTGCTGATATATGTAAACATTTCTCTTGCCTCCCAATTGGATTTTATCAGAAGAAGCAGCTGAATCGAGAAACAAAGATTTTCGCAATACTAGGGAGCGTCATACAAGAAAAATAGGAAGATTACAAAACAATGAAGACATCCTACATAATTTTTTGATTACATCGGATCCTTATATATCTCCTATAAGACCTAAATATGCAAAACCCAAGACATCAAGCTTGTTTCCCTAAGCTATGCAGTTATTGATCAGTGAAGAATTAATAGAAGTTGAGGATCTGGCAAATACTATAGAAAATGTGCCCGATCCTTTGGAATTTTCCTGATCCTTTGGAATGAAATTTTCATGATTTTCCAAATCTTTTAATAAATATTTCTTTTTTCTTTTCTTCATTCTCAAAACTATCCAAAAGCCCCTTTATATGTTATTAAACAGCCCTTTTTAGGGCTTTTTAAAAGCTCTTTTCAGAGCTAGCAAATGTTTTCAAAGTTTCAAAGAAGAACAAATTTCTGTAACATACACGTTATAGGAAACGCTTTTATAATTAATTTCAAATTTTAAACTTCATCAACATCTGTCTGATGTGTAAAACAGACTGCATACCTGCAAATATAATCAAGAAACAGACATAGGTAATTAAAATTATAATACTGAGTTTAGATGATTTATTCTCGCCAAGACTGCAAGGTTCTGCTTGAAATTTATTTATGAAATACAAGAATAGGCATCACTCATTAATATAAAAATAGTACATTTGTGAACACTTTTGTACACATCGAGAAAAAAAAATATTTCAGTTTTACTCCATACATTTTTTTCGATCCGATTTTTTTTTACTATGTTCCATTACTTATAATGAAAAATGGTCATAGTAAATTCTATTATTTATCTGATTTCCTGTTATATGGAATTTTTTCAAGCCAATTTGATGACTTTTATCTCTAGGGCCGCATTTTTGTAAATCCGGACCACTGTGCGGCGACCAGACAGGTAACTATGAAACCAATCAATCACTGCAGGAGATATGTTAAGAGAGCGGAGGATGGCAAGTAAAATGTCAAAATCCACAGTGTTAAAAGCGTTGCTGAAATCAATTAATGTAAGCACTGTTAGATTGCCGTGTTCCATACCCGCACGTATATCGTCAGTAATTTTAACCAATGCGGTTGTGGTGCTGTGCCCTTGACGAAAGCCGGACTGGAAGGGATTCAGGAGACGGTGACTGCAAAGGAAATGATTGATTTGGGTATGGACTAAGCGCTCGAGCACCTTGGCAAGGAAAGGAAGAATGGAAATAGGTCGGTAGTCGGCGAATGATTCTGGGTGTGATTTTTTAGGCAATGGAATGATTTGGGCATCCTTCCAAGATGATGGAAAGACACCACTGGAAATGGAATTGTTCAGGATATGGGAAATGACAGGAAGAATATCTTCAAGGATAGGCATAATCATTTTTCGACTTATGACGTCGCAGCCAACAGCATTGGAGGTAATCGCCAACACACTTTTCTTAACATCACTGTCAGTGAATTGATGAAAGCAAAATGAGACATGATCGGGGTCGGGGAGGGACGAAAGATATTTTAAAGTATTACTTTTAATTCTGCCATCATAATTAGGGACGGCAATAAAATGTTTGTTTAAGGAATTAATATCTAAAGTATTAGAAGGAGGCGTAGAACGTTGTTTCCCAATCCCCATTGATTTCAAAAACTTCCAGACTTTAGCTGGATCTTCGTTCTCGATAGAGCTGTGGAAATAGCGGCGTTGAGCATTCCTACACACCTTGTTGCAGTGATTACGAATTGAAGTGTATTTTTCCCAATTTGTTGTTGTAGGACGTCGATTATAGCGGGTTTTCGCTGCAGCCTTCTTTAGTAGTAACGATTTAATATTTTCGTTGAGCCAAGGACAAGGTAAATGTTTTAACTTGATGGCACGAACTGGCGCGTGCTTATCATACAGTTCATTCAAATTTCTATTAAAAATGTCAACTTTGGTATCGACAGAATTTGACAAGAAAACTGATGTCCAATCGATACCCCGAGCGTCCAAGCAAAGTTCTTCCACATTCATGCTTCCAAAACTGCGCTGTAGAAGGATTCTGGGCTTGACTTTAGGAGGACGGAGTTTATAGGAAAGGAAGATTAAATCATGATAGGAGAAAGCATCTGCTGGGAACTGACCATCCCTGGCGATATTATTGGAAGAGGAAACAAACATTAGGTCTAAGAGAGAAGGCGTACAATTAGGAAAATGATGGGTGGCATTAAGGGAAGGAATATGCAGGTTATTTGATTGTAAGAGAGAATTGAAAGTGGAAGCACGAGAATCGTTTTTGATGAGACATGTGTTGAAGTCACCCATGATTATGGAGTGATTATATAGAGGAATTATTTTTTCAAGGATAGCATCGAAAGAAGAAAAAAAGTTAACGTGAGAGGATGGCGAGTAATAAACACCGAGAAGAAGTTTAGAGTGGTTCAAGATTAATTCAAGGAAAATGTGCTCACCAGCGTTAAGTGGTGGAGGTTGAAGCGACATATTAATAACCGTGAAAGGAATGTGTGCTTTAAGATATATAGCTACACCACCGCCGACTCCGTGAGCACGATCATTTCTGACTAACTTGAAACCAGGCAAAGAATAGGAGGTTGAAGGAAGACAGGGCTTTAGCCAAGATTCAGATACAAGTATTGCGTGAATATTCTTACAATCAAAGGTAGCTAACAAATCAGAGTAATGAGCCGGAATGCTTTGGGCATTTATATGGACAACGTTGAAGTTTTTTGGAACATCGGAGAACGTAGAATCAAGATTATCAGCCAGTGAAGGCAGGCTTCTAAAGCTATCGTCAGAACTATCACATTCACTATCACTGCTCAGTGAATAGTAATCATCTATGTTATTCTGAAACATTAATGTATTTCAAAAACAGACCCCAATATACTTCCTTGAGGCGGTTACTCGTTTCTTATTGTCCAAGCCAGTCAGCACCGTTTCTAATAAATTGATTATAGCCATGTCAATACATTTATTCTTCCTGAAACCCACTCATTTCATTTCATTTCATTTCATTTCATTATAGATAACCCTTTCAAATATCTTGGAAAATATTGGAATTAACGATACAGGCCTATAGCAATGCATATCTTGCATATTTTCTTTTTTGAATAGTGGAATAACAACTGACGTTTTTAATTTGTTAGGGAAAATACCTATCTCAATAGTTTTGTTTATTATATAACTTAGTACAGGTGATATGTATTGAGAATTACATTTTATTATTTTTGTGCATATATCGTCATAGCCAGTACTATTTGTATTTTTTAAAGAATTTATAATATTCATTACTTCAAATATATTTGTGGGTGACATAAAACATGACTGTAGCTGATTATGAATCTTTGTTATCGGAGTAGTGGAACAAAAAGTCGTATTTGTTTCAGTTTCATTTATGAAAAAATCGTTAAACGATTGAGCAATTTGTAATGGATGTACAATAAGTTTATCGTCAATTCTTATCTGCGTTATTTGCTCCCTGATGTTATATTTTTTATATTTGTTTATTACATTCCACACAGCTTTAGATCTGTTTGTTGATTGTTGAATATAAAAATTGTTTTGTGCTCTCTGTGTTTGCTTTATAACTGCTCTTAGTCTCCTTGAGTATTGCTTAAATTTAATTCTGTTAGTTTCATTCGTAGCATGTCGATAGTTCCATAATAGAGATCGTTTTTTTTCGCACAAAGTTTAATACCCTTGCTTAACCATTTATGATTTTTGCGTAGTGATATTTTAACTTTAACATTTGGAAAACAGAGATTATAAAACAAACCAAATATATCAAAGAAACTATTATAGGCTTTGTTGGGATTGTTACATCTGTAAACTTCACTGAAAGAAAGAGCCTTTAAGCAATTGCTAAATTTAATCTGATTTTCTTGGCTATAATCTCGTTTTAATTTAAAAAAATAATCTATAAAATAACTTCGTTTCACAGGGCAGTTCAGGAGTTGGGCCGTGTGATCTGATAATCCAAAGTCAATCACTGAAGTTTTGCATTTTTTTATACTATGAGCAAAATTATCCAAGCATGTATTGCTACTGTGCCTGGTAGGCTGATTTATACTTAATTTGAGATCATATTCCGCTAGTAACTGTTCAAATTGCTTAGATATATGGTTTCTTTTTAGTCGGTCTATATTAAAATCTCCACATATAATTACCTTTTTGTTCCTATAGCATGTGTGATTTAAAAGTTCCCTAACCTTGTCAAAGAAAAAATTCAATTCAGTCAATCTTGTTCTAGGGGATCTATACAGACTAATAATTATTATTTTATGATCTAATAATTCAATTGCACTACACTCAAATATATTACTTACACTAAGCGAGTTGATGTTTGAGAGAACACCATACCTATGGCCGTTGTATACTAAAATGCAAGAGCCACCATGTCTACTATTCCTGCAGAAACAAGCTGCCATTATTACGAAGTTTTAAAACACCGCTATTAGTCAGGGTACCTACTTAGTAAACAAGATAATGTAGGCATCTACGTCATCAGTCAACACGCGCCAGGAGACTCTCACGCAAACTCAACAAACTAGATTTCATAACTCGCTTATTGACGAGAACGCTAGGCAACACATTTAAACCGATTTACAAACAAAAGTAGGTACCAAAATAACCTTTAGTACAATGCATCTTGCACACATAATAAAATCTATATAATCTATAAACTAATAATAAAGCTGAAGAGTTTGTTTGGTTGATACCTAAGATCTCAGCAACTACTGACTCAAATTGAAAAATTCTTTTTGCGTTGGATAGTCCATTTATCGAGGAAGGCTATAGGCTATATAACATCATGGTACGTCCAACAGGAGCTGAGCATCAATGAAGAATGTTGCAAAAACGGTAGAAAAATATTTCTTTTCAAAGCTTTCACTACGTGCGCTGCGTAAACGGTTTAAGTTACGCAAAAATCATGTATGACGGAATTAGTTTCCTTTAAAAGTTCTAAAAACAAGTTACAGACAGCATTTATCTATCTCTTAAGGTTGATTCGCTATAACCTATTTTTGTTAATAAAATTTGTTCTAAAATAATGCATTAGATGCGAAGGTATTTTTGTAAACATAATGGTTATTCCTTATCAAAATTAATACGTTACTCATCACAAGTATTTAATTTTGTACAAAATTGTTCTTGACATCATTAGATTTCAATTAATATCTTCAGAGATATCATAGTTTTATCATAACGCCGCAGCTACATAATGATCAAGTACTACGCACGCATCTATACTGAGTTGTTTTTTTGTTTGGTTAAACGCCCTTATCTATCTTAGGAACTACTGATCCTGTTAGATTCAGACGCCTTAGAGACTCTAATAGGTTCAGAGACTCCTCCGAGGGAGATGCTCACCGGTCAGGAATCCTCTCTGGGGTGATTCGACCTTAAAGCTTGAGGACCCACCGAACTCCTCTCCTTTACTAAAAGCCCTGGTGACTCAAAGAAGGTCATCAGAGACATCCTACAAAAATAGTAAAAAAAAAGTGCCATAGATTTTATTTGAATTTTAAATTAAATATTTTGTTAATATTTCAAGTTTCTACCTGTTATCGTTATTAAGACCGAGAAATACGTTTGTTGTTAAGCCCCCTTAAATATTAATTTTATTTTATTTTAATTATTTATTTTTAAAGTGAATAATATAACTAAATATTCTGTGAATATTTCAAGCGTCTATCTGTTGCCGTTATTTATGAAAATCGACCAAAAAAAAAAAAGTCACGTTTATTTTATGGGAGCCCCTTCAATATTTATTTTATTCTATTTATTAGTATTTGTTGTTATAGCGGCACCAGAACTACGTCATCTGAGAAAATTTCAACTGTCTAACTATCATGGTTCATGATATACAGCCTGGTGACAGATGGACAGACGAATGGACGGACGGACAGCGGAGTCTTAGTAATAGGTTCCCGTTTTACCCTTTGGGTACAGAATTCTAAAAAGGGGAACTACTGATTAAAATTGAAAAAATCTTTGATTGTCTATTTATCGAGGAACATTATAGGCCAGGGCTTCCCAAACTTATTTTCATAGTGTCGCCCTTAGGACTTTTCCAATTTTTACGAGCCCTCCACCCCGTTATATTAACAGCCAAGTTAAGTACCTACAAAAACAAAAACATAGCTTTTTTGGAATTATTTAGGCGTTAACGAATGCTCAAATATTTTAACATTAGAAAGTAGACTAGGACTGTTGATAAAATATCGATATATCGAAATATCGATATTATTTTTTAGAAATATCGATATTTATTACTAATATTATTTTGGGCGATATATCGATACTTCGATATTGAAATATGAATATCGACGGTCGATATTTTTTAAAAATAAGTTTTCATTATCTATGGTCTGTCTCTGTAGTACAGAGACAGACCATAGATAATGAAAACTTATTTTTAAAAAATATCTGTACTACTCTGTAGTCGGTGATTAATACGAGCAAAGTTAAAAAGAGAGGTTATGAAAAAATATTACTGTCTTGTTGTAATTAACGTGTTTTAGCTTGTTTAAAATCTAGTTACATAGTAATAGTGAACTTCCATAATTATGTCGTCTTCGAAAAATTCTTCTATTGTGTGGACGTATTTTAAGAAAGTAGATACAAAAAGTGTTTCTTGTAACTTATGTGGAAAAACTTACAAAAGCAGCGGAAATACAACTAATTTAGCGAGCCACTTAAAAAGTAAACATCACCATGCATACGCCCAATTATACATAAAAGAAAGGACAAATAATAAAAAAGCTATCACTAATGCAGCAAAAGAAAACTTTCATCATATGTCAGTAGCATTGCAACCATTATCAAAATCAAATACTAGCCTTACTGACAATACTGACAGCTTCTGTGACAAGAATGAGGATATAGTTAATCAGGTAACATTTTTTGTTTGCAATATTTTTTAGTGTACATATATTGAACAAATTTTACGATAACTTGATAATCTATAATATATAAAGCTCGATTATTATATTCTATAAACTCTAAATATTTATATTTTAGATTATCCACCAAGAGGAGGAAAACGAAAGTTTAGATACTATTTCTATCATATCAAAATCATCGAAATTAAAACAAAAAACTGTTTTGCAATTGTTTGAACAGAGTGCAAGTTATGATGGTAATATACTTGAATTTTTGATTGTAAATGTAAATTTTATATTTGGCCTTATTTTTTAAAATTTCTTTTAATTTTAGATGGCGGGGAGCGCTATATTGCAATCACTCAAAGTTTAATCTACATGATCATTAAAGATAATTTACCCCTTTCTTGTGTTGAAAAAGAAGGATTAAAGCAATTCGTTCATACAGCATGTCCTCGATATAGATTACCATCAAGATTTAAGGTAAATAAGTTAGATCTCTCTATAATTTCGATTCCTAACAATTGTACAATATGGTTTTGAAATTTTTTGCTTATATCAAACAATTATTTATTTTTAGGTTACTGATTTAATAGAACAAAGATACAGTACGACAAAAGCTATATTGATAAATCATTTGCAAGAAACAAGGTACCTTACCATGAGTAGTGACATAGTTACAATAACAAACTCCAGTTACACCGTCGTAACCATCAGACGACCAAAATAATACGCTGATGCGGCTGATGCCGCAACTGCAGAATCGAAGAGTCAGCGAATCTATTTTATAGTTCATTTTAATTAATTAAATAATGTATTCAGTCTTGTTCGGAAATCCATATTGTAAACATCTTCTAATAAACTTCTTTTGTATTAAAATTAATTGTTTTTAAAAACACAATTTCCGATCGCCGATACATAAGTGGCGCAGTCGGTAGGATCGCGCAACTTGGACTTCGAATAAACTCTTCGAGTCAAGTAGACGGTTTCAACCGTTGTTAGGCGCGATCGTATAAGAATCTATATCGGCGGTCACATCGACGCGAGAGTTGAAGATTCCGACAAGACCCGGCTGGAGATGCAGAGGCTGATCTGGTAAGTACTCTCGTTTGCCAAGTGTTCCTTTGCTATATTTCCAGTTGTCTAATCTAAGAAAAATTTAAGTGTCCTTCGTAACTAGCAAGGCTCAATATCGCTATAATTAGTTACGTTAGTTAGAGTCAAATAATATTCTAATATAATAATTTACTGTAATTTCTTATAACACGTAATAGGTAGCGTACGATTACACCAAGGCTCAAATTGCATTGGGATCGTTTGCGCTAAGTAATAAACAAAGCAATTAACTAATTAGCAATTTTAAAATAGTTATCGAAATAAAATTAAAATGTCTATTACAGACTGTGATGCGTATTTTAAAATGATTTCGGAGATGATGCCTCGTTATGATGGCAATCCAAAAACGTTAAATTATTTTATAAGAGAAATAGAAAATATATTAAAGTTGCTACCGCAAGCTCAGGATGCTTCTCATCCTGTGTTAGTATGTCTAATTAAAAGTAAGTTATCCGGCGTTGCCATAGACGCCATAGCATACGAAGAGTCGCTAAACAGTTGGTCGAGCATAAAGGAAGCCCTTTTACGTAGATTAGGCGAGCCGCGTAATGAAATCCAAGTCATGCAGGAATTGACTAGGTTGCATAGGCAAAAGTCCGAAGACGCCGAATCCTTTGGTAGAAGGTTACGGGAATTATTAGATACCTTATTCTCGATCGGAAAGCATTCAGATAAATCTTATTATGAATGTATGGCTATAGAACAATATGTTAGCCAATTAGATTTTCAAGTCTCAGTGGGGGTGCGAATAACGCAACCTAAAACCCTTGAAATGGCTATCGTAACTGCCAGACAGGAAGAAGCTAGATTAACTTATAATAGAAATAATACATTGAGTTTACCCTCGACATCACAAATAAAGCCCAGAATGGATGTTCCGAAACCTTCACCCTCAGGGTTCAACCCCATATTTAGAAATAGTCAATTCCAGCAACAATATATAGATCCCAATCTAAGTTACGTACCCAAGCCCAGTAATATGTCCCCTGAACAGCGTCAGCAACTAGTCCATGCTATGTTGCCATGGAAACAGCGACCACCAGGTAACTTTAGACCATCAGGCAACATCAGACCACCAGGTAACTTCAGACCATCAGGTAATTTTAGACAGAACAACTTCCAGAGCCACCAGCAAAACATCCCGAGGCAACAGGTGAACCCTCCACAAAAGGTATCTGACGTCACTATGAGATCAGCTTACAGGCCTCAGAACCAACAGTTTGCGTCGCAGCAACTATTCTACACGCCGACGTATATGCCAACACAACAATATGATGAAATTGAGGTTAGTGATGATCAGCAATTTTACTACGACTACGACACGAATTCCGACAGTGCCCGACCGTTCGACGCGCCGTACGAACGTGAGGAAAGTAACAGCCGCGAACCCGTGAGTGTACAGGATTTTCCCCAGGAAGAAGGAAACCACGACGAGAGCTAGTGAAGCTGAACCACCATGACAAAGACCATCTCCCGTACATAGTTCTGCCCGAATACCAAGGTAAATTCCTAATTGACACAGGCGCTTCACGTTCCATGATTTCACCTAACACCATAATAAATCATAAAATATTTCATCAATATATCGAACGCGAACCATTTGAAGTTAAAACTGCACACGCAATAACACGTCACGATTTAGTTGCCCACTTACCATTACCACCCATCTTTCATTCTAACAAAATTCATAAATTCTTATTATTTGATTTCGATCCTAAATATAAAGGTTTAATTGGATTAGATCTATTAAAATCACTGTCTTGTAACATAGACTTACAAAATAAGGTGTTACAAACCCCTAATACTAGCATACCTATTTATTTTGACTACCCTGAAAAAAATATTAAAATAGATCCTAGATGTGAGAAAGTTGTTACAATAAAAACAAATTATACAGACGGACAATACATCCACGACGAATTCGTCTGGATGACAGGGGTAGAATCACCCAACGCAATAGTACAAGTAGAAAACGGCTTGTTTAGAACCACGGTCATAAATTATAATACCGAACATAAAATCATTTGTAATAACACATCATTCACATTACAACCTTACGTAGAACAGACGGACACCCATTCTCAACATAAGTTAAACTCCTATGACGTACAAACTGACATTGACAAAGAATTACGTAACAACTTGACCAAAATTCGGACAGACCATATGAATGACGAGGAAAGACGAGAAATTGACAGACTATGTTACCAATATCGAGACTTATTCTATTCAGAAAACATCCCACTTACCTTCACCCATGCCGTCAAACACGAACTTAGACTATCTGACCAAACACCAATATTCGTGCGCAGTTATAGACAGGCCCCACAACAAAGAGATGAGATTAAAAAACAAGTCGATAATCTCTTAAAGCAAGGCATCATAAGAGAAAGTATCTCGCCTTGGTCTTGCCCTGTGCATATAGTACCTAAGAAGCCAGACGCTTCAGGTAAAGTAAAATGGAGGCTCGTGATTGACTATAGACGACTTAACGATAGAATAGTTGAAGACAAATATCCACTTCCGAATATCTCTGATATCTTAGACCGGTTAGGGCGCGCTCAATACTTTACTACCCTTGACCTTGCGAGTGGCTACCATCAGGTAGAGATGCACCCTGATGATATAGAGAAAACAGCATTCTCAACCGAACGTGGACACTATGAATTCTTACGCATGCCCTTTGGCTTAAAGAACGCACCAAGTACGTTCCAAAGGCTGATGGATCATATCTTAAGGGGCCTAGATAACGTTTACACTTATTTAGATGACGTCATCGTGGTGTCTACGTCACTACAAGACCATATAGACAAACTTAAAAGAGTATTCGACAGATTTAAACAACACAACTTAAAAATACAACTAGACAAATCAGAGTTCCTTCAGAAACAAGTGACTTTTCTTGGACATGAACTGACTGATCAAGGACTACGACCAAATAAGGATAAAATTAAGGCTGTGCTTAATTTCCCACTACCACAGACTCAAAAGGACATTAAATCCTTCCTAGGATTAGTAGGTTACTATCGAAAGTTTATTAAAGACTTCGCTAAGCTAACTAAACCTATGACTAAATGCTTAAAGAAAAACAGTAAAGTATTACACAGTCCCGAATTTTTAGAAGCTTTCGATAAGTGCAAACAAATCCTTACGAATGCCCCACTCCTACAATACCCTGACTTTACAAAGCCTTTCATTTTAACCACAGATGCTTCCGATATAGCCTTAGGTGCTGTCCTCTCACAAGGAACCGTAGGTTCCGATAGACCCATTGCTTATGCGTCCCGCACCTTATCCGACACTGAAACTAGATATTCGACAATAGAGAAGGAGTTATTAGCTATTATATGGGCTATCAAATACTTTCGTCCATATTTATATGGTCGTAAGTTTACTATATACACCGACCATAGGCCTTTGACTTGGGTGATGTCTTTAAAGACGCCCAACTCTAAATTAACACGTTGGAGGTTGAAATTAGCCGAATACGATTATAACGTAGTTTATAAGAAAGGGCGACAGAACACAAACGCTGATGCCCTATCAAGAGCCAAAATATTCCATAACAGCATAGAATCCTTAAACGTTAACTTTGACGACAATGAAAATGACGAACTTATAACTCAGATATTCGACGACGTACGTAGAGAGGCGGTGACAAATAATAGGAACATACCAGAGAATAGCCAATCCCTTAATGTAGAGACGACAACGATAGGAGGAGAATCAGATAGTATGAGTGTAATAACATCCACAAGTAACCAAGACCAGTTAATATCTACTAATCATACCCAACCTGACAACGAGAATAATGGCATACCAATAGTGGCAGATGCAATAGATAGACAGTTAAAGCAATTCCATATTAGATCAACACCAGGTTCTCAATACAGAGTAGAAGATAGATCCACTAATACAAAGTCAGTAATTAAAGATGTGTTCATCCCTGTAAACAACACAGAACAAGAAATAATAAAATTCCTTAAGGAACATACAGTAGCCAACCGAGTGTTCCATTGCTATTTTTATAAGGAAAATTTATACATTGACTTCTCTAGGGTATATACCAACATATTTAACGAAAGAGGTCCTAAACTTATTAGGTGTACTACACGCGTAACTCTAGTAGAAAGTAAATCTGAGCAACAAGAACTTATTAAGAAACACCATGAGGGTAAAACTACTCATAGGGGTATCCAAGAGACTTATAAACAGATACATAGAATCTACCATTGGCCAAATATGTTAACAACCATACAACACTATATTAACCAGTGTGACGTATGTCTAAGAGCTAAATACGAACGAAATCCTTTAAAACCACCCTTAGTTAACACCGAGACCCCAACCAAACCTATGGAGCACCTTTTTATGGACCTGTACTCTACAGGAGGGGTAACATTCCTTACAGTTATAGATAGCTTCTCTAAATTTGCCCAAGCTGTACCACTTAATGCATGTAGCAGTGTTCACATTGCAGATGCATTGTTACATGTATTCTCGATATTAGGTTTACCCCTAAAAATCACAACCGACTCCGACAGCAAATTCGACAATGACGTTATTAAAGAAATATGCGCATCTCACGATATTAATATCCATTTCACTACACCATACAATCCTAACTCTAATTCCCCAGTTGAAAGGTTACATTCCACTTTAGCAGAAATTATTAGAATACAACGCATGACTAACAAAGATGACCCAATACCACTCTTAATGAAATACTCAATTATTGCATATAACAACGCTATACACTCCACCACTGGCTTTACACCCCATGAAATATTATTCGGACACACAGCATCCAGAAATCCATTAGAAATCATGTACCCCAAAGAGTTTTATCAAAATTATGTACTTAAACATAGATCTAACGCGGAAGCCGTACAGGAATGTTTAATGGCACATATGTCTAAAATCAAAGAACAAATTATAGCCAGACGAAATCAGGAGGCGGAGGAAATCATGTTCAAGGTAGGTGAAACAGTTTATAAACAGGTAGCAAAAACAGCGAGGAACGATAAGACGAAACCAGTGTTCAAAGGTCCGTATAAGATTATACATTTGCACCCTAATAATATAGCAGAGATCGTAGGTAACCACCCCAACTCCAAGTCTATAAGAGTACACTTCAAGCTCCTACGAAGACCGCACCTTGTTCCAGGATCATCATCACCGGAGCCCTCTGGCTCTACGCAGCAGCCAACGTAGACATCATGCCAGTAGACAATAGCAACGGAGTCCTCCTTATAAAACAAGGTGAAGTCCTAAAACAAACGGATACGTTCAACTTAGCTTGTGTCTATAACATAACTTACCTGCAAATAACTTCCATCCAGTTAATGAACCTATATGAAACTGTTAAGCTCTCTGAAACAAACTCATCCACTAGCGATTCCCATAAAACTTTCAAAGATCAAATAGAACATTCAATTAATTTAATAGGTAAAAAGCTCATTTTCATTATACCGCGTGGTAATACTAGGATTAGACGAGGACTTATAGACGGATTAGGATCTGTAGTAAAATCAATCACAGGCAATTTAGATAATAATGACGCAATTAAATTCGAAAAGGAAATATTAGATATACGAAATAAAGTAAACGCATTACATAGTACTCAAAAGGGAACCATAGTTTTAGCACAAAATACTATCAAAGAGTTTAACAAGCAACTAAATAAGATTAACTCAAATCAACGGATGCTGTTGAACGTAGTAACAAACAGTACTAATAATGTTGATATACTTAGAAACGAGATATATTACTTAAATACTTATATACAGATAGATAATAGTATAAAAATAATATTAGATAAATTGAATATGTTAGAGGAAGCAATGTCTTTCGCGCAATTAGGTATAATGCACCCCAGTATAATAAGCTCGCACCAGTTAATTAATGAAATTATAGATATAACTAAACAATATAAGTTTAATCCAGTAGTCCAAATTAAGATAGATAATATTCACATGATAGAGAGATCGATAGTGGTAAAAGCCTATAGTACAGAAAGTTCACTTAACTTTATTTTAGAAATCCCTTCTATTTCCCATAACTCCTATAATCTTATTCATATCTACTCTATCCCGAACCCTGAAAACCTTACTATCGTCCCTAAAAACAAATATCTTGCACTTGGTAACGATGAGTACGCTTACCTGGAAGAAGACTGCAGACTGCTGGCAGATGACATCCACTTATGCCATCTGGAAGACACGAAGTCCCTGGAAGACGACGCTGACTGTATTACATCTTTGATTCAGCATCAGAAGACAGCAAACTGTACTTATGCCAAGATCTACATGGAGAAGAAAATCCAAAAGCTAGCTGAAAACAAATGGCTTATCTTCAACAAAAGGGAAGAGATCATCAAGACACAATGTGGAGCGAAGAGTGATTACAAGAGTATAATTGGAACCCACATGATCACACAGGACGACACCTGCGAGACTCATGTACTGAACACAACCTTAAAAGTACATAAGAAGAAATATAACATTAGAGAGATCATCCCATTACCAACACTTCAGAAGATCCCGCCAGATGCTGCTAAATTTGAAATAAAATTAGAAGACATTTCGTTAGACAGTATACATGAACTTATCAACAGAGCTGAAGAGATCAAATCAACTGACGATTACATCGAGTGGCCAACCCTGATGAGTACACCAAGCTGGACATCCATACTGCTGTATACAATCTTGATGTCCATTGCCTGCGTGAAGATCTACAAATGGAGAAAGCAGCGTTCCAGGACGATCGAGACAAGCGAGGACGCTTGTGGAAGCTGCTCATCGCGCTTCTGTCTTAAGGGGGGAGGAGTTACACCGTCGTAACCATCAGACGACCAAAATAATACGCTGATGCGGCTGATGCCGCAACTGCAGAATCGAAGAGTCAGCGAATCTATTTTATAGTTCATTTTAATTAATTAAATAATGTATTCAGTCTTGTTCGGAAATCCATATTGTAAACATCTTCTAATAAACTTCTTTTGTATTAAAATTAATTGTTTTTAAAAACACAATTTCCGATCGCCGATACATAAGTCTCCACAAGAAGTTTTCTAATCATAACAGTTCACTTTCTGAATGTTGCTGATGCAAGTCTCAATAGCTGTTGTCTCACTGCTCATTACCTGACAGAGGTAAAAATACTTTTAAATGTTTTTTTTTTAGATATTCAGATGTATGATATCAAGTATTTCTAATTAATGTCTACTAATTTTTAAATTGTCATTTTTCAGGGACATACAGGAGAATACATTAAAGATTGCTTCGAAAATGTAACGAGTGAATTTTCTATTGATAAATCAAAAATTGTAAATTTCTCAACCGACAATGGTAGCAACATGGTGGCTGCTGTCAACTTATTTTTGGGAACAAAGAAGAGAATTCCATGTGTTGCGCACACCATAAATTTGATCATAGATGGAGTTTTAAAAAACAATACACATTTTTCAAACTTGGCTGATCAAATAAAATGTATTGTGACCTATTTTAAACACTCAGTTAGTGCTCCTGATCAATTACGATCTGAGCAATTAACAGAAGGAAAGAAAGAAGGCCAAATATTAATGCTCATTCAAGCAGTTAGTACTCGTTGGAACTCTTGTTTGGACATGATGGAAAGATTCATGAAATTATCTTCAATTGTCGCAAAGGTATTAGCATCAAGAACTAAGAATAAAGTACCTGATATGGTAGCTACTTCACAGTTAACTATTTTGCACGATTTAGTTACGCTTCTTGGTCCATTTAAAATAGTAACAGAAGATTTGAGTGCTGAGAAATATGTCACAGCTAGCTTAGTAATACCATTAACAAATTTATTAAAACAAGAAATCGAACAAACGAAAATATCTACAGCTATTGGTTTGTCAGTACAAAATGATTTATTGAAAGGTATTGAAGATAGATTAGTGCCTTTACAAGAAAACCTTTTTTTGGCCAAAGCAACTATCTTAGATCCCCGCTTCAAAAAGTTACATTTCATGTCAGCAATGGCCGCTGCTAATGCAATAACAGATCTATCAAAAGAAATAATTGCAGAACACAAAATAAGAGGGAATCGTTCACCTACAGTTGGTGTTTCTCCACGTGTAGAAAAGGAAACAACTTCATCGTTATGGGACAGACATGAAGATATGCTCTTGAAAAATATGTCCAATGCTAATGAAGTTTTTGGTAAAAGTTTTAGTGCAATGCCTGCTGAATTAAAACAGTATTTAGATCAGCCAAATATTTCAAGGTCATCAAATGCACTAAAATTTTGGATAGATAGTAGACATTTTACTCCAGTGTTATCAGAAATAGCTGCTAAATATTTGATTTCATCTGCTACATCTGTAGCATCTGAACGAATTGCTTCTACAATCAATCTTTTAGTGCCTAATAATCGTAGTAGTCAAACAGCTGAACATATAAAACAACGAGTGTTTTTGAAAACTCTTACTGAGAAATATTGGTATGCATAGTTGTTTAATAAAAATTCAACAATAATTGTTAAGAACCTAACATTTTCATACATTTATAATTTAATTTGTTTAATAAATATACTGAATTAAAAACTGTGTAAATAATTTCTGAGCCGACTTAGGATTGTTTTTTTTAAACGAAGCCTATAAAATAAAATCAAAAAAAATATCGATCTATCGAAATATCGATATTTTTTTTCGATATATCAAACTCCGATATTGATATATTTTAAAATATCGATATATCGAGAATACGATATTTTAAAAAATATCAACAGTCCTAAAGTAGACTGAAAAAATGTTACGTCGATCGTCTCACGACGCCCGCCCCCAGGATAGAACCGCGACACCCCAGGGCGTCGCAACGCGCAGTTTGGGAAACCCTGAATAGGCCTATATACCTCCATAACATCACTCTACGACTAATAGGAGTTGAGCATCAATGAAAAATGTTGCAAAAACGGGAAATACACGCGGACGAAGTCGCGGGCACAGCTAGTATCGTTATAAACTGGGTGGTGGATTATTGATGTATGTACAAGATGATTTGAATTGTGTTACAGACATATGTGAAACATTTGCATTGGAAGCATTACATGGAAAAATTAGATTCAAACATACTTCAATTAATATCATAGCTACGTACAGACCACCCAATACCAATAAACTACGTTTTGTGGAGGAGCTTAATATGTTAATAAAAACTATTAACAACACAGAAGATAATATATTGATAGGTGACAACAACATAAACTTAAATGCACCAAACCTGAACTCCACCACCGAGCGATACAAAACGGTGTTGTGTGAACAGGGCCTCCAAAGCGCTATACCGAGCTCAGTTATTACTCGAACGGCAGTAGTGGACGGGCGGGTTGACGCATCGTGCATCGATCATGTATGGCTGCGTGCGCGCCCACTAGACGTGGCGTGCGCGCACAGACTAGCTTGTATGATCTCCGACCATCACTTAGTGGGTGTGAGTATACCTTGTCCAAACGTCGACAAAGAGCATAATATCAAAAAGTGCGTGTCTAATACAGTGGTTGATAATAGACTAATTAGACAGAAACTCGATCAGGTGCAATGGTGTTTATTACAAAAAATTGAGTGTCCTTTAAAACTTTATGCGGAGTTATGTTCGGTGTTTGTGACTGTTTATGATAGTATAAAATTAATGTAAAGTGTCACAACAAAAGAATATGCCAGCCGTGGGTTACTAAAGAATTATGTTTAAAAATAAATCACAGGGATGAATTATTTAGGGCATGGAAGGCAACACCGAAAAGCATGAGTAAGAGGCTCAGCTACACACGGTACAGGAATAAGATAAATAAATTAATTAACAGTGCAAAAAATGTATACAGACAGAATGAAATTAAAAAATGTAATGGTGATTTTCGCAAGATATGGTCACTCATTAATAACTGGACGGGTCGAATAAAAAATAATGTAGATGACATTATATTGAAATATCTAGGTAAGACTGATACGGTATTTAATATATGTACGAATTTCTCTAATACTTTTACTCAAGAAATTGAACAAATGAAGCATAGGTGTAAGAAATTGTTTTTAAAAAGGCAAGATTATGTAAAGGAAGCTATCGTTTCGTTTAGGTTTAAAAAAATTAATTCTTATGATATAAAAAAAATTATTGACACCCTATCTTGTGAAAAATCACCTGGAAAAGACCAAATTAGAGTTCAGGATTTAAAATATGTTAAAAATGATATTCAATTCAATTCAATTCAATTCAATACTTTTATTGCTTTTCCACAATGTTAGTTAAGTTCTTAATATTATTTAATGTAAGTACATCATGGGCCCTGTCGGGCACAGCAAAGTAGAAGAGAGGAGGTAGATTACATATCTAGGGTAATTAATTGAACTAGCAGAATTTAATCCTGTGAGAAATTTATGCAATTTATTTATTGTGTTATTATTTTGTTTATGTGTATATTAGATTCTATATTCAATTAAATGTGTACGTACATGTCTAATTATTCAAAACAATAAATTAATATTTTCGGAATTAGTATAATTTTTAATGTTTGTAATTGAAATATAAGTACTATTTTATAATATTAAATAAATAAAATGTCAAATTAATTAAATAAATTAGTAATATTGTATTAATTATTCATTATTATTTTATCTATTTGTATTTATTAGTGATTGATTTTTAATTGTTACTCTATGAATTTATATTAATTAATTATTATTCCATCCATTTGTATTTATTTATTTCATCCTTAGTATCCATTATATTTATAAGAGTTATTTATAACCATATGATTATATTATATTGTCATTAAGGTACTCTTGTATTGTATAGTAAGTTTTCGATATGAGGAAATCTTTTAATTTTTTAATAAATTCATTTTCTTTTTTCATATTTTTTAGTGAAATTGGCAGTTTATTATATATTTTCACACCCATAACCAAGGGACTATCGGAATGTAGTTTTAATTTTGAATTGGGTAGCATTAATCTATTTTGTGTCGTTTGCCGTAAGGCATATTTTGATGGTAGGTCTCGTCTATTCGTATAATATTCAGGGTATTTTTTAACAAATTTACATACTTCGAATATGTACATGCATGGGATGGTCAGGATTTGTTTTCTTCGAAACACAGGCTTGCAGCTGTCAGTTTGGGATATGTTTGCAATGATACGCAGGAGTTTTTTCTGCTGAATAAAAAGACTGTGTGCATCTGTGCTGTTTCCCCATAAGATAATACCATAATTGAGCCATGCATGTGCATATGCATAGTAAGTAGCTATAGCAGTCCTCTCATCCGTACACTTCTTTATTTCGCGGAGGCCATAAGAAAATCGGGATAACTTCGTGTTCAGATTATTCACATGAGGTTTCCATGTAATATTTGAGTCTATGATCAACCCGAGCGACGTGTATTTATTTGTCTAGTACTAGCGAATTTCGTCAATATGTGTATTGATAAAGGCGTTTATCCTGATGAGCTAAAAAAGGCTATTATTAGACCTATATACAAACAAGGTAGCCATTATGAATATACAAATTATAGACCTATCGCTATTTTACCGGTAATTAATAAAATAATGGAAAAAGTTGTAATTAATCAGTTAAGTAGTTTTTTGGAGGAACATAACATATTGTCGGAGGCACAACACGGTTTCAGGAGAGGGCGGAGCACCGCAACTGCTTTACAGGGTTTCACCGATTACATAAACACAAATTTAGGGCAGGGAAAGCAGGTTTTAGCACTGTTCATTGACTTCAAAAAGGCGTTCGACACACTGGAGCATGACGTGCTGATGCAGGGCATGTCTGAGTGCGGGGTCAGGGGACCGGTGGCGGAGTGGTTGCGCCAATATCTGAGCCGGCGGCAGATGCAGGCGCGGGTCGCGGGCGAGGAGGGCGCTGCTGCCGACGTCACGCTGGGCGTACCCACCGGCTCCGTGTACGGTCCGGTTGGGTACATCATGCACGTCAATAGTGTGCCCAATGTGATCGAACACAGCCAATTATATATGTATGCCGATGACATGTGCTTACTATATGCATCCCATGATATTAAAAAAATCCATGACTGCATTCAAACTGATTTTGATAACGTTACCAAGTGGGCGCATGACAACGGCATACTGCTTAATGTTGAGAAAACTAAGTGTCTACACATACACTCACCACTAAATAGAAAAGCGAAAAATATCAACTTAGAACTATTGGGAATAACCGGCCACTCATATACATGTTTACATAACAACAAATTAAGTTGTTCTTGTCCGAAAATTGGTTATGTGGATAACTTTAAATACTTAGGGCTTTATGTAGATCGGCATATGAATTGGAAAAAACATGTAGAAGCGGTGTGCTCGCGACTGAGATCTGTGTTGGGCAAATTTTATCACCTTAAAAGGACATTAAATAGGAAAACACTTTATGTAATTTACTATGCACTTGTAGACTCATTAATAAGTTATGGACTTCCATTCTATGGGCTTACTTTTAAGACTTATTTAGAAAATATTGAAAGAATTCAGTTAAGATTTTTAAAACAACTGTTAGATAAAAAAACAAGAAAAAAGTGTAAAGAAAATAATTACAAAGATATATTTAAAATATGTAAAATAATGCCAGTGCATACAAAAGTAGATTACATGATAGCTCTGGAACAGTTTGGGTCGGATAAATACAAACAATTGAAACTTTATAACTACAATACAAGACAATCTAGGAATCCTAAGTATAAACAGCCAAAATGTAATAACTATTATGGTCAAAGAACAAGAATGTATGTAACACCTAGAATTTTCAATAAAATAAACATATCTACAAATAGCTGCTCAGAGTCTAAATTATCAATAAAAAAATTGTTGAAGAAGATATTTATCGACTTAATGTAAATTTTTAGAAGGAAAAAAACATGTTAGATTATATTAATAGAATAGATTACAATCTTTATTTGCATGTCACACTGATCAACTAATAATGTACCACATAAGTGTTAAAATATAAGCGTATTATCTCGCCAACAAACTGTTTTACAGTTTGGCGACAATATTTATTTGTACATTAATGTAAGTTTTTTTGGGAAATAAATTAAAAAAAAAAAAAAAAAACTTAATACTGATTAAAGTCATAGGTACTTCTTGGAGAAATTCTATCACTTTTGAACGATCAGCTGTTATTCTGCGCGGCACCACCAACACGCGGCGGCGCGGCGGCAGAATTCTTTGGTGGATAGTACAAAGACAGCGGCATCACAGGGCGGCTTCTTTGTATTTGCCGAAAGGACATATGAAAATGCAAATTCTGGTTCTCGAAACAGATGTTGTATTCGTAATTGGGACCCCAGAAAACCACAGTACCTTACCAGTACTAACATTGTGTTAAAAAGTCGTGTACGTCATCTTGAATCTCGAAATAAATGTTGTATTCGCAATCAAGACCCCACAAAACCACGGAAATTATACCCATATTGATAATATATTAAAAGTTCGCGTCCGCCATCTACTAAGATGTTGTCACTTACTGATAGAATAATTATTCTAAGTATAAGTTAGGCATAATAGGCGTGATATAATTTTTTTGTATAAGTAATTATTTCAAATCTCATTGCAAACGGCCGCCATTTTTGCGTACAACAGATTTACAAAAAATACATCTTGAATCTCGAAATAGATGTCGTATTCGGAATCGGGTCCCCCGAAAACCACGAAAATGATACCCATATTGACATTTTTGTCAAAAAGTCGCGTCCGCCATCTTGGATCTCGAAATAGATGTTTTATTCGTAATCCGGATCCCCAAAAACCACGAAAACGATACCCAAATTGACATTATGTTAAAAAGTCGCGTCCGCCATCTTAGATCTCAAAATGGATGGTGTATTAGGAATCAGGACCTCCGAAAACCACGAAAATGATACCCATATCAATTTTATATTATAAAGTCGCAACCGCCATCTTGGATCTCGAAATAGACGTCGTATTCGGAATCGGGACCCTCGAAAACCACGAAAATGATACCCGTATTGACATTTTGTCAAAAAGTTGCGTCCACCATCTTGGATCTCGAAATAGATGTCGTATTCGAAATCGGGACCCCCAAAAACCACGAAAATGATACCCATATTGACATTTTGTCAAAAAGTCGCGTCCGCCATCTTGGATCTAGAAATAGATGTTTTATTCGTAATCCGGGCCCCCAAAAACCACGAACACAAATATATTTCTTATCAAGTGTCTAAATTCATGGTTTTACCTTTAACAATGACGAACTTCCATACAAACTTTCATCCCCAAATGGTTCTAAATTTCCAAAATCCTAGAACAAATATTTAATTGTTTCTTATTAAGTCCCTAATTTCAAAGTTTCATGGTTTTGTCTTCAAAAATTACGAACTTCCATACAAACTTTTATTAATATTAAAAATGTTTTATTAATCCTACATATTTTAATATCGCCTATTCAGTGAAGTGAAGTGGCGCGACGTTGTCAGACTTCGCTCGACAATCGACATAACTGGCATCATCGCTCGATTCATGCAGCATAGCAGTTATGGAACTTAAGCCACTGAGTGTAGGCACGTGACAATCAGTTTGTCAACAATGTGGACTAATGTAGTGATGAAACTAAAGAGAATTGCCTTGTGAAACACAATGTCGTGATTACGTCGTGATATGTCAGACGAACTTTCACGAAGTCATACGAATTCGCCTAACTTTTTTTTATATAACGGTCAAGAAAGTAAATGACTCCATTCCACCTGATGGTAAGGAAAAGTGCAGTCCAAATGCGAAGATAGCTAGTGTGAGAGATAAACCGCTGCGCTAGGTACCCTCGCCTTGCCGACCTTGCTCGCCTTACCGACGCATTTCTTTTACTGTTTATTTGCTGCTATAAAAACAGCTCCATACCTACTCCTAACCATTAAGGAATTCCGTGCCTTCCATCATCAGCTCAGCACCATGAGATGATGACTTCTATACGCAATAAACATAATGAATGTAAAGCGGTCAAACACTACACATGTACCTATATAATATTTGAGGAGTTCTCGCGGTTTCCCTGGGATCCATCATCAGATCCTACCTTGGTGACAATGACCTTGTGCTCGGGAGTATACTCTTTCAAACAAAAAATGCATTCGAATAAACAGATTATTCGGATAATTCGATTGTTTTTACTGTTTGACATTTGTACCCTAGTGTATCACTGGTTTTAAGTTTCTAATTCGCCTTGAGAGCTATTGTAGCTTGTTCCACCGCCAAGTTAGTACCTACTTATTAATAGTTATTTATTATACAAGAGTGGAAAGTTCCTTTTTAACCGCGTGCTCGATTTGGATGACCGAGCAAGCGAAGGATTCTAAAGTTGAATCACGAGCGCAGCGAGTGATTCTAAATTAGAATCCTGAGCGTCAGCGAGGGAAACAAACGAGCACAAGGTGAAAAATCTTTCCACTCGAGTGCAATACGTAACTTTTCATCCCACCTCAGCGAGGAAATGACAAAATAATCTTCATTCTAATCATAAATTTGGCACCATAGAGGTTACATTAAATAGGTTTAATGACGTTTTGAATTTACAATTATATTGAGTACTCATTATATGTGATGTTCTAAATTCAAATCTACTTTGCCGCTCAAGCGAATAAAATAGAATTTTCCAGCCAGATTTCGAAGCGCAAAATTACACTTTCCGAGGTGGTGGGATGAAAAGGATATTGGAAAAGAATTTATCAAGAACATCATGCCTCCGCACAAGTGCTCCTATTTTATGTGTAATAATACTTCAGATATTAAGTCAATGTTTCGATTTCCTTGGAATGACGCAAATTGCTTGCAAGTATGGCTTAATAATTGTGGTACGTATCTATGCAATGTCCTTTATAACTAGTGGTCGGATATTCGGATGCATATTTACCTAAAGTGATTTTTTGGCTGAGAAATTATGGAAGCGGCTTCTTAAAACATATTTTTTAAATACAAATTCCGGGATTCCAAAAAAAAATCGGGAATGTCGATCTAATCGGATGCATATTTTCGGAATTCCCCGCGCACCCCGCGCAACGTTGACAGCTAGCTCCGTGTATTTATTTATAATTTAAATTTATTTTTTGCAGTTTACTTATCAATTAAGCTACAATTTTATACAGTAAAGTGTAATGAATAAGTACGAGTGTTATTTTCGATATTTGAAGACCATAACAGTTTAAAAAGTGAAATATATACAAGGAAAATATAAATGATTGTAACGGGAAATAAAAGATTGTGAGCTCAAGGAAGAACAGTTACAGAATTTCAAAAAACTGCTACAGAAACGTAAGCGATTTATAATAATTATTTGTGATCGTAAATTATCATAAAAATACAAATTTTAAAATCTACCCGAATTGTAAACAAAGATCAGCTGATAAACAACTAAATGACATTATAGTCTCCTTGAAAAAAGAGGGCGCTATTGGATGCTTATAAAAGCACATTAAACAGCACGATCGATAGCAATACAGCGAGCTCAATACAATCGATGCTAGTACGACTCTTCCCTACGAGATGACGCTGTACTGTAATAAGTGCAAACATGACATTACTCAAACAGACTACATAATATGTATTAAATGTAATAAAAATTACCATCTCGATTGCACAAGCATTGGTGAAAAACGTTTCTATCTAATGAGTAAAGAAAATAGAAAAACGTGCCGATGCGATCGATGTAAATACTACAATGATCCAAAAACAATAGAAAAACAAGACAACATACTGATGGGCAATTCCTTTGAATTATTATCGGATGAAGAAATCGATCATGTGCATGAAGAAGAATTTGTGACACATAGATTGAAGAAAATAATGACGTCGTTGCCCGATCTCTCAGCTTCATATCTTCCCATAAATGAGACTTCTGCACTTAGTTTTGACAGGAAATCGCTGCCAGATAATACGTACCATCAGGAAGAAACTATAAATGAATTAAAAGAGGAAATTAGAAAAATACGAACACAATTAGATATAGCAAACAATGAAATTGAAAATTTAAACATGGAAAATAGAATACTCATTAGGAAGACTGAAGAGCAAGAAAAAATTATTAAAATTTATAAAACTGTTAGTATTGGTGAGCTTAATATCAGTACCACAACAAATAAGTCATACATGTCTACACCTATTAGAACATTTAAGAAAATTAGGACAAGCACACCAAAAAAAGAGAAACTGGAAGATTATAGTAATATTATCCAGTCACCCATTCTTCCAGCAACGATAAGGCAACCGATTGAAGAGAATGCAAGGGACGACATAAATAGTCATACAAGTCATACACCAATAAAAACGAAACTATGCCTGATTAGCAGTATGACTCGCGACAGTACTTCGAGAATATTTAGAAACTGTTTTGATGATCTAGATTTATGCCACTACCGCAAGCCAGGTACTTGTTTGAACGAGTTATTCAGCGGACTAGATATAAAACTTAAAAATTTTAATATGCATGACTACTGTGTTATTATGTTGGGCGAAATAGATTTTAATGTCTCTAAAAATTACAAGCATTTAGTTGAGGATATAAAGCAAAAACTTTTAGCGGTGCAACACACAAACATTATATTATGTCTGCCGACATTTAAATATATTAGCCAGGCAAATATTTATAACAAAAGAATTGAGGCGTTTAATAGAATAATATACTTAGATAATAAGTCTTATGAATATTGTTATATTTTGGACTCTAACAGGAATATTCCATATTCTTTTAAAATGTTTTCTAGATATAACGGAAAAATAAATAATCAAGGTATGAAAATTATTATTGACGACATATTTAATCAAATAAAATATATTTCAAACTTTTTATCGTATAATGAGCCTTATTTTATTGATGACAATGATTACTCAATCTCTCCGACTAAGAAAATACGGAATAAATATTCCTTTCGAACCTAAATACTGTACCATTATGTGCCAAAATATACAATGTTTGACGAACAAAATTGACGACTTAAATGTATTCCTGATGAGTTCTCATATCGACGTTATAATGATCAATGAACATTGGCTATCACCTAGCAATTACTACCTTTACACATTGGAGGGTTATGACTTGCGGGCTAAGTACCTGCGGAGGAACCATGTCCACGGGGGGGTGGCCATATTTACTCGATCGAATATTAAAACAAAAGAGCGACTAGATATCCAATCGTACACAGTAGAATTTGTTGTGGAGTTTTGCGCTCTAGAAATTATTGAACACAACATTCTATTGATATCTATTTACAGAGCAGACAGAGAAATAGAAACTTTCTTTACACAATTGCACTCTGTTTTGAATCACATCGCAAAGCATTCAATTAACAAAAAAATTGTTATAGCTGGTGATATAAATATTGACATTGCGGATAGCACGAAAAACTCCCTTCGACTCATTAATTTGCTTAGTTCATTTGGTTTGCGCTGTCTAATTGATGTCCCCACGCGTGTAACGCCGGACAGTTCAAGTTGCATTGATCAGTTCATAATAAGCGGAAATTTAGACATAAAAACAGATATTAAAAATTATCAATTATCTGACCATTGTACATTAATTGGACATATTTCACTACAAAAAATATTATGTGAAAAAGAACAGACTTATATAAATGAAAAAAGAATTTTTAGTAATAAAAACATGGACATATTTAAAATAGAATTAGGAAAAATTGACTGGAAACACCTTTTGACATATAAAAATGACATTAACTTAAATTATAATAAATTCCAATCCCAAGTACAGACTTTATTGAACACGTATCTACCTCGACAAAAAATTAAAATATATGTAAAAACAAAACTAAAGTGGATTACTAAAGGAATAAAGAAATGTTGTTATCATAAGAGAGTATTGCGTTATCTTACGACTAAATTTAAAAATGTTACTTTGAAATCATATTGTAGAACATATAGCAAAGGACTTAAGAAAGTTATAGAAAAAGAAAAAAGGAAATTAAATATTCAAAGACTAAAAACTTCTCGAAATAAATACAGATTAATGTGGACTATGATAAAAGAAAAATTAAAATCTCCCAAACAATATAAGCATGATAATATAATTTTAGATGTAGAAAATAAAAACATCACATGCCCCACTGAAATATCTGAAATATTTAATAACTATTACGTCCATATTATCTCCAATACAAATAGAATTAACTCGGACCGATCAACCACGCATACCTTACCAAATACTTTTCAACCGACTTCAAAAAAGGAGGAGGTTCTCTATTCGACTGTATGTTTTTTTTTTTTTTTTTTTTTTTTTTTTTTTTTTTTTTTTTTTTTTTTGTATGTATGTTCCGCGATTACTCCGTCAATTATGAATCGATTTTGAAGATTCTTTTTTCGTTAGGCCGGACATACTCCAAAGGTGGTCCCGTATAAATTATACCGAAATTGGTTCAGTACTTTTTTGTTAAAATGATAATTTCATTGGGGATGAAATAATAATATCGTCCACGAACACAAAAATAATGTAATTTTTTTTTTTTTAACTTGCTATTACCTAATATGCAATAGTGAAATTTTGGTTAGTAGGTCCAATAGTCAACACATAAACTATGACAAATTATTTTATGAACTTAAGTTAAATTACTAGGTTCATAGTTCATTAACTTACCATTCATTTTGAATGAATGGCAGGCATTTTTAATGAGCTATAGGTCTGAGACGTGATATTATTTGTTAACCGACTTAAAAAAAAGAGGAAGTTCTCTATCCGACTGTTTTTTTTGTGTTTGTTACCTGATTACTTCGTCAATTATGAGTATTACGACTCGGATTTTAATGATTCTTTTTTAGGTACGTCAAGATCAGAGATGGCCCGTATAAATTGTATCGATATAAATTCGATCCTTTTTGAAAAAATCAGTAATAACAAAAAAAAACGTTTTAGTTAAAGTTTCCATTAAGTTTTAATGAGCGCCTAGTAGGCCTATCCATTTTCAATAAAATATACTTTATTTCCACTAAAAATAATAAAATAAAATATTTTTAGCAAAAAAAATAGGACAACCGACTTCAATGCGTACAAATTTAAACTAAAAAGTAAGAAATAAATAATATTTTTATGAAGTAGTTGAAAAGAGCGTCATAGAAAACCAAGGCAAGTATTGATACACATTTATAATTCTTTATTTATAATTCATACTCCGATATATTTGGAGCCTAAGCAAAATAAACTTACCTAATAGATACGAGCTTGATTAATCCATTAACTATACATAATAATGAATGATGAAGATGAGAAATAATCCGCCGCTCCGTGAAGTTCGAAAATTGGAAACACTATCCTCCTTGGCTAGCTGGCACCGGCTCCAAATATATCGGAGTATGAATTATAAATAAAGAATTATAAATGTGTATCAATACTTGCCTTGGTTTTCTATGACGCTCTTTTCAACTACTTCATAAAAATATTATTTATTTCTTACTTTTTAGTTTAAATTTGTACGCATTGAAGTCGGTTGTCCTATTTTTTTGCTAAAAATATTTTATTTTATTATTTTTAGTGGAAATAAAGTATATTTTATTGAAAACGGATAGGCCTACTAGGCGCTCATTAAAACTTAATGGAAACTTTAACTAAAACGTTTTTTTTTGTTATTACTGATTTTTTCAAAAAGGATCGAATTTATATCGATACAATTTATACGGGCCATCTCTGATCTTGACGTACCTAAAAAAGAATCATTAAAATCCGAGTCGTAATACTCATAATTGACGAAGTAATCAGGTAACAAACACAAAAAAAACAGTCGGATAGAGAACTTCCTCTTTTTTTTAAGTCGGTTAACAAATAATATCACGTCTCAGACCTATAGCTCATTAAAAATGCCTGCCATTCATTCAAAATGAATGGTAAGTTAATGAACTATGAACCTAGTAATTTAACTTAAGTTCAT